>CM038626.1:3066829-3486829 GCA_021554675.1 Leuciscus idus
TTTAATGCTTTATAATGTAACATCCAATATTTGTAAGGTAAATCAGTACTTATTCCTTTAAATAATCCTATATATTATACATAATGATATTTTCTTTTCTCTTTTTTCAGCTGAAAAGACCAAAAGGGCCTTTCGGACTTAGTCAGCCCATTATTGTTTGAGGAGAAGTAAACGGAGGAGACGGACAGCTGCAAAGGCAAATATTCACAATGGTATGTATGTGTTGGTTTTAACCCTAAATCAAACATTTTATCAAGCATTTGTTGTTTCTTAAAACTTTTCTCACAAAACCCATAGCCCAATCAGTACAAACATAGTCTGAAAGTCTTAATAATTCACAAGATTTAACAAGTTGTCAAATTCGTATGATACTCGTACATATTTGTATACTTGTACACAATCCTGCAGCTTTTACTCCTAGTGCTGTCATTGGCTACTGTTCAATTCCTGTACATATTTATCGCGATATTTGTAAATCAGTTGCGCCACTTCTTGGAAAGTTGTCGGATGTCACACACACTGTCAGAAAGTTTATATTAATTGCAAATTGGTCCCCGTCTGTTTATGTTCCAGTGATACATGATGAGAGACATCATGTATCACTGGAACATAAACAGACGGGGACCAATTGGATTGGAGAGACCACACCTCATAACCTACCTCTGTTTGCAAGAGTGGAAAAGCTTATCTGACTTGTCACATGACATCAGATACTCGATTATTTTGTCACAATCAGATCAGTAACACTGCTGATAACTGTCCCGTTTGCATGTAAATCATTTTCATATGATTATTGCTTGCTATTAAAGACATACTTTTATTCATAGAAATGCCCACATATCAGTGAACTTATAACATAAAAATGCTTTTTACATTTAATTATGCAACACTCTTTGCAGAAAACATATCCCACGCTTATGGATAAACTCACAACGTCATCATCAAGTGCTGTGCTGGGCACATTGGGCAACAAGTGTCCTCCAATGTATTCGATCCATGGCCAAGTTCTTCACATCTTCCCATGGGACACTGACATTCTTCAGATCTTCGTGAAACATCTGTATCCGTGTCTTCCTTGGTCTTCCCTGTCTCCTGCATCCTCCTGGTGGTTTTCCATCATTCATTGGCATCCATCATTTCTTGGTTTGTAAATATATAACTTCATCATAGCAATTTTTTATTTTTATTTTTTACGTTAATGTATGTGTCACTATAATAGATTGCCCCTGTATCTGGATATTTTTAATTAACTTATTTTTATACTGTTGTGCAGTAGTTTTGGCGCTACATTTGTCTTTAAACAGTTTGACATTAAATATTGGAATAAGCTTTCAAAATTGTGTCCATTCATTGTACTTTTGTTACATTTATTTGAATATAATTGATATACCTTTGATATACTATACATACACTGTAAATGTTAGAAGCACTTTAGTACATGTAATTATCTTTAATTAAAATACTGCAAAACTACCCCTGCTTTAGGCCATTGCTTAGAAAAAAGTTTCTCTTTCAAATGTATTTATGCATCAGTCTAATCAAATAAGCTAATTTGTGTCATTGATCATGTGAACTCGTTTTTGGATGGTAACCACACAATGGAGTCTTTTGTTTTTAAATATGAGTTTTATAATTTAATTAGAAGGAATACATGTTTAACAGCCTAAATATAAAATATTTAAGGTATCTATCCCTGCAGCCAGAACCAGAAGAGATCTGTCATCATTTACCATAAATGGGCATGTAAGTGTGACGCATCTGTTCAGCTGGGTTGTTATTGGCTGTGACTTTATCGCAGAACTCGCTGTGATTGGACAATCGTTTAACCCATATAAAACGGCGCTTCATGTTACAAAGTATGGTTTGGTGTTATTATTACGTTAGTTATACATTAAGCTAACTATAAAGTGTCTCTATGTTGTGAGAAATTACTCCTTTACCGAGATCCTAACCCTAACCCTAAGCATGTCTGCACATTTCAATGCACTACAGCACAATGCTTCCTGTTCCATTGATAGAATGACAGAGATATGTGGGTAATGTAGTTTAAAACGTTTAGTAATAAAACAATAAATGTTAAATAAATAATATATTTAATGGACAACTGGATATCTAAATTTGTTCATTGTGCAAACCTTTATGACATATATGAGGGACAGGCTGAAATTTGATATTTTACTGTGAGCACTTTAAAAATAACCTTTATGCCAGCTTTCCATATATGTCTGAAAACTGTGGCCAACATTATTTATTAAACATAGCATAAGCAGTTGTCCAGCCGATTTTCTCTCTGATACACAAACCGGACTTTGAGTTACAGCCATTTGAAATGTGCATTTGTTTGCTCTTCTGGGGGCCGTTGCTGGGCCCCTGGGGGTGGAAGGGCAGTATAATCTACACAGATCTACGCACACTATTACTATTACACAAGGATAATTCACCATTCAGTAAAACAACAAAAACAGTGCCAACATTTCCTTTTCACCCCCTGATTGCTGCTTATATGCCTGACATCAGTGATATATGCTTTCATTCGAAAAGCAGTTGTAGATGTGCTAGAATGATCAACATGGATCATCTTCAATTAAGCGTTAAGTATTTATAGCAAGATAGCCCACTGCAGCCTCTTGTTATTCACATCGCTTCCCTTTATTTCACTGCAAACTGGCATACATGCAAGTATGTGCAACTTTTGTTGCATTGTTGTCCCAAATATCATTAACCAGATCTACATTTTTTATGTCCCAAGTAAAAGAATCATGGTCATTAATTATATGTAGTTATTTATAAGTTATTAATTATATGTAGTTATTTTTAAATAAATGAAACTAAAGAAATAAGAAATTAAAATGTCTCAAATAAAAATGTCTATTTACTGTACCAAACACCACTTTCAATACACAATAGTCACCATACTTTATTAAACAACACTTTATTGGAGGACAAAGCATACAGTTGATAAAGTAGCATAAAGAAAAATGAGATTCAAGATAAATAAAGAGAATCATATTCAGTCACCTACAGAAAACAGATTTGATATTGTGTTGGAAAATAATGATTCATTATCACAGCTAAACTGGTTTCTTGCTCTTCCCTGTACATGTCTCTATCGTGTTTGTGTTCTTCCTCGTCTAAACAGTAGAAAAGGTCTAAACAGAAGAACAGAAGATGTGATCACTGATGTGGTGGAGCTTTTTCTCAACCAGAGGAAGAAGTCTCAACATCCCATTGTCAGGCGTTCTCCAGTCCTGGTCTGAAAGTAAAACAAAAAACACAAACCATTCAAATGAAGTTGTTTAATGGACAGTCGGGTCAGCTTATGTTCTGCGTTATTTAAAGCAGTGATGGTTTACTCTGTCCCTCAGCGTCCACTGTCCTGCAGATTTAGCTCCAACCTCAAACCCTCCTGCCTATTGTCTAGAAATAAACCTGAAGACTTTGGTTAAAATTTTCAGATGTGCTCAATTAGGGTTGGAGGTTAACTCTTAATTAACCTCAAAAAGTAGAATGCAAAGGGCCAGAGTTGCCTGTTCCTTACATACATTTACAAAGCAGCAGTCAGTACATTATATAATATACACATTGAAGTATATATATATATATATATATATATATATATATATATATATATATATATATATGTATGTATGTATGTATGTATGTATATATATATATATATATATATATATATATATATATATATATTTCAAGAGCTTCACTTGGCCAAAAACCAAGTGATAACCTGTACAATGTAAAATTGTCAACATCAAATTATGTACTACATTTTACAGCATTGTTTCAATACAAGACATACCAATGGACTCGCACACTTTTCGGTCTTCTTTGGGCACCAGATGTTCCTTCCTCACCCGAAACAAAGGACTTATTCGATTAGCTTGCGTTGATATAAGGACTGGTCTTCCTTCTCTGCTGTAAAACAAGAAAGTCTCGACTTACTCTATGTGCAATTACTATTGTTCTTGAAACATAAATTAAGACAGTTATAAATAAGTTAATTTACCATATGATTCAGGAGAGAACATTTGATGAGTAAATACTGATTGCAATATTCTAGAAACTTTACCTGGGAAGGGCTGATCCCGGCAAGATTCGCTGCGACTCACTAGTAGCTCTTGTGAGGGTTGGCTCTTAAAAGAGCTGTTGAGTTTGACATTGGTAGAGCTTTAAAAAAAAGGACTAAGTAATCCTGCAAAACAGAAAGGAAGGTAATTTTAATACATTACTTGCAAATAGTCAGTTTATAACTGTATGATATGTTTTCTGCAAAGAGTGTTGCATAATTAAATGTAAAAAGCATTTTTATGTTATAAGTTCACTGATATGTGGGCATTTCTATGAATAAAAGTATGTCTTTAATAGCAAGCAATAATCATATGAAAATGATTTACATGCAAACGGGACAGTTATCAGCAGTGTTACTGATCTGATTATGACAAAATAATCGAGTATCTGATGTCATGTGACAAGTCAGATAAGCTTTACCACTCTTGCAAACAGAGGTAGGTTATGAGGTGTGGAGAGACATCATGTATCACTGGAACATAAACAGACGGGGACCAATTTGCAATTAATATAAACTTTCTGACAGTGTGTGTGACATCCGACAACTTTCCAAGAAGTGGCGCAACTGATTTACAAATATCGCGATAAATATGTACAGGAATTGAGGCAGTAGCCAATGACAGCACTAGGAGTAAAAGCTGCAGGATTGTGTACGAGTATACAAATATGTACGAGTATCATACATATTTGACAACTTGTTAAATCTTGTGAATCATTAAGACTTTCAGACTATGTTTGTACTGATTGGGCTATGGGTTTTGTGAGAAAAGTTTTAAGAAACAACAAATGCTTGATAAAATGTTTGATTTAGTATTAAAACCAACACATACATACCATTGTTAATATTTGCCTTTGCAGCTGTCCGTCTCCTCCGTTTACTTCTCCTCAAACAATAATGGGCTGACTGAGTCCGAAAGGCCCTTTTGGTCTTTTCAGCTGAAAAAAGAGAAAATAAAATATCATTATGTATAATATATAGGATTATTTAAAGGAATAAGTACTGATTTACCTTACAAATATTGGATGTTACATTATAAAGCATTAAAAGCATGGCAAGTGTTGTGGTTAATATGCATTTACAACAAATATCACTTTAAAACTATCAATACTGAGGTAAAAGCATGGCAAGTTTTGTGATTACTGTCTTTTTACTACACTTATCACAGTAAAACTAATGTTACTGTGGTAAAAGCATGGTAAGTGTTGTTTTTACTGTGCTTCTACTACAAATACAACTTTGGAACTAATTGTACTATTTTTAATCTGATATGAATATCTAGGCCTATAGCACGTCACGTGACAGGCAGTGTTTAATCACCCTATTTTGAATTAGAAAGCAATGAAACGCAAAGTCTCCGTGGAGATGGCAGATATAATGGCAGATTAATATCGACAAACAGAAAAAAACATTATATCACACATTATTAGGACAGCGTTTTTAGGTATTTACTACTTACCAACATCTGACACACGTGAACTGATGCCAAATATCGCGATGTGTTCGGAACGAGACTTCTTCAGCGCGATTTCCTTCTGATAAAATATAATTAAAAAAATATCAATAAACAGCAAAGCAATCCAGCTTCCCTGGCAATAAGACCGAAATAATAACATTAAAAAAATACATAAACCATAAGATAAGATCTCGTGAATAAATGTTGATTAAACAGCTTCTCTGCTGCAGCCGACAGGCAGAAAGAATCGTGCTGTGATCACGAAAGACGCTTCCCATTGAAAATACATTAGTTTAAAAAACGTGCTGGTATTACGAAAATAACGAAATAAACGTGTCAATCAATAGATTAAATTACGTGACCATATCACGAACTGACGTGCGTTGGAGTTATCCGTGGTCTCACCACAGACTCACTCCGTGCTCCTATCACAGATTTTAGATCTGACTATAGCCAAGCAAGCAATAGGTGTAAAACGCCATCAAACTGAATTTTATGATGAGAGGACAAGACAAAATGTCAACTTAATTACATGCCATTGCAACACAGTCGACATAAAGCTTTTAAGTTTCTAAACAAGCCAGCAACATTAACGTCCATGAGTGAGGTCAGGTTGTTGAGGTCCGTGGTGCCATCACGAGACTTTGGTTAAGGCTAACTGAAACAAACAGAAATTTTATGATGGCAGGACAATGCAATAGCTACAATAACAGAGAGGTTAACGTCTTTATGGTATTTGGTGTTGGAAAAGAAATAAATACTTCAAATGTTGCGTTTCCAAATGAGAAAGCACGTCTGTTGAGTGAGTTCTGTACTCCGTCATTGAAACGGGTATCCGTGTGTGGACCACGGAAGATGAGTGTCATTGACTTGCGTTGGAGTTATATCCGTGGCCGCATCACGGAATTTGGGGCGATTCCGTGATGGATCCACGGATTTTGAGTTAAGGGCCCGTGGACATTTCACGGAATCCTGTGAGACCAGGTTGTTTAGGAATCTTAAATTTCTCTCAGTATTATCTGTGAGCAAGTCTCCCAAGGCCCTCCTGGCTTCATTTAGCTGAGTTAGATCGCTTGTAGATAATTGACTTTTATGTCTCTGTTCTAACTGTTTAATTTGTTCTTCAAGTTCTTTACGTTTGGCTTCTCTAAGTCTCGCCTTAGCTGATGCAAATGAAATTATCCTTCCCCTCAAAACTGCCTTGGCCGCCTCCCACAAGATCCCTGGTGACGTCTCACTCGTGTCTGTTACGTCAGAAACGAGGACACAATATGCAAGTAAAAAAGCTCTTTATTAATAGTCAATGTTGATGATGATGAATAATCCGGGTGATGCAGGCGGTGGCGCAGGGACTTCGATGGTCAGACACGGAGTAATGGATGAAGTGCAGCGTGCTCTGATGAGTGATGACGTGATCCAGACATGAAACGTAATCCAACAAGACGCGAAACCGGAACACAGGAACTCAAGACGGGACACGAGGCACGGGAACAGGATCAGACAACACAGAGACTTCATGCAACGATCTGACAAAGGAGATGAGAAAGTGGTGAGCATTTATAGGAGATGAGATGAGTGGCAGCTGGTGATGATGAGTGATTGCAGCTGGATACTGATCAACCGTAACGATCCGGACACACCCACTCACACACTCACACACATGTAAACAACAAGGCACGAGACTAGAGAGAGACATTGGATCTATGAACCGTGACAGTGTCATTAAAGTGAAGGTATTGGTCCAATTCCGCCTTTATATGATCTTTAAATGCATTATCGTTTAGAAGTGAGACATTTAGGCGCCATAAGCTTGGATTATAACACCTACCCAGATCCCAAATCAAACTAACTGGGGCATGGTCACTTAAGGTTATGTTATGTATTTTACAATCTAGGACTCTGTAAGATTCATTTTTAGCGACAAAGAAATAATCAATCCTGGAATATGAGGAGTGTGGGTTTGAATAGAACGTGTAATCCCGATCTCTTGGGTGTATATGTCTCCACGCATCGATCAGGCCCAGGTCCTCCATCATTTGCTTTAGAATCCTACTGGTCCCTGAAGGCATGGTAAATGATGGTGGATTTTTATCCATCCTATTTGACAAAATGCAATTAAAATCACCTCCAATCAAAATGATTCCTTTAGCTTTTTCTATAATCATTTCACTAATTTTCTTTAAAAAATTAGGATTGCTTTCATTTGGAGCATAGATATTCAGCATAGAGACCTTCACACCACAAATGGACCCATTCACCAAAATAAATCTCCCTTCTTTATCCGTAATTTCTGAATGTAAACAAAACTGCAACAAACTGTGCAACAATATTGCCACTCCACGCCTTCTGCCTGAACCATGAGATGAAAAATACACTTGGCTGGCCCATGACCTTTTAAGTTTCATATGTTCAGAATCTGATAGGTGGCTTTCCTGTATAAAAGCTATGGTACATTTAAGATGTTTAAGCTCATTGAGAATTTTTTTCCTTTTTATGGGGTTATGTAAGCCCTTAACATTATAGCTAATTACTCTTATGCTATCCATTAACGCTTACGTATGCGGACCATTTATCACACATTGCAGTTCTTTATGATCTTGAGGCTCATTGTTATACATATCCCATGTTGTAAAATAAAATATTAACACGAACACTGTAACTATATACATGACAACATTCTGCATCCAGACTTCCAATTTGTTCACCCATAAACATATGAGTCTTCCTTGCAGTAACATTAACAAAACAATATAAAGCACCTGAGTCGACCGTGAAAAAAAGAGTCTTGCAAGGAAGTAAAGGATTATCCAGAGCCTCCATAAAGGAGTCTGGGCCTTGACTGCAAGATCATTTTTGCAGTCCCGCAGTAGATCTGTGTCCACTCCAACCATCACAGATGTCCTGCGTTTATGTCTCCCACTCTTATCGCCAGAATTTTTAAATACAAAATAAATCGGATAAAAATTATAATAATAAAATAAAAAATAAAACAAAAAATCCTTTTTCCGCCACTAAAGAGAATTTTTAGTATCATTGCCTTTATACCCATAAAGTCATCCAACAAGATAGAAACCATGGTTGTTAGATTTCTTTCTTTTTTTTTTCTTTTTTTTTTCTGCTGTTCTGTTATTTCACAATTCACAATCTACTTCCCAGATATCGTCTGGGGTGTAATTGTAGAAATATTAGCTTATAGAGTGCTTAAGCAGATATGAAAATCAATGAAAAATGCCTATGAAAACAGCAAGTAGAAGTAAAAAAATAAAATAAATAAAAATAATAGAGTAAAGAAAATAAAAAGGACTCTCATTAACCAAGCAAGAACTTAGTAGCTTACCTCCCTAATAAAGTCGCGCAACAGGTTATTATTACCCCGCCTCCGAGGAAGAGCAGGGAGGGAAGCGAGCAGCAAAAATAAATAAATAAAATTAAAGGTCATGAAAGAGATGACACCGTAGCTTCATCATGCTTCCCCTCCCAGAGCAGCAATGAACTGATAGACTGCAGCAGGCGCGTTGAAAGTGTGTGTGCGTCCTCCGTGGGTCACAAGCAACTTGGCTGGAAAAAGCATCCTGTGTTTGTCAACTCCCTTCTCCCTCAGCTTCTGCCGCACTTCATAGAAGTCTCGCTGTTGTTTATATACTTCAGCCGATAGATCCGGGTGGAACCTGATGCTGTTATTCTTGTAGATCAACTGGCCTTTTGCTCTTGATGCTCTCCATACTCGCTCCTTGTCTCGATAGTTTAGAAACTTCACAATGAAGGTTCGCGGGGAGGAGGCGGGGGCGCGCGTCGATCCGGTAATGCGGTGAGCTCTCTCCAATATCACCGGCGGCTGCACACTTAGATTTTCGGTAAACCATTTTTCCATAAAGGCGCAAGAATCCGTCCCCTCCTCTTTCTCTGGTATGCCCACAATTCTCATGTTATTGCGATGGCTTCTGTTTTCCAGATCATCTGCCTTCGTTTCCAAAAACTTCACCTTTCCTTCCAACGCACTGACTTTTGTTTGACTTTTGTTTGCAGGCCGCTAATTGAATCCTCCGCCGAGGAAACCCGTTCTTCAGCCTGTGTGATGCGCCCGTTGCACTCGTGTATGTTCGCCTGAACATCCTTAATAGCCGTTAACACACCACTAATTTCTGCATGAAAGTCATGTTTGAGGGATTTAATGGCTTGCATAATATCAGCGCTGGTTACGTCGTTGCTGTCGTTCACCTGCGCGCTGTCCGTGTCCACCGACATGGCGTCTCCTTCACAGTGTTCGGGTTCTGAGACACTGTCCTCGCCAGCTTGAAAGTCCAGAGAGTTGAGCGTTTTCTTATGCTTGTTCTTTGATACTCCTCTGGGCATGTTTATAATGACATTAGGTTGACTTTAAGAAGTTTTAGAATAGGAGTTGGGCGGTTTTGCAGCAATAATCTGAAGTTCAGCGACGGAGCGGGGAGAAGTGCTGCCGTTCAGCTCGACGCCATAACCGGAAGTCACACTCTACACTTTAAAGAACCCTTAATTCACAAATAAATAAGCTTTCTTACAACACCTAAACACACAGGATGCGTGTAGTCTAACACAAAGCTTGTAACTAGACCAACAACTAAACATTTTAGTTGAGAAACTCCCGTGTGGTGATCTTCATCAATCATTTCTTCAAACTCATAGTCAGTTCTAAGCTCTGCAGTCCTGTCTGGATATGTCATTCTACCTTTCACATATACACCTGCTGTTCACAGCGTTCACAGGCGTTGTACCCCGAGTGACCTTTAACACACTTGAGGAAAGCCCTTGGTGGTGCATCACAGATAAAAGCCTCGGGCGGTGCAATTTTGTAATGTTTGCCATTAAAATGTAATCCTTCTTGAATGACAACTTTCAAATCATCAACAAATTCCTTTAGATTGTCATGCACTGAAGACGGTTTGCCAGAACCTGAATACAATCCGATTAAAAATACACTAGAATTCTCAAGTTCCTAAATCCGACCAAGAATGGGCCACAGATTCACTGCAGAACTTCTAAACAGGGGCAACCCATCTATATTTACATGAAGTGTAAGGGAATCAATCAGTTAATTTAATAAGTCACATGTAGAATTCAACTCTGCCATTAATGCATTTGCAACTCCAAAATGGTAGTAGCATCCACCTGCAATGTATTTCACTTGGCATTCATGATCTGTGGAAAGCAAAGTCCTTGGATCATTGGAATGTTTAGACCTTTTCTCCTCTGTATTTTATACAAAGCTGACAATGCAGAATGAGAAATATTAAACCGTGTTGCCCATTCTGCAAAACTCTGAATCACTGGTTTCTTTGTCATTGCTGTCATCATTCAGAGATGGGCATGGGTACTCAAAACGATCCACGTTGTGATTTGCGGTACAAACCTGAACCGAGGGGCCTTCATCGTCATCATCATTACTGTAATCAAATGAATTGTCGGCGTCCTCATGTGAAGCCGGGGCAGTAGAGCTTCTGTCAGAAGGATGCAGAAGCCCATCAAGGGCCTCAAAAGAATCATAGTATATTTCACTGTCTAAATCGTCTATTAGTGTAGGAGACACAGCTCAGTTAGTACAAGACGGACACATCTTTGACTAGCTCTATGTGCTCTGCCACTTTAGACTGTATTCTTCGCCTTTTTGTCTGCTGCCAGCAGTCATTATCCATTTAAAAAAAAAAAAAAAAAAAAAAAGGAATCTGAAATGTAACAGCAGTAGAAGATTAAAAAGCAGAATTTTAAATAATTAACAAATGATTAAAAACAACATGAGTGGTTAGTGAAAATGTACAAAAATTAAAAGATAAAAAATAATGACATCTTATCTCTTTTCACCTAATTAACCTAAAGGCACAACTATTACATACGTTTAGGATAATTTCTAAAAGATCAATACCGACAAAGGGCCCACTGATTCATTGAGATAACAGATCATTAAGATACATCTATAAATCCATACTGTATGTGGAGACATTGCATTAGAAACTGCTTGACCGGATCACTTAATCAGAGAGTCAACTGATTGACTTCAAATGAATCATTCTGTCAGTTTTGTGAATTTATTCAACAGGTTCACTAAAAAGAACCGATTCAAAAACTGAATCATTCATGCATGGGAAAACATCCCTAATGTTTCTTGAACTACGAAGATCAATTTCAATCTGTCCCTCAAATAAAACTTTCCTGAATACTTAAACTGAGTGTACGAGTAGTATGTATTATTTTATGTGACTTTAAGCTGGGTTCACACCGGCTGCGAAGCACAGAAACGCCTAGAAGCGCAATGAAGCATTCTTGCACGATATAACCTACTGCCTCTGTCATTACCATGAGACCGAACGAGTATGAAAAATACGGTGTAAGAGGTGTAAAAGGGTGAAAAGTCGGCGCACACACACTTTTTTATATAATATTAACTGGTTAACCAACTTTTAGTTAGCTTCTGTAGTTGTTAGATCTCGGCTGGCTAACCTTCGTTAAAGTTCGTTAAATGTTAGCTCTATTGATTCCGAAATCTCTAGTTTTATCAAATCTGAAGTAAAACTAAGTTAATACAAAATAAAACATATACATATCTTACCTTGGTAGAGTTAAACAGGAGATATTTGACGGTGATGTTCTGGAAACTTTAGGAGAGGAGACGTTAGTTTTTTTTATTTATTTTTTTATGGAGAGGCGGGAGGAGGCAATCATTAGGGCCCTGTCCCAAATGGCACACTTCATATGCACTTTCGGTCTTGTGGACTTACAATGGCTGCCGCGTGTCCGTTAAGTCCGTGAGACCGTATAGTGTCCCATTTGTCATTTTAGGTCTCAGAAGGGTGCTCGCGAGCGCCCCCATGCGGTCGAGTTTACTCTTTTAGATATATTATTAGAAAATATTGTTTTAAGCAAATTTTTTGCACATATACATAAAAAAAACAAAAAAACATTATTAACATTATAAATTAAACAAAACGCTTGACTTTAATAATCTGTTACCTATTTAAGCATCAAGAATGTTAAAACATAAATGCTGTCGGCCAACATCGGTCAACAGCGTGTAGGCTTCAATGTTATCGTCTAAACGCCTATTAATAAAAATGACAGACAATGAATAACAAAGCTCCAAAAAGTGTTTCGAATCAATAAATGCACATTTCAAAAGTTTTTATTTTTGACAAATATTAATCTAGAGACAAAATTATGGATTCAGTTTATAGAGATGAGATTCGAACTCGGATCGCTTGAAGCCCCGCGAGGCACATGTTGTAGTGTTGACCACAGAATTATCCTGAAAGCTTAAAATAATAAATGACAAAACATTGTCTAAAAATGTCTATATATCATCATAAATATCATTATCGCAAATATTCTTGAAATATCATGATATAATTTTGAGGCTATATCGCCCACCCCTACTGCACTCTATCCCAGAAAGCTGGAGTTCTCAGAAACAGACTCTATGAGTGAGCTGTCTCCATGGTACGGCAGGCGGACACAAGGTAGTTTCCCACTAGGGCTGCAACAAATGATTACTAGAACGATTAATCGACTAATCAGTAAGTTTGGAACGATTTTTCAGCTTTTTCAATTAGTTAAAACATTAAGTTATACATATTCTAACTATAATATAAAAAAAAGAAAATCAAAATATTGCTTGCTCCAGTTTGGGGTGATGCTTCCCCCATAAGATTGGATCTATAGTGCTCAACATATGATGCTAACATCAGAATGTAACCATTCTATCAGCCTCAGTCGTGTTCGGGGTAGTGTGTAAAACAAACAAAAAAATCATATTTTCTTGGTTTAACTATAACAAGGTATGACATCATTGACATGTGACAGTGTACGCAGTGCACGTCAACAAATAACTTGTCTAGTGATTGGAATTTATGCAAACCTACATATTTGTGCCTAAATATATCCAAGTATCAGCATCACGCTGTATTAATGACAAGTGTTGCTAATTATGTGTGAAACGGTAGTTTCAACCAGCATTACTTCAGTATTGTGATGTATTTCCAATGAAAAAGATAATTGAAAAGGAAATCTCTATCTCTAGCTCACAGTCGTCAAGTCAAGTCAAGTCATCTTCATTTATATAGCGCTTTTAACCATGTAGATTGTTTCAAAGCGGCTTTACAGTAACAAACATATAGTTTATGGTAACAGAGATTGTTTTGGCTTTATAGCGGTTCTTGAATAAAGTTATTTTCCAGCTAAAGTTAGTTTTGATTGATTCGCTTTCGTCGCAACGATCATTAGTTATTAAATTAGGGGCCGCTAACACGACACCATTCTCTCTACACAGACTTTAAACGTGAACCTGTGAGAAACGCTGATGGCATTCACATGCGCATCAAGAATTAATTCTATAGTTATGTGCGTTTGAATATATGCACGCAGGTTTGGAATTCCCTACAAACCAAGCCTTAAACTATTTGTCTGGCCGTAAAATTTTGATACAGAATTTTGTCACTTCGGGGTAGGAACGCGAAACGAATTTCCCAACAACGCTTTATCTGTAGAGTGGTAAAGGGATCCTCCATAGGGAGAGACTAGTTGGCACTTCAGCACTGCGTTGTCATCGGGTCCAGGCGAAGGTCCTTCATCAGATCTGGATACGGCCTGGAACCGGCAGGCTGCGGGAAAACCTCGGGATAAACAAAGACACTAAAATTAGCGTAGATGCCATTCTTCTGATGATGTAACGAGTACATCAGGATTTATGGGAAGTGTTCCCGGTTCCGGCTGACCTAATCTATGCAGCCTAACATTGAATTATAGAAGTCTATAATGTGTTGTGTATGCTAGGTCAAAGAGATGTGTTTTTAGTCTGGCTTTGAACTGACAGAGTGTGTCTGCTTCCCGGACAATGGTAGGAAGACTGTTCCAGAGTTTTGGTGCTAAATAGGAGAAGGATCTTCCGCCAGCAGTCGATTTTGATATTCTAGGTATTATCAACTGGCCGGAATTTTGAGATCGCAATAGACGTGAAGGACTATAATGCGTTAAGAGCTCGCTCAAGCACTGCGGAGCTAAACCATTTAGTGCTTTGTAAGTAATCAGCAATATTTTAAAATTGATGCGATGTTTAATAGAGAGCCAGTGCAGTGTTGACAGAACCGGGCTGCTGCGTTTTGGACCAGCTGTAGTTTGTTTATTAAGCGTGCAGGGCAACCATTCGTCACTCAAAGAAACTGGAACTGGACTGTGGATATACAACCACAAGCAAGAAGCTGATTCATTTTGATATCTCAGTTTTCACTTCTTCATTTCAGAGAAAACTGGAACAGGGCCAAACACCTTTTCACATCAGTGAAGTTGCCAATTGCACTGACTGCTGGTAACTCCTGTTTCTAACTGGTCTGTGTGTCCGTGGGTGTTTTTCAAGCCTTTATAAGACAGAAATCTGTCAGACAAACATCTCTCAGACTCGATTGAGGAGAAGCTGCTCTTCTGACTCCGGCTACAGTCGTACAAGTTAGTATGTTTCTAATACTGAGCACTTCTGGCCTCATAGTTCATTTGAACACCTGTTTTCTGTAGTCAAGATATATATATTTTTTTATTACAGACATAATAAATATGCTAACTAGTAATTAACCCAATACATAGAAATTGAATATTAAAGTCAAATATAATATTATATATTAAAGAATATTCTGTCAATTTTGTTACGAAATTCAAACAATAAATACCGTTTTGGCGCTAGTAAATGTGACAGATCGCTGTAGCCAATCAGTTCAAGCGGCACTTCAACTGATCATAGTTAAATAAACACGAATGAACAATAGGTGTGTTGAAAGATACAGTACAATTCACAGAAATGTATATGCCTCATATATAATATCGATCAATCAGTGTTTTTCAACCGTGGTAAGAGGTCAATAAAACAGCTGGAGAACAATATCACATTGTTACATTTATCTCAGGAAAGCCATTAATGACCACAGCACGTTAGTTGGCTAGAAAAATTAACTATAGAGAGGAGTATTTTGCTAAATATGTCCACTATATTACATATTTATTATATTTTTACTTATATTGTTAAAATAGCCCATTATAATGTTGTTATTATAAAAAAAGTAGTTTTTAATGATGAGATTTTTTTTTCTTGAGAAAAATGTACAAGTATCTACTGTGCCTAATATTTATTCAAAAGAAATGACATTGAAACAAGTTCAGAATCAAATCACAAAAAAACATTTTTTTTATTTTTAGTTAACAAACTTAACAGTAGAGTAACTACTCAAACAGTAGAGCGCTGGCGCTTGCAACGCCAAGGTCATGGGTTCGATTCCCAGGGAAAGCAAGAACTGATAAGAATGTAAATGTGTACCCTCGTAATACAATGTTAGTTGCTTTGAATAAAAGTGTCTGTCAAATGCATAAATGTAAATGCAGTTAACAAAATGTATAGTTATTAGTTATAGAACTTTAATACCGTGTCGCAAGAAATCTGATCGGAATGCAGACCTCTAGTCGGGAATCTACCTGGCTCTTTGACAAAAATCATGTGGCTCGTCTGTTCTCTCACTCTTTACCAACAAATGATCGATGAAAAAAGTAGACACATCAACAGAGATCAGGTTTCTGCAGAAAAACCTGACAATTACAATTCCTTTGTTGTACAGCCTAGCTGAGCCTACCGAAGTAAATGAAAAGTTTAGAATTATAATATATTTCAAGTTGTACCGGCCAAAGTGTGTGTTCTGTGCTATTCACGAGCGTCACGACGGCAATCAATGGCAAACCACTTACGTTTCTGTGGTAACTTAGAGCTCCTGATTCAAGCAGCTATAGCTTGTTTGTGGTAATGGCAAAAACTGTTTTTAGATCAGCAGCGAAAATGTAAAAATGAAAAAAATGTCAAGGTTTTTTTTTTTTTTTTTTGTCTATGGACCTAATGAAGATACTACTATTGAAATTGTATTAATTTGTTTTATTATTTATTGAAGAGGAATAACCCCTTGAGATGAACCATCTCGTTTTCGAGGGGGGTCCTCGAGTCCAGGTACAGAAATTGACATTGACCTTACAGCGGCAGTCAAATAAAACAGAAAACACATACACAAATGAAATAGAACAACTTATTTTACAATAATGGTAAGTGCAGAAATATATAATACATAACTCATACAAACAAGACATTCACTCATACAAGACTCTCCAAAGGTTGCTCACTCATCCCTCAACAGAGTAAACACATGTAATATGTATGTACCGAAACACACATCTAGACACCAGTAAACACGTATGCACACAAAAATGTAAAGAATGAATGCACCATGCTTAAAATAGGTTTCATTTAATCCCGTTTAAGGGTATCAACTCTATCAGTGGTACCCACTGTAGAGCAGTAGAGCAAACCAGCACAGAGATATAAAAAAAAATAAAAAAATAAAAAAAACATTGGTGCATCATAAATGTGGAGACATGGAGATAAATTAATTTGAATCTTTATTAACAGGTGCAGAGCGGACAACGCATCTCGACACGTCTCAGCAGATAACAGACTGACACCGCAACAACACTACTCTCTACTCCAGTGCATCAAGAGAAAAGGTAACATATGCCAGAGTCCTGCACGGGTCCATTTTTGGAGACCCGCCCCCGCCCGTACCCGCAAAGTTCAGCACCAGATCCGACCCGTCACCCGTGATAATATCAAAATTAAATCCGCACCCGCCCAGACCCGTTAATATTTGGCCCGTTACCCGACCCGTGCCCGCGATAAACCACACAGGTGATGCGTTCATGTAACATAAGGGTGCGCTGCCAATAACGCACCTAAAAGCTGTCACAAAGAACTGGGAAAAGTAATGATTATTAATAGGCCTGTCAAATATATCAATGAGACATTTCAATTGTTTATTAATAAGCAAGTGTTTTCTGTGTCAAAGATGGCGATGCTGACTCGCGATCTTCACAGTAGTGAACGCGCCAGAGAGAAATGCACATTTCATACGGATTATAAGCAGAGAACAGTCTGTTTTCTTTCGTTTTGAATTGTTTTGTTTAAAAGTACACATTTCATGCTTTCTATTTCTCAGGTCTGTGAGGCAAGTAGCTTATACGATGAGTTTCGGTTCATTTAAGAGACGATCAGTTCACGCGCGGGCGCCTCCGCCCGTGTCCTGATTATATTGCCTGCCTGCTATATTCTTATTTATTAAATCCATGAATTTGGTAGATGAAACATTGATTAAAATTAAGATACAATTAATACAAAACGAAATTCACTTTAAAGAAAGGCTTAACAAACTTAATGAAGTGGTCAAAATCATGTCTGCCCACTCCATTTGTCTCACGATATTCCGATATTCGGGATCATCTTATCTTATTCATGCTTTTCACTTTTCATATAATCAACATGAAATAAATAAAAAAAAAGTATATTATTTTATTTAAACATGAATATGAAACTAAATCGTTTTTTAATGACTGGGCTACAACACATAGGCCTATTAGCCTACAGTACAGAGAAATTTAATGTCGCAACTTGGTCGGACTAAAAGGGGAGAAAAAAATAAAATTGGGTCGGTCCTAAATTGACAGGGTCGGTCGGGTTACGGCAAACAATAATATTTTTACTAAAACACATATTTGCGTATGTGTAATGCTGGTAATTTAGACATACGAAATATTGCACATATTTTTCATCCGCTACCCGCCCGCAAGGAGTTCATTATCCGCCCGCGTCCCCGCCCGTGAATTTTAGGAATGTCACAATCCACCCGTTTTAGCCACTTTTATGCGGGTACCCGCGGATACCCGCGGGTACCCGACCCGTTGCAGGACTCTGACATATGCAAACCCATGCCGCCCTCTACTGGACAACCTTGTCTATAGCATCCCATTTACTGCAGGGAGGAAAACTCTTAACTGTTTCACTACAGCGTGTGTGTGTGTGTGTGTGTGTGTGTGTGTGTGTGTTGATCTGAATGGACAGGACAGAAACTGTTGCGTTTATATTATTTGGTCAATTGCTTTTCTGTCTGCTTTATCTGTATGGTGTTTCCTGAGTTTGGTCTTTTAATACCACTGTCTTAATTAAATGCGTTGCCTTCATATTCTGTGCTCATCTGCTTTTCTGTAGTATGCATTATTAGTATGGTGTTTACTGAGTTTGATAATATAGTTTATTTATTTTAATATCAGTCTAATGCATTAAGCCATGTTAGCGTTTCAGAGCGTCCCAGAGGGTTTCGTGACATCATCACGTACAATAGAAGTCTCATTTCATTGGCTAGGCGCCAACCAATAAAACGGCTCCTTTGAACACCCCTGCTCCCGCCCCCCTTTTATGGAGTTGATGTTGTGCCATAAATAAACAAACAAATCCAGCATTTTGCAAACAAACTCGATCTGCTTTGCAACGGAAAACTCGACTCGCAAACAAACAGAAAGTAATGTGCAAGTACAGGTCAATCTGAGCGAAAATGCAGTGGAGTAACAAATATGTATTGTGTTTTACAAATATATGTAAATGAGCCTAGATGATGTTTCACAAATAAATACAAACCATCCTACAAATTGCATGTAACCTTTGAACAAATACCAAATCTAGTGCATACAAATGCATATCTGTCAGTTATGATTGTGAGATACTTGGCTTTTTATGAGATCTCTCGGCTCAATTTTCTCACAAATGCAGTTGAGCAACTTCCTCTTCTAGAACAGTAGATGGCGCTAAACTAGCAGATTAATTTAGCGCTTGTCTCCTGGAGAAGCACTGATTTGAAACTTGCCTTTGCCAGAGCTGAGGAAAATGACCGGAGACCAGGGGCCTCATTTATAAACGTGGCGTACGCACAAAACAGGCCATGAAACAAGCGTACGCCACTTCCGACGCATAAGTTGTGATTTATAAAAACAAACTTGACGGGAAAATGTGCGCACCTGCACGCAAACTCTGACCCATGCGTACAAACGTTTTGGAGATGGAGCAGTTTGGCGACACCGATGGTGAGCTGGAGTTAAATGTCTTTTTGGTCACTTTTAGACAGAAAATCTAAAGAAATTTAAACATATACAGAAAGATAATACAAATATAATTTCACTCACCAAGCCTATCACTTGAAGCAAATATCTATCCCTTCTTAAATGTCCGCGTCAGTGAGCGCGCTGAGCCGTTTAGTGAAACTGACGCAAATAACAGTTTAAATAAATAAAATAATGATTTAAACTATGTTTTACTTCTGGTATAAACATTTAGATTAAATATGCCATTCAAATTAATGGAGTTAAACACTTAAACATGAAATCATTACTGAGAAGTTACAACATTTTTTATATTCAATCAATAGAAATATTTGTAGTGGATGCGATGCTTCTGAACACTTTTCCTGTGTTGTGTTTTAATGTTTTAACCATAGAGATAATTGCTCATCATGATAATACCAGATTGTCTGAGAAAATTGTTTCATGCAAATAATGCCCAAGGCCTTTCTCTGTTTCCATTAAAAATATAAATCAATTAAAAATACAATTCGGCCAGTGGAAAATATTGAGAGGAACTTTCTCTGAAATGTATTTTACACTATTTGATTTATGTATTCAAAAACAAGGCAAGGATAGGCAACTGCATGATTTTTATTAATGTAATGTGTCTTGTACCGTTAAACGTTATCACGTGGATGAATAATCATATGCAAATGATATGCAGATGAGGATCTGCATAGTAAAACTAGGCGTTGTAAGCTCATATATGGTTATATCGGGGAGGAGACGCATGTGCGCACAATCTTCCGCTGACTGGGATTTATAAAGTGAATTCTGCGCAGGTTCTGGCGTACGAACGGTTTTATAAGTCTGAATATTTTTTGGCGTACGCCATTTTTGGCTTTCGGGCGCACGTACACTTTTAGTAAGGATCTTACGCACAGTTTTATAAATGAGACCCCAGGTGTGTTTCTAGCCGAATAAATATTGACTCACTGCGACCAGGGCTATATTTCAAAATAATTGAGTGTTTACATATCATGAACAGAGACGTGGTCTGTGGTCAAGTCGTGTCTCTCCTCTTTCAGGAAAATTCAGGTTTAAATAGCTTTATTGGCATAGTAAAAAGGCTTTACGTTGCCGAAGTTGAATCAGGCAGTGATTGACAGCGCTCTGGCCCAATAGCATCGGTTGTCAGATACAGAGTACAGATAAATACTCAAATCTGATAAGTTGTGTGGCTCCCTGT
Organism: Leuciscus idus; assembly: GCA_021554675.1. Taxonomy (NCBI): domain Eukaryota; kingdom Metazoa; phylum Chordata; class Actinopteri; order Cypriniformes; family Leuciscidae; genus Leuciscus; species Leuciscus idus. The sequence continues at coordinate 3,087,545 of CM038626.1, forward strand.
TTTCATTTCATTATCGCTGTAACACTGTGCTACAACTAACCCCGCTGTGTAAAAAATATTTTTTTTACTAACAGTTGCTAGGAGTTGCTGATATGTTTTAAAATGGTGCTATGTAGCCAACATGACAGTGCTTAAGGTAATATACATTTACATTTAATATACAAATATAAATTTTCTTTACTTGCGGCAGTAAGTTTCTCCCGAATTTACCAAGAAGTTAGCATTCCAACGCGACATGCCGAGTTCCGTCTGTTTCCTGAAAACGTATCTCGTTATTTCGGCATAAGTCGTTATTTCGACATTATTTCGACATAATAAGTTATTTCAACATATCTCATTATTTCGACATAAGTCGTTATTTCGACATAATATCTCGTTATTTCAACATAATATCTCGTTATTTCGACATAAGTCGTTATTTCAACATATCTCGTTATTTCGACATAACAAGTCGTTATTTTGACATAACAAGTCGTTATTTCGACATAATATCTCATTATTTCGACAAAATTTCTCGTTATTTCGACATAATATCTTGTTATTTCGACATGAGTCATTATTTCGACAATATCTCGTTATTTCGACACAAGTCGTTATTTCGACATCTCGTTATTTCAAGATATCTCATTATTTCGACATATCTTATTTCGACATAAGTCGTTATTTCGACATATCTCGTTATTTTGACATAAGTCGTTATTTCGACATATCTCGTTATTTTGACATAAGTCGTTATTTCGACATATCTCGTAATTTTGACATAAGTCGTTATTTCAACATATCTCGTTATTTCGACATATCTCATTATTTCGACATAATATCTCGTTATTTCGACATATCTCATTATTTCGACATAATTTCTCGTTATTTCGACATAAGTCGTTATTTCGACATAATATCTTGTTATTTCGACATAAGTCATTATTTCGACATAATATCTCATTATTTCGACATAAGTTGTTATTTCGACATCTCGTTATTTCGACATATCTCGTTATTTCGACATAATATCTCGTTATTTCGACATAATATCTCGTTATTTCGACATCATTTCTCGTTATTTCGACATCATTTCTCGTTATTTCGACATATCGTTATTTCGACATATTTCGTTATTTCAACATATCTCGTTATTTCGACATAATATCTCGTTATTTCAACATATCTCGTTATTTCGACATAAGTCGTTATTTCGACATAAGTCGTTATTTCGACAAGTGGTTATTTCGACATAAGTCGTTATTTCGACATAATATCTCGTTATTTCGACATAATTTCTCGTTATTTCGACATAAGTCGTTATTTCGACATAATATCTTGTTATTTCGACATGTCATTATTTCGACATAATATCTCGTTATTTCGACATAAGTCGTTATTTCAAGATATCTCATTATTTCGACATATCTCGTTATTTCGACACAAGTCGTTATTTCGACATATCTTATTTCGACATAAGTCGTTATTTCGACATAAGTCGTTATTTCGACATATCTCGTTATTTTGAGACATCTCGTTATTTCGACATATCTCGTTATTTCGACATATCTCATTATTTCGACATATCTCGTTATTTCGACATAATATCTTGTTATTTCGACATATCTCGTTATTTCGACATAAGTCGTTATTTCGACATATCTCGTTATTTCGACATATCTCGTTATTTCGACATATCTCGTTATTTCGACATAATATCTTGTTATTTCGACATCATTTCTCGTTATTTCGACATAAGTCGTTATTTCGACATAATATCTTGTTATTTCGACATAAGTCATTATTTCGACATAATATCTCATTATTTCGACATAAGTCGTTATTTCGACATCTCGTTATTTCGACATATCTCGTTATTTCGACATATCTCATTATTTCGACATAAGTCATTATTTCGACAATATCTTATTTCGACATAAGTCGTTATTTCGACATCTCGTTATTTTGACATAAGTCGTTATTTCGACATATCTCGTTATTTTGACATAAGTCGTTATTTCGACATATCTCATTATTTCGTCATAATATCTCGTTATTTCGACATAATATCTTATTTCGACATAAGTCGTTATTTCGACATATCTCGTTATTTTGACATAAGTCGTTATTTCGACATATCTCGTTATTTCGACATAATATCTCGTTATTTCGACATAATATCTTATTTCGACATAAGTCGTTATTTCGACATAAGTCGTTATTTCGACATAAGTCGTTATTTCGACATATCTCGTTATTTTGACATGTCATTATTTCGACATAAGACATAAGTCGTTATTTCGACATAAGTCGTTATTTCAACATATCTCGTTATTTCGACACAAGTCGTTATTTCGACATAAGTCGTTATTTCGACAAAATATCTCGTTATTTCGACATAAGTCGTTATATAATGTGACTGAACACATCAATGATAACATGCACTCATAAATCATGAAATAATCTAACACATTGTCATATTTTACTGTAAATTGCGTGTATTACTTGTAGTACCTATTATGGATATTGAGGAAGGGATAACAGGACGGCAGTATTACTTAGATAATGCAGATAACACAGACTCCTATGGCGCAATGGCGCTAGATACATCTGAATCGCGGCATGTACGATCAGCATATTCTGAGAAAAAACTGACAAAATACACTTACTTTCTATTCACGCATACTATATTACATCAGTAATATTCAGATGCTGCCAACAAATGTGCAAAAAAGTGGAGTCATCTTGGAACAGCTCTCGTTCACTGCATCTGCTCGGTGCACCTGCTTTTCCTCCTTGGCACGTGATCGGTGTTGACGTTGAAGGGTGCGATTGGTCAAATAACACAGGAGCCTTTTGAACAGATTGAATGTTTGGTTTATTCTGTGTTGCAGGTTCAGACACGATGAACGGCATTATTCCCAAGAGCAAAGCAAAGGGCACTGACTTCTGTGCAACAAATGGCTACTGTTATATAATCCGCTCTGATCTCGGCTGCTTTATGCAGTCAAGTAATTTCAAAGAAGGTTATGACATGTCTATTTGGAGTCTGCACCCGTCCTGCCAAAATGGAGACCATTACCTTGGAGATTGGAATAGCTACTTTTACATCATCAAGGGCAATTCCTACCGTAGAGTCACCAACCTGATGACAGACAGCGATGCTGAAGTTTTCAACCCTTCATCCCAACTGCCAGGGTGGAGACCACTACCTCTCAGCCACTAACTATTTTTACATCATCTTCCAAAAAAAAGGGACTTACCGAAGAACAACAAACATGAATCACGACTCGGAAGGTGTAGAATACAAGCTCCATCCCGACTACAGAAACGGCCTCTATTACTGGGGCCTGCCAGACCACTTCTCCTTCCTCAAGCCAGTCTCAGATTGGGGAGTTGAGTTTTACAAAGGTACCGACCTCAGCAAAGATGAGCGCGTTGGTGTCTATTCTGTTCATCCTGATGTTGTTAACTTCCTTCCTGGTGGACTGTCAGTAACTATAGGCCCAGCCTTTGGCATTTGGGAGAATATTAAAACTATAACTAATGACAGCAATACACCACTGACATGGCAAAAGAAAATCAATAAAAAGGTTGGATTCAATAAGGAGAAGATGACCAAGATCACACACAACTGGAAGATAGCCACATCAACCTCGACTGAAACTGGAGATCTTTCAGGGTTAATTGCGAAGTTGCAGTTCTCCTTTCCTGCAGAATATGGAGGTTCACACGTCAGCACTGAAAAAGAAGGCTGGAACGAAGCAACTGAAGAGGAAGAACAACTCACATTTGAGCTGAAGCCAAACGAGTCTTTATATCTGTGGCAGTACAGACTGGGTATCGGTCAAGAACCAGTGTTGTTCTGCAGTTATTTAAAGATAACAAATGATCCAAATCCTCCAACTAAAGTCCCGCTGCCACCCGCTCAATCATGAAAACATATCAGGATGGTTTAACTCAAGAATAATCAAGTGCCACATTTAAATACCTTAATTATAACTTCTCAAGCAATTATTTAAAGATCTGCATGCTTTGCTTAAAATTAAGCTAAAATAGTTTTTATATAGCAAAGAGATTTTTCAGTTACAGATGATGTAACTGCAAATTACAAGACTATTCATTATGGTATTATTGAAACTTTTTCTTTATGATTAAAAGAAATAGACAGAATCCTACTTTAAATCTCATTAAATTCCTTCTTAAAATCTCACACTCGCTTCCCATATGCAAATCTTTCAGTATGATGGCTAAATCAGGCTTTGGGAAAGTTTTACTAGAAAAAAATGGGTGCTCAATCTATATTATTGTAGATGTAGTCACAGATGTTGTCATAGTGTAACCGAAGTCGACTTAAGTGTTTGATTTATAAGTCATAATAGCGCAGCATTTTGTACTCATGCATTTGGCTTATGTAGGCTAATTAAAAGCAGGTCTTTTATTTACATTTTTTTTTTTTTTTTTACATATTTTCCACACGTTTAATTCATGGCATATACCATTTGGATTTTGCTTTTAATAAAGCTGGATATTGCTATTAAAGTCTTGGTATTTTCATTGCCCTCCTTCATTGTTGTGGTGTATGCTTGATAAATCTCCACTCTCAGATTGCACACACATGTCTGTTGGATGGTTTTTAAAAATATGCAGAAGATGCTGGAAAACCAAAGAGTTGCAGGACCTGCAGGATTTTTCTGAAGAATGATGGTCAGTATAACACATTTGTGTAAATTCAGTTCCCTTTCAATCGAGAACGTCAGGCATAGTCAACGTCGACTGAATGGGGATCATGCCTAGTGAGCCTGTCTTCTTCGTACTACTATTTAATCAAGCCACTTCAACATTGCCATGCGTGATTACACGGGTATAAACACTTTTCCGCTTTGGAGCCAATCGGATGTCTCTGAAGTTACTACTGTTTACACAGTAAGCAAGTGTGTCGGTGTTCTGGCGGGAAGACCTCCCAGTGTTGGTGTTTCTACAGCGTGAGTGCAGCGGGTGATCGCGAGCTTCTTGAGCTCTCAACTCTCGAACAGCATCAAATTTCTATTTGTTTGTGTGTTTGACGGTTGGTTAGATGGCGAGGAGTGCTTCACTGTTTCAGTTCACTGATTCAGTGTTGCCGCGGTCATTCCCTGTGTGCTCCGGCACTGGTGACGGTCCCATTTCCTAAAAGAGCAATACGGGTGCGTTTGTATCTTTTTCACCCAAAAAAAAAATAATAATAAAAATAAAAAAACATTTAAGAAAAAGAAGTCATTCCACCCGTGCGTTTCTGGATGCATTCGTTCCCTGTCTCTCTGAAATGGTCACAATTGTTGCATCACGTGTTTGGGCTTACAGCACGCTGAAGCAGCTTTTGTGGACAGTTCATGTTCTCATTGAGGGAATATGACTGTCGTGGTGTTGAGGTCGAGACTCGCCTTCGTCCGCGAAGCGCGAGTCCCCATTACCACGCCCCGCCTTCGGGTGCCACGTGGGGTGGGTGATAGGAGGATAGAGTTGGATGTCTCACCCGGTAACCATTCCCTGTGGGCTCCTCAATCCTCCCTTCCACCGCAGCCAGTGGAGTCCCCCGTGGAGCATGCTGGTCCATCTGTAATGGGTGGACCGGCCGTTTCACCCAGGGCTCCCGCAGAGGACAGGACGCCGATTGCAGCATCGGAGGGTGAGCTGGCCTCTGGAGATGATGACTCGACTGCGCTGTCTCCCTCTGGGAGTGTAACGTTGCTCGAGCCGGATCCAGAACTGTCAGCTATGCTGAATCGGGCCGCCGAGGCTGTCGGGCTCGAGTGGAACCCTCCACCGTGTCCTGCTCAGTCTCGGTTGGATGATTGATATCTCGGTGCGGGCCGTGCTGGTTCTCAGCCCGCCGCCCCAGTGCCCTTCTTTCCTGAAGTGCATGGAGAGCTTACTAGGCTGTGGATGGCACCTTTTACTGCCGAATACTGCCTGAGTGGTTCTTCCCCCTTCGCTACCCTTGAGGGAGGAGTGGTGAAGGGTTATGAGGCTATTCCTCCAGTGGAGCGGTCTGTTGCGACAACAGGTGCACCTGTGTCCAACGGCCGCTACTTCTGGGGGATCCTTGTCTCCCCTCGCAGGCCTGTGAGCTCGCATCAGGTTTGACGGTCAGAGCTTACAGAGCTTGCGGGCAAGCCGCCTCCTCTTTGCATGCCATGGCGTTGTTGCAGGTCTATCAGGCCAAGACACTCATACACATGCACGAGGGTAGTCTAAAGCATGCGCTCATGAGTGAGCTCCGCACTGCTGCTGACCTCGCTGTCACGGGCACGAGCGTCACAACGTGCGTGATCAGTCTAGCAATGTCCACCCTAGTGGTTCCTGGACTCCCCAATTTCCCAGGTTGGGTTGTTCGGCGATGCGGTGGAGAGCTGCACCCAACAGCTCTCCGTCGCCCAGGTGCAGACGGAGGTCACCCGACACATCCTACCCCGGCAGCCCGCTGCTGCCTTCACCCGTCCGCCGGGGGCAGATCCTCCGCCTGCTCGTCACAGAGGGCGTCCCCCTGCGCCACTACTGCTGGACCACCGCTGACTCCGGGGGCTGATCGGCTCCTCAGTGGAAAAGCAACTGGTGCGTGCTTCCACATCCGTATTTATACCCGTGCGTCGAAATAACGAGTTATTATGTTGAAATAATGACTTAATATGTCGAAATAACGAGAAGTTTCTTTTTTTCCTATGACACTAAAATCATAAAGTATACTAAAAATCAGATGAGTCCAGAATATGAATTTTCCTCCCACTGAAAACCATTATAAGAACGCTAAATGTGGCTTAATGCATACTAGAATGTGCCCTTATTATGGTGAAATAACGAGTTACGTTGAAATAAGATATTATGTCGAAATAACAAGTTATTATGTTGAAATAATGAGTTATTATGTTGAAATAATGAGAAGATTTCTTTTTTTTTTTCTCACCTTGCGGTTCAGGGCTTCCGTACATATATCCTGAAATCCCTCAGAATTTTTTTTTTTCATCTTGTGTGTAAACAAAATGAAAAAAGAATTTTGCACCTAGCTTTATCATATGTTCAGATCTATCTACCGAAAATATATGCAAAATCGCGCATATTTAATGAGATAATGCATAATTTGCAAAAACTTGTAATTCTTTTTTTTTGATATTTGTGTAAGTAATCAACTGAGGAAGTTTCATGGTGATATCTATTATTTAAAAAATGTAGTGTCTCGCCTTAAATCCTCAAGTTGAAGAGGTGCATTTCGACATAAGTCCTTCTTCTGCTAGATGATTAAATGCACTGATATAATCCTGAGCTTTGCTGTTTTGGTAATCAGTGAGCTCAATCTATAGAAGGACTAAAGTAACAGCATTCATCTGGTGTGGAGAATGTGTAATTGAGGTTTAAGTTTATGCTAATTCGGGTTGTTTCGAACCCTTGCAGACAGTCGGTCAGAACTGTGTAATGACATCAAATGTAGTGAATTCACTCTGCAAACTCCAAATCTCTTTGAAAGAGTTTAAAGATGATCATTTCAATTTTAACAGATGTGGTTCTGGAACAAAATACAGAAATAAACTTAAATGAGTGACTTACATGAATTTACTTTAACATTTGTAAGTGATTATAAGGCAATGATCTTTACAGGTATGAATATCAATAACTTTGAGCCCTTAATACAAGTATTAGGAAAACAAATAAAACAGCCATTCTACATAAGCCCACAAGATGGCGCCCTTAGCGCATTTACGGTGACTGAACACATTTAAATCAATGATAACATGTACTCATAAATCGCGAAATAATCTAACACATTGTCATATTTTACTGTAAATTGCGTGTATTACTTGCAGTACCTATTATGGGTTTTGAGGAAGGGATAACAGGACGGCAGTATTACTTAGATAATGCAGATAACACAGATTCCTATGGCACAATGGCGCTAGATACTTCTGAATCGCATATACGATCGGCATATTCTGACTCATGAGTGAGCTCCACACTGCTGCTGATCTCGCTGTCACGGGCACGAGCGTCGCAACGTGCGTGATCAGTCTAGCGATGTCCACCCTAGTGGTCCAGGAGCACCATCGTTGGCTCAGCCTGGTTGAGATGGCGAATGCGGACAGGGTTCGGTTCCTGGACTCCCCAATTTCCCAGGTTGGGTTGTTCGGCGACGCGGTGGAGAGCTGCACCCAACAGGTCACCCGACACATCCTACCCCGGCAGCCCCGCTACTGCCTTCACCCGTCCGCCGGGGGCAGATCCTCCGCCTGCTTCCACATCCGTGTTTATACCCGTGCAGCGGGGCAGAGTGTGTAATCACGCACGCCAATGTTGAATTGGCTTGATTAAATAGTAGTATGAAGAAGACAGGCTCACTAGGCGTGATCCCCATTCAGTCGACGTCGACTACGTCCTCCGTTCCCTACTTCAGGGAAGGATACGCAACCAGGACGTTATTTTGCCTTGTAAATGTAGTGAAGTGCCGCTGTGATATTCGGCCTGCCAAAGAAAACAGTTGTGAGTAGTAACCAGCCTGTGAATCTGAGACAGGTTGGTGAAAGTGCAATGCATAAATACTGAACCCGATGAGTGAAGGTTTGAGTGGATAATTTTTTTGTTATTTAGTTTGTTTTGTAAATTGTTTCTTATTAATGAGGTACCCACATGTCAGAACAATTATTCTTTTGTTGTAATTTGCTTTTCTTGTGTTGCAGGCATTGTGAGTCCGGAGCAGGAGGGCTAGTTGCTCTTTTTGGTGGTGGGTCCTGAAACACAGTGTGTGGCCTACAACCCTTAGGTCTTGATCTTGGTTGACGTGAGTGTGTGTGGTGGGTGTGTGCGCAGTGTAGTGCACGTGTGGGTGCTCCTTGACCATCGCTGACATTGGCGAAGTCTGGTACTAGCTCGTCCTGCTTCTGGTAACCACAAGTCCTGATAATCCTTTATTATTATCCATTATTATTATTGTGTAGTATTTATGATTGAGCCCAACTGCAATACCTACTAGTATTTTTATAATTGTTCAATAAAGAATATTTTTTTATTTTTTTATATCCACGTCTCTGTCTCTGTGTAAAAGGGAAAAATCTAACCTGTGTCCTTATTAGGATACTTCCCTGGCTTAGTGACCAGGGTGGCGTAGTCGACTCTTTTCCTCCTTTGCTCTCTTCTTTTCTTGTTTTTTTAGTTATTCTTGTCAAAAAGCCTACTCTACGCCACATAAACATGTAAACATCTGTTAAGGGAAGTAGCCTAGTTAAGGTAGCATTAAATAAATAAAAAACAACATGACATTTTTATGATCCCTCTAATTTAGTTTTAAATATTAAAATTTTCAGATTCTGTAATGTGTATGTACAGTAACCTTATGTTTACACACAACTGTATGTGTGTTCTTCTGTAGTGTTGGGTGTACATATGGTCACGTTACTCTTTTTGTAAGTCATGTTTTAATTTCTAAATGAAAAGAAATTTAATTTAATTAAATCCCTTTGACAGAAAGAGTATGTCATGTGCAAACTTTCATAGTGGAATTTAAAGCTGCAGCATGGAAGATGTTTTGGTTAAAAATGAACAAAAATCAATTAAGCAAATGCAGAATCAAAATCAACACTAGCCCCGTTTACATGCACACTTTTTTGCTATTCTGATTGACGGATTCCGGTTGACTGTTTACATGGGATGTTATCTAAACCGATCTGGTGTTTACATGTACTGACGCTTTCAATCGAAATCATTTTGTGACATGCGCACACAGCTTGTCTGCTGGATCTGGAAGCTCATTATTTCCCACGTTTTCAATCCTGTCAAGATGGTGCATCACTTAATCGTCGCGTTAGTTGTAGGCATTAACCGCGTTTCCACTGTCGGGCCAGTGCGAGCCATAAACGGGCCGTGCCAGGCTAACCGTGCCCAAAATCTGCTGCGTTTCCACTGTCGGGCCAGAAGCTCCACAGCGCTTCACTAAAACACGCCCGTAACACGCCTCTCTGGAACAACGTCACACAAACCCATCATTTCACCAACAAAATGGAAGTTTTATCAGAAAACTGATCAGAAAGAAATCACTGGAAACAGCGTGATCGCAAAACAAGAGCGACCGTTTGCTGCCATTTTTAATTGAATATTTAAAACCCAAGAATAGATGTTTTTCCACAGGTTTACAATAAAAAGCGATACATTGATCATAATGAATTAATTTGTGTCAAAATTGCACAGTAGTCACACAGAAATAAAGTGGTTTACCGTTTATGACGTTTGTGAACGTTCACAAAAAGAAAGAGGACACGCAACTTATTCAGTCGCGTCTGTTTCTGTTTATTTGGTAGCCTAGTTACAGGACATAATTACATCACATTTAGAAAGAATGATCATTTCTACAAATATGCCACCAAAAATATGACCTGAGGAGGAGCTTTAGCACTCTCTCCCAGAAGGATACAGATTTTCAGTCAGAGAAAAAGAGGATAGTCCGAGACATAGGCTACTGACAGATCAAATAAAAACAGGATTATGATAACTTATATGATTTGTCTGATTTCTTCAAGCGTTCATATTTACCATGTTTACTATGGTAATGGTTAGCGTGCATCGTTTTTTTGCATCGGGTATAAATATTACCTTATACGGTGATCAGAATCCACATCGAATCACAAACAGAAGGCATTATGTTAGCTGACAGAATTATCTGGCGCAAAACCAGGCATGCGCAGAAAGACGTACACTCAAAGTAATCGGATCAGCTCGTTTACATGGTGTAATCTTTCATTTGATCGGTTCATGAAAAGGTTTATTCCACCCCCTTCAATCCGACTGAAATTTCAATCGGTTTGACCATTTTTATTCCGATTGAGGTGTTGACATGGAGCATTTTTATTCTGATTGGACATTTAAACTGGTTATAATCGGAATGCAATGCTACATGTAAACGGGGCTAATTGTGTCCTTGCTTTACCCCGATACACAATGGTAAGTTTATACTAATGATTTAAATTTGAGCTCTCAAATTTCATGGATTTCACAGGAAATGTCAGTTTCATGTCTTTCTCTTTTAGGAGAGATTCTGTTCTTCCCAGCCTCTCCGACTGTAGACACACATCTGCCATTCTCATACAAGTCTCTAAATCATAGCTGATGTAATAGTCATAAGTTCTTTCAGCTTAATATGAAACAGCTCTGGTGACCTTCATCCACCAACACTTCACTACAGCGTTCATTGCACTTGTTGTGGTTTGGTGTGTGTTCCTTTTTCTAACCATAGCCAAACTAACTTAAATGCCAAATAGTTGGCCCTTATTTTCAAGGTGACTACTTTTAAACAGACAGAACTGAAGAGCAAATTAACAAGACAAACCCGAACTGAACAAGCAATCAATCAAACACCATAGAAACACACAGGTGAAAGACAGAACTGAACTGACTGACAGAACACAGACAATAGGCCTCGTTTACACTGTCAGTGAAATGTGACCCAATTCAGATTTTTTGCTCATATGTGACACAGATGGGATGTGTTCTATGACAGTGTAAACAGGACAAAAAGGCATGCATTGGGATATTTCCAGATCGGTTTAAGGCCTCATTCATATGTGGAAATAAATCAGATATAAATCAGATATGTGTCAATGTGAGTGTCATGTAAACAGGCAGATCGGGTTTTCTGAGGCATTAGGCAACGTCTCCGCGGTTTAATGACGAGAGAAACACAGACGCGCTTCTGCAAAGGGACGGAACGTGGTGTCGGTGTAGGAGAGGAATGTGGACACATATCAACATATCAAAGGTTGCCTCATCCTAAAATTTCCTAAAAATCCTTAAAGACTCACTGCTCCTCGTTAAAGCCACAACCTGCTCCCGCCAGTCCTGAGATCTCTCTCACACACAATAACTGAAGCTCATGCACAGGCTGCAATGATGATGGCCCTCTTCGTCCTCCTCCGCCTCATAATCATGGTGATGTTTGGCGAACTTCACATATATCGCAGAGATAGCATCAAGCATATTTCGTGTTCGTCCATCTGTGCAAGAACCCTTTTTAAGCATGCGTGATGTTTCAGATAGTATGGCAGGTGTAAACACATGAACCGGATATGGGTCACAGCTGAAAGAACGTGTAAACGGACGGTCAAAAAAATCGGATATAGGCAACAAATCAGAATTGGGCATCAAGACCTGCAGTGTAAACGAGGCCAACGACAGACTGACAATGTGACAGATGCATACCGAAAACCTTTAGGCTGACTATTATTAAACCGCTTATTAAATAACGCAACTTGATCGTACAGAATTAGTCAATTGCAGGCCGATCTCGAATCTACCCTTTCTGTCAAAGATACTAGAAAAGGCGGTATCCTCTCAACTATGAGCCTTTTTAGAAAGAAACGCCTTTTTTTTTTTAGAAAGACCGAGACATGACCACAAGTCCCTGAAGTGTCAGCAGAGACTGTGTGAACTACACTCTCCCTGTGAAAGCCTCATCGACACGACAAAAGTTATCAAAATGACTCCCGTTCACATGGATCTGCTGTATTATGCTGTGATTGGCCATGTCACTTTGTAAAGAAAGACTACGATACCGCGCTCATACGCATATAATACGCATGTGCATGCCGTCACTGTTCTCACAGATTCACGTTTATGAAGTTTACATGAAGATGATAACGGTATCGTTTTCACTCGCCTGTTTCTCAGGCCACCATAGCGCCGCTGTCGTGTAGATGAACGGCCAGAATGCATTAAAAGTTTTCTGTCTTCAGTTGAAAACGGTGTTGTGTATATAATAAATCAAAAGCTTACTTCAGCTGGACAATGGCTTGTTTTTGGGGGTGTTTCTGTGGATCTGAGCCTCTATACACTCATTCGCTCAAGATATAATGACTGAAAATATTTGATTTAATCACAAAACAATCCCTGAACACCACAGCAAAAATGCTCATCCGGATGAGTGTGTGTGTGTGTGTGTGTGTGTGTGTGTGTGTGTGTGTGTTCACTGCTCCTAATGTGAGTACGCTAACTTGGATGGGTTAAATACAGAGGATATTCCGAGTATGAGTTCCCACACTTGGCATTCACATGTCACTTTCACTTTATCTTTCAAGAGCCGTTTGAGAAATCTGTTAAGCAGCATGCACAAGTTTTAATAAAAATGTATGCAACAGTAATAAAAGCTTTACCCTTGAACCAATAACCACATAACCACTGAATACAACTGCACATTTCTCACTTAAAATATACAGAATATTAGACGCACAATCTTGTGTTGTTTTTTTGGTTCTCTGACGAATATGAGAGTGAAGCCATCCACTTCTGCAGCTCATACAGTTACAACTACACTCATAATCACACTGAAATCATCATGGTGTGTTGTATCATATTTACATATTATACTATGCGAGAGAAATGTCAGTGTCTATAAAGTAAAAGTGATACCTGCATGTCGAGGTTTATCATTCCCTCTGTGTGCGGAGTCAGTGACGTCACATGTGTCTCTGCACAGGAAGTTACAGACACAACTGAACACTAGTGAACGGTGAATGAGGAACATGAACGTGCTCACACACACCATAGCCTTCGAGAACTTACAGCAGCCCCACTTCCAGATCTCTGTGTGGTTACTCTGTCTTTATCAGCCTTAAGAAACTTCACATCTCTCCTAATCTGTGGAAGTTTAATAATGACATGATAGATTTTACCAATATTTGTTGGCTCTTATTGAGGAGATTGATAAGTTAGATATGTCTAACTTAAATAAATGGGAATGGTTCAAATTTAAGGATAAACAAATAGCACTTGATACAGGAACATGTTTATCAGTGAGGAGAAAACAGAAACAAAGGGAATCGATTGGAGAAATAAACTCTTAATGTACAAGAATCACCAGAAAATTCAGCGAAATTACAGTCAAATTACAAACTACAGTCACTGCAATCTCAACTGGATGAGTTGTGTTCAGAGAAAGCAAATGGAGATTATATTCGACCGAGACCGAGATGGATTGAGGAGGGAGGAAAAAGTTCATCATATTTTTTTGGCCTTGAAAAACCAAGACAAACATAGAAAAAGATTAGCAAGCTTAAGATTAATGAAATTATAACAGATGATCAAAAAATTTTTCAAAATGAAATTTTGCTTTTCTATTCTAACCTTTATTCTAACCTTTAACCTTTATAAATCTAATTATAATAAAGCCGATTGCGATTCTTTATTTGGGAATATAAGAAATCAAATTCTTAAACTGAAAGAGGAAGACAAAGTCTTAATTGATGATGAGTTGACCTTAGAGCAAATGGATATATCTTTAAAACAAATGAGTAATTGTAAATCACCAGGTATTGATGGTTTATCTACTGAATTTTTAAAACATTTTTGGAAAGATATTCGGAAATTATTATATAATGCAGTTTTAGAATGCATCCAGGAAGGAAGTTTATCACCTACTATGAAAACAGGTTTAATAACCTTGCTACCTACTTTGTTTTTAGATTTTTTAAAAGCATTCGACACTGTGGAGCATGAATTTATATTTACGACGCTTAGAATGTTTGGTTTTGGGGAAGGGTTTTGCAAGGTTATTAAAATATCCAAATAACAACATTTATAGTTATGTATCCCTTAATCCAGGCATGACTCCTAGAATTGCCATTTTGCATGGAATTAGACAAGGCTGTCCAATCTCTCCACAACTCTTTATTCTATGCACTCAAATGTTAGCTTATTTAGCTGTCAACCATCCTCAGTTAAAAGGAATAACCATTTCTGAGTATGAATATCGAATTAGTCAATTTGCTGATGATACAGTAATATTTTTAAAAGACAAATCTATAGTTAAAAAGCTCTGAATATTATTTCAGTGTTTTCTGGAGCATCAGGCTTATGTTTTTTAAAAATGTGAAATTTTTCCTCTGTTTTCATGTAATGAAGAAAATATAGAATCCATTGCTGTTCAATCTGAAGTGAAATACTTAGGTTTAAAAATGTTTAAAGAAATTCCTATGAGAGAATTATTAAATATAGAAGAGAGAATTGATACTATGAAAAAAATCCCTTAATCATCAGCGTATGCGAGATCTGTCTATTATGGGCAGAATACTCTTGACCAAAGCAGAAGGCGTATCTAAACTTATTTACCCATGTTACTCTATTTATGTTTCTCCTCAACTGATAATAAAAGTAAACTCAACTTTGTTTAATTTTATATGGAAAAACAGAACTCATTATATCATTTAACTCTTTAATTAAAATAATGCCAAAGTCAGTTAGAATAATCAAATGTAACAATTTATTATGTCAGGTAAATGTATCATGACAATTACATAATCAATTCAAAGATAATCGATACAAAACATCAAATGCTCTGAAATAGAGAGAAGATGCAAACCCAACATTAAGAAATGCATGAGGCTGAGAGTCTCACGGGCTAATCTGAGGTACAGAAAGGCCCCGAATCCCCTGCTGCATTTCATTATATAGTCAGGACCTCTTTCACTTGGAAACATCTTTTAACAATGGGAATTTGCATTCAGAAGTTACACCTTTTGGGGGGGTAGGAGACCATTTGCCAGGAGACCACCTTCCTTTGTGTGTCAGTTATCCCTAAACTCTTAAAAACTTTATTACCTTTTGTTTTACTTATTTGGAAATGAGACATTTGTACCAGTCGCAATGAGACATTTCAAATGATACCAAACATGAAAAATACTCTGTGGTGATCATTCACATTAAACTATACATTTTCTTGTGTGAATTCAGATGATCTGAGCATGAGAGAGAGGGGGGGGGGGGGGTGAGAGAAGAGGGAAAGAGATGTAGATTAGGAGGACTCGGAGGTGAGACTTTCGTCTCGATGGTGCACGAGGAGGAGTAATTTCCAGAGAGGTCCTTTTGTCCTCTCAGGGTCTGGTCGCTCTTGAAACAGACTGTCCGGCATTTAGTCATTTCTCAATTCTTACAGTTTCATATACCAAAGTCTGTATTCAAGCAAGTTGGAGGATTAGAGTTTCTGCTGAAATGTGATTTTGAGGTTTCAGAATTGACAATTAAGCTTTCAAAATTCCACAAACAGATTTTGTACTACTGGAAAATGATATTCACCCAAAATGTTTTCACCGCATTGTTCCACATTGTGGAATAACAGAACCATTACAATAAACAGAAAGACAGTATTCTAAGTATTCTAAGAGTGGTATGATATATATATATATTTTTTTTTTTTACATGTTTTAGATGAAACAGGTCAAATTATTCAGCATAATGCATTCATGGAGAAATTTGAGATCAAATGTTCCTTTAGAGAATCTAATACATTGTGCAAAGCCATTCCTCTTGCTTTAAAACAACTAATACAAAACACTCTTACATATTCAAAAGTGTCTGTTAAACTACATTTTAAACGTGTACACAAAAGTAAGTGGAATAACAGTAAACCCTCTTTAAATTACTTTAATTAATGAATGTAAAAAAAATAAATTAAAAAAAAAAAAAATCCATGTATGAGTCTCTTTCCTTTTAAGTTTGGTAAGATTTTATACCTGTATTTATTTATGTATTTTTCTTTCCTTGCACCCCCTCTAAAATGGTTAAAGAATGTTTGTTTTGCTTGTTGTTATTGTATGATATATATATATATATATATATATATATATATATATACACACATGGACATTTATGATGGAGATATGATTGGAAAAGTATATATTTTGTAATAGGCATTTTATTGTTCCCTATTTGGTTTTGTAAATTGATATTGTTCATATAAAAAAAAACTAAAAAAAACATGTAGCCTTTGTAGGATTTCCTAATTGCGCAGCCAGGTGTTCCCGATCACCGCTCCATGGCCAGCTAAATTAAGCTGGTTTGGGCCGGATTACACTTCAAACTGTTCAAGTATTGGGTGTTAACGTACGTAAATAATGTAATGATATATGAAAAGAAAACTTACATAGGCCTCTATGGGGCGGTTTCTCGAACAGAGATTAAGCCTAATCCTAGACTAAAATTGCCCTTTAAACCAGATTAACAGAATTCTGCTTTCTCGGTCAAGGCTTTAAATAGTCCTAGATTTAGTTTAGTCCAGAGTTTAATAAGATGATTTCCTGGAGGAAGACTAGAGTTACTCCAGGACTAAAATCGAGGCTTAAATTAAAACTACCAGGAGGCAGGTTTAACTTCAGATTAACATTGTGTTTCAAAGTGGACACGTGTACTACTTGGATACACACACACACACACACACACACACACTAGTGTTGTTTTTGGCGGCCTGTTTTCATTTTAGTTTTAGTCTAGTCTTTGTGTCAAGCTGTCGTTTTAGTTTTTATTAGTTTTAGTCACGTTCATACTCTTTTTAGTCTAGTCAAGTTTTAGTCGACGAAAACTGATGACATTTTAGTCTAGCTTTAGTCAATGAAAATTGTATTTTAGTCTCTTTTTAGTAATGCAATTCTATTTAACCCAGTCAATATAGAATTTCAAACAAGGTTATCTTATTATATTTAGTATATTAGGGCTGTGACGGTGGCAGTTTTTTTTTTACCACCGCGGTAATGGACCAACTACCGGCGGTGGTTGGGGTGTTATTTAAAAAAATTAAAAAAGAATAACTCGTTTTATATTTCCACACAAAGACGCGTGATATAGCCTATATTCTGCGCTCTGAGAGGGATGTGGGACACGAGCAGGAAAGAGACCATCGATCTCTTTATGATATCTTCGTGTTTTCTACTTGATGTAAATTGGTCTGAAGAGCGAATTTTATCCTTCACAAGGGCGAAATATTTAGGCTATATGTTTGAGATTGCGCTGCCAGAGAAAGTGAAACTAAAAATCACCCGCGCGTGTGAAACGTGCTTTACAACTAAACTTGACGCGCCCTATGTCTAATATAACAAGCACAAACTGTGTTAAAAAGAATTTGACATGCAAGTTCAAATGTAGGCTATCTGTCCTACAGCGTTTTTCTACTTTACCACAGTAAAGAATACGAATATATTAGGCCTAATTAAAAGCGAACCAATGAAGAAATGTTTATAATCCCTTTAGAAAATGGGTGAGACGTGAGTGAAGATTTAGGAAAAGAAACGTCTCGGTTACGTATGGTAACCCTCGTTCCCTGAGTAGGGAACGGAGACGTCTTGTCGGAGGAGTTTCCAACGAATTGGGATCACGCTAGGGAGACCAACTGTCTTCGAGTGAAATAAAACGAGCCAATAGACATTGGCATGCAAGATTTGCATCCCGCGGCCCGCCTACCAGCGCGGGTATAAAGCGGAAGCAAGCGCATACACAAACGCTTTTCGCTGAGGAGCCGGACGGTGTCCAGTCCTCCGCGAAGGTACAGCAGCATGGCGACGGGAAGAGACGTCTCCGTTCCCTACTCAGGGAACGAGGGTTACCATACGTAACCAAGACGTTCCCTTTCGTTCGTGAACTCCTACGTCTCGTCGGAGGAGTTTCCAACGAATTGGGATCCCTAATAAAACGCCATGATGCTGGCCCCTTCCAGCGCCCTGCCTAAGCTTCAGCCGCAGTTTCTTGAAACTTAGCTGCGGAAGCTTAGCTGGGAAGAGTCACACTGCTGTTCCGCAAGACCCGCTCAGTGGACATTGGATAACACTGGGAAAGCGTGCCCATGATGTAGAAGGGAACGCTGCGGAGCCCATAACCTGCCCGAAGGGAGGCACTAGGAAAACACATGTGCACTAGCCCGTAGGGTAGTGAACACAAGGCAGTCTCTGAGGTAGTCCCAGCCCGGAGGGTGGGAGCGTACTCAGCAGAGACGACAGACAGAGTCTGTCAAGGGGAAGACACTGGCTAACCCGGAGGGTAACCGAACGTGGAAAACACCTATGGGGTCGCCGTAGGGACCACTACATAGGACCCCAGCCTGTACTCAGCTCAAGAGAGAGGTAACAAGCCTGGCGACCGGCGATCCGCCTCGCCTGTCGCCGGGGGGGGATGACGGAGGAACTCACGAGGTTAGCCGTTTGTTGGGTAACCCACGGAGCAGAATAACGCACGTATCTGGCCCCTGGGGCGAGAGTGGCGTAGCAAGCCGACACTAACCTAATCCCTCGCGCTACTGGCCGAAGCGAGTACACGGGAGGAAACAGGTTCTACACGAAGGCTATAAAACCTAGCAAACGTGTTGGGTGTCGCCCAGCCCGCAGCTCTACAGATATCTGTCAGCGAGGCGCCTTGAGCCAAAGCCCAGGAGGAGGCAACACTCCTAGTAGAGTGTGCCCTCAACCTAGGTGGACAAGGCACGTCCTGGGACTCATAAGCCCGGACGATAGCATCCACTAACCAGTGGGCTAACCTCTGCTTGGAGACAGCCTTCCCCTTCTGCTGGCCTCCGTAACAGACAAAGAGCTGGTCTGAGGTCCTAAAGCTTTGGGTCCTGTCAATGTAGCAGCGCAGAGCGCGAACAGGACAGAACAAAGCCAGGGCTGGGTCTGCCTCCTCCGGGGGCAGCGCTTGCAGGTTCACTACCTGATCTCTAAAAGGAGTGGTAGGAACCTTGGGCACATATCCGGGCCGGGGTCTCAGAACAACGTGAGAGAAGTCCGGCGCAAACTCTAGGCACGATTCGTCAACCGAAAATGCCTGCAGGTCCCCTACCCTCTTGATGGATGCCAAAGCGAGCAGGAGGGCTGTCTTCATTGACAGGATATTCAAATCGACTGCATGCAAGGGCTCAAAAGGTGGATTCTGGAGTGCTCTGAGCACTAAAGTCAGATCCCAAGAGGGTACGGGGTGCTGATTACGAGGAGGATTCAAACTCCTAGCACCCCTGAGGAACCTGAGGATCAGGTCATGTTTTCCCAAGGACTTACCTTCTACTGCATCGTCATGTGAGGCTATTGCGGCAACATACACTTTGAGGGTGGAGGGAGACAGCCTTCGCTCCAACCCATCTTGCAGGAAGGAAAGCACGACACTGATCGGGCAAGTTCGGGGGTCTTCCCGGCGGGAAGAGCGCCAACCGACGAATAGGTTCCACTTCAACGCATAGAGGCGCCTCGTAGAGGGGGCTCTAGCGGAAGAGATGGTGTCTACCACAGCCTGTGGTAGGCCACCTAGAACCTCCGCGTCCCGTCCAGGGACCAGACATGGAGTCTCCAGAGGTCTGGACGCGGGTGCCATAGAGTGCCCCGTTTCTGAGAAAGAAGGTCCTTCCTCAGAGGAATCGGCCAAGGAGGGACTGTCGCGAGGAGCATGAGTTCTGCAAACAAAGTCCGGTTGGGCCAATACGGCGCAACAAGCAGGACTTGCTCCTCGTCCTCTCTGATCTTGCACAAAGTCTGTGCGAGAAGGCTCACTGGGGGAAACGCATATTTGCGAAGGCCCTGGGGCCAGCTGTGTGCCAGTGCGTCCGTGCCGAGAGTTCCTTTGGTCAGGGAATAAAACAACTGGCAATGGGTCGTGTCCGGAGAGGCAAACAGATCTATCTGAGCGGCTCCGAAGATTCCCCATATCAGCTGGACCACCTGGGGATGGAGTCGCCATTCTCCCGGAAGAGGGGGCTGCCGTGAGAGCTCGTCGGCTGCACGGTTGAGCACACCAGGGACATGAATGGCTCGAAGCGATCTCAGATGCTTCTGACTCCAAAGGAAGAGATGGCGGGCGAGTCGCGACATACGACGGGAGCGTAGACCACCTTGATGATTGATGTACGCAACGGTCGCAGTGCGGTCCGTACGGACCAGTACGTGCTTGTGCCTGAGAAACCCCTTGAGGCGACACAAAGCTAGGCGTACTGCTTGCAACTCTAGGCAGTTGATGTGCCAATGCAGTTGGGGCCCCGTCCACAGACCCGAAACTGCATGCCCGTTGTACGTGGCCCCCCAGCCGCTGGCAGAGGCATCTGTGAAGACCACAGCATGCCTGGACACCTGGACTAGAGGCACTCCGGCCCATAGAAATGCAGGGTCCGACCAAGGACTGAAGGTTTGGCGACAGTGCGGGGTGATGCTCACCCGGATCGTGCCGCTCTGCCACGCCCATCTCGGGACTCGATCGTGAAGCCAGCGCTGAAGCGGTCTCATATGCAGCAAGCCGAGCGGCGTTACCGCGGCTGCGGCTGCCATATGCCCCAGGAGCCTCTGAAAAAGTTTCAGTGGGACCGCTGACCTGCCTTGAAAGTACTTGAGGCAGTTGAGCACTGACTGGACGCGCTCCTCCGTGAGGCGCGCACTCTGGCCGACCGAGTCCAGCTCCAACCCGAGATAAGAGATCCTCTGCGTAGGGCAGAGTTTGCTCTTGTCCCAGTTGACCTGAAGTCCCAACCGACTGAGATGCTGAAGCACCATATCCCTGTGTTCGCACAACAGGTCTCGCGAGTGAACTATTATAAGCCAGTCGTCGAGATAGTTGAGAATGCGAATGCCACGTTCCCTCATGGGAACAATGGCCGCCTCCGCGACTTTCGTGAAGACACGGGGCGACAGGGCCAGCCCGAAGGGTAGGACCTTGTACTGATATGCCCGACCCTCGAACGCAAACCGAAGAAACGGTCTGTGACGAGGAAGAATCGAGACATGAAAGTACGCATCCTTCAGGTCGATCGCTGCAAACCAATCCCGGGGACGGATGCATTCGAAGATGCGTTTCTACGTAAGCATTTTGAACGGGAGCTTGTGAAAGGCCTGATTCAAACTCGCAGGTCCAGGATTGGCCGTAACCCACCGCCTTTCTTGGGTACAATGAAGTAAGGGCTGTAGAACCCAGACCTCATCTCGGCTTGAGGGACCGGCTCGATCGCGTCCTTCGCCAGCAGGACGTCGATCTCTTTCCACAAGACAGGGGCATCCTCTGACCACACACGGGTAAAGTGGACGCCCCTGAACCTGGAAGGCCGGCGAGCAAACTGAATTGCATAGCCGAGCCGGATGGTACGGGAGAGCCACCGGGACGGCCTGGGAGCGCTATCCAGGCTTCGAAGAACCGTACCAGTGAGCCGACCTGGACCACCGGCGTACCCGGGGTGGGGCAGCGAGGTGGAAGGCAGGGACTCGACTCCGGAGGCCCTGAGGTGGCCGGAAGTGGAGTCTGGGTGTGACATGCAGCACCAACCTGCTTCCACACGGGGGCAATCGACAGGGAAGGCACGGAGGCGTTCGGCTGTTCGTTGCCCCAAGACGAAGGAGGGAGGGGAAACAAGGAACGACGCCCGAGGGGATCGAGTCCAAGTATCCGCACCTCTCTGCCCAGTGGGAGATAAGAGTGATGAGGCCGAGGCGGCATCACTGTCATCTGAGCACTGGAATGAGGGGAATGAGAGCGGCGAGGCAATACTGCGGCACGCACTGTCATCCTGGCCCTCTTGGACGGAGGAGACTGGGAGCGGCGAGGCAACTGAGCGTCGTCCTGAACTACCAGTCTCGACCGTTCGACCGTGAGGGGAAACAAGGAGCGAGGCCCGGGGGCATCGAGTCCTGGTTTCCACCTCCTCACCCAGCGAGAGACGAGAGTGACAAGGCCGTAGCCCTCACTGTTATCTGAGCGCTGGGGCCCGTGAGTGACTCAGAGGATGTGGACTGCTCAAACTTTGGGTACCGCTGACTGAATGACCAGCGGCGGAACAGAAACGAAATTCTCCACCCGGCCCTCCTCCAGGGGAAGGAGTGGTGATGACACGCACTCCCGAAGAGCAGACATCACATACTCCAGGTCGCTCCTCTCAGGGTCGTTTCCCTTCCCTTTGCTGGGGGGGGAAACGAACTCCGAGCGGGCTGGTTTTGAGGTGCTTCTGGACCACCAGTGTGGACATCGTCTGACCGAGGGCCAGCGCTGTGACTAATCACGGTAAGTACTAAGCGCAGCTCCACCCCGAATCAGAACTACCCACGTGCACTGAATGTGCAGGGGTAGTGAGAGAGGAAAAACTTGAGCAGATTTAGGCATGTTTGGCTTGCCATATTGGCACCAAAATGCTTCCATACTGCCAACATTTTTCACACGCATCCAGGCACTTTAGACCCAGGAAGTGTGGTTGTCAAGTCTGAATCTTCAGCACGAGAACACACCATTACAGTAGGAACTCAGCATCATTTTCAGAGTATAACAGCCCTCTCTCCGATGTAGCGATCGACATCGGTCCTCCCCTGGGGCCCCGAATGAAATGCTTGGTCCCTCATGAGAAGGACCAAAATCCCATTCAAAGCCTCGACGGCACACGGCACGCTGAGCGGCTCAAGCCTTTACGAGAAAGGGGAGACGAACAACGTGCCGACGTGGTCATGCACTCATGAGAGAACATGAACCACCCATGAACGCAGTCTCAACACACTGATTAGGCATGTGAAACAGCGATCATGGCCATCAACCAGGCATGCAAGACAGTGAACGTGGCCATCGCCTCGATGACACACGGCACGCTGAGCGTTCAAGCCGTCAGGCAGGACGAACAACATGCCGACGTGGTCATGCTCTCATGTAGAGAGCACAAACCACCCACGAACACAGTCTCAGCATGTTTGCAATGCGCTAGAGGAGTGAGTGGTTCGTGCTCACTGTAACCCTCAGATCACCAATGTTATTCGCCAAAGTAGCCTTCTTCTGGAGCACCAGAAGAGAAACTAGATCGGGAAATAAGCAAAGGGACTCACCTCATAGAGGCACATGAGTCTTGATCTTGACCGTGCATCTTGAGCGCCGAATGACGCGCGCTGGGTTGCCGTGACAACCCGCGCTGTCAACCGGCGCTCGACGGCACACGGTACGCTGAGCGGCTCGAGCCTTTAAAAAGGGGAGACGAACAACGTGCCGACGTGGTCATGCACTCCTGAGAGAACATGAACCACCCACGAACATAGTCTCAGACACTGATTAGGCATGTGAAACAATGAACGTGGCCGTCAAATGAGGACAAGAAACGATCGCATCCAGAAACACACGAGTGAAACGTCATCCTGAAAAGGACGCGATCTTCACTCGTGTTGCTCTTTCAGGAAGAAAGTACTCTCTTTATTGTGCTGAAGCAGACATGGACCCAACGCGGCAACACAGCGGGGAAACTGCAAGCCCGCTGTGCGCACTCAACCGTTTACCAGCTGTGAAAACAGCTTTTGAATTAACAGTGTGTAGACGCAGCCGGCAGACAGGAAACCGCGCGGTCACTGAAACGCCGTCACGCCAACACAGAGAGATCCCTTCCCGAAACAGCAGACTCGTAGAGCGTAAGATAGATACAATCTTAAAGCTCATTCACTCAGAGAGGACACAACCGGTCGGCTCCGACGCTAAAAGCGTTTGTGTATGCGCTTGCTTCCGCTTTATACCCGCGCTGGTAGGCGGGCCGCGGGATGCAAATCTTGCATGCCAATGTCTATTGGCTCGTTTTATTTCACTCGAAGACAGTTGGTCTCCCTAGCGTGATCCCAATTCGTTGGAAACTCCTCCGACGAGACGTAGGAGTTCCCGAACGAAAGGGAACAAGAGATTCCATGCAGGGATGAGTCATGAATTTTGGATATTCGATTAGTTTATTTAATTATAGAATATCGAATAGGTGGTGCGATTATTCTCTAAAATAAAATCTCCATGTTCTGGTGCTGATGTGGTGGTGACGCGTTCATGTAACCAGAGGGTGACGCTGCCAATAACATACAGCTGTCACAAAGAACCGGCAAAGGTAATGATTATGAATGTGTCAAATATATCAATGAGACATTTTAATAAAATAACTAATGGAGTAATATTGTTAAATTCGCTGATAATCGGGTGACCAGATCGC
Source organism: Leuciscus idus (assembly GCA_021554675.1). NCBI lineage: Eukaryota > Metazoa > Chordata > Actinopteri > Cypriniformes > Leuciscidae > Leuciscus > Leuciscus idus. The sequence continues at coordinate 3,112,245 of CM038626.1, forward strand.
AAACCAGAATTTAAAGCCGACAAAGCTATGGGTTCACGTTATAACATTTCGTCTCGTCTCGTTTTGGTCAACGAAAATGAAGAGACATTTTAGCATAGTTTTTATTTTGTAAACCACATTTAGTCTCGTTTTTATTCGTCAACGATATTGCATTATACATGTATTTTAGTCATCGTCACATGACCAGCATTTACGTCTCGTCTCGTTTTCGTCAGGTGATAACGGTTCGTTGACGACAATATTTCGTCATAATTTTCGTTGACGAAAGCAACACTAACACACACATATATATATATACACACACTACTGTTCAAAAGTTTGGGGTCAGTAAGATTTTTTTTTTTTTTTTTTTTAGAAGTATCTTCTGCTCACCAAGGCTGCATTTATTTGATTAAAAATACAAACAAAAACAGTAATATTGTGAAATATTACTTGTGTTATATATATATATATATATATATATATATATATATATATATATATATAGTGTTTTCTATGTGAATATAGAGTAAAGTGTAATTTATTCATGTGATCAAAGCTGAATTTTCAGCATCATTACTCCAGTCTTCAGTGTCACATGATCATTCACAAATCACTCTAATATGATGATTTGATGCTCAAGAGACATTTATGATTATTATCAATGTTGAAAAAAGTTATTTACATTTTTATTTCATGATGCTATGATGAATAGAAAGTTCAAAAGAACAGCATTTATCTGAAATCTAAAGCTTTTGTAACATTAAACTCTACCGTTCAACAGTTTGGGGTCAGTAAGAATTTTAATTTTTTTTGGGGGGGGGAAAGAAATGAAATAAATCAATACTTTTATTCATCAAGGATGAGTTAAACTGATCAAAAGTGACAGTAAAGACATTTATAATGTTAGAAAATATTCTATTTTAAATAAATGCTGTTCTTTTGAACTTTCTATTCATCAAAGAATTTTGAAAAAAAATTGTACACAACAGTTTTCATCATCGAAAATAATAATAAATGTTTCTTGAGCATCAAATCATCATATTAGAATGATTTGTGAAGGATCATGTGACACTGAAGACTGGAGTAATGATGCTGAAAATTCAGCTTTGATCACAGGAATAAATTACAGTTTAAAAAATATTAAAATAGAAAACAGTCATTTTAAATTGTCATAATATTTCACAATATTACTGTTTTTTTTTTATTGTTTTTTATCAAATAAATGCAGCCTTGGTGAGCAGAAGAGACTTCTTTTAAAAACATTAAAAAAAACACTAACCTTTTGAACGGTAGTGTATATATATATATATATATATATATATATATATATATATATATATATATATATATATATATATATATATATATATAAACGTACTGTTTCGTGCAGAACACTTCTGCATTCTTCATGAAGTGTCTTAGGCAGCGATGAAGAGTTGGCCATGACCAGTGATGATGTCCTAGCACTGTTGCCGACACTCTTCCTCTGGAGAGCTAGCTCAGTGTGAGCTAGCTCTCCAGAGGAAGAGTGTCGGCAACAGCTCGCATCAGAACGATCACACATCATCATCTCAGGTCTCCTCACAGATTTACTTCCAAACTACTTGTAGTAATCTGTGGAAATTACTCCATGAAAGTACCCCTGATGCAGTGGTGTTTTGGCAGGTGACATTCTGCAACGGGGATAGGGGAGGATGCCTCACCACCAACTCACACACAAACAGGTGCTGATTTCCCTTGTGCTTTTTGCACAATGCTTCCCTTGGCGTCGATATACACGATATCACCCCTGCATCGTTGATGGAACAGTCTGATTGGGTTTTCGGACTCCTTTGGGGTGCAAGAGCACCTTTTGGAGAACTTCATTGACTTCATCCGTTTTGTCCTCCACCATTTTGAGAAGACTTCATATTTCGTTGTGATGCCTTCTGCATTTCTTTCGTGTGATGATGGCTGTGTCTTGAGGACTGCAGCTGTGGGTGGACTGGACTCTGCATCCGGATTCAAAGACTTCAGGTGGGATTTTGTCCAGACACTGCAGATGTAAGGCCCTTGGAAGCACTGATTCAAGTTGTTTTCCAAAAATGTCTCTGTTATCAGCCCATACATATCTTGTTTTTAATTCTTCCATACTGTGACAGACCTCCTCTTGACCCAGGCCTTGAGGACACTCTCATCCCTCACAGTGACCTCTACACAAACTGGGCAAGCTGGAAATGTGCAGTAACCCAGGCCATTAAATAAAGGCCCTTCTCTTTTGGACATTTTATTTTTCACAGTGTGCCTTTTAAAGCAATGCTGCAGTATGGATGGACAGACTGTACTCCCTTTGAGACAATATTTGTCCACTGCCTATCTTTAAACTGGTGTCCAACCCGTCGTTTCCCAGGTCGCTCCTCTCCTTAGTGTCCATTAAAAACAACATGGGCCTGTTTGCAGCTAATGCTGGATAAAGAGGCTATCTGGACCACTATTTCCAGAAGATGTTTCTAATGCTTGGCTAGAGTCCTGTCTCTCAGTGAGCTACATGAAAGAAAAAACATGTTAAATATATAAACTGTAGTGCAGTGTTAATACTGTTTTCCTGCAAATCCTAAATTATGAAGGAACTTCAAATTGATGTAGAACATAGTTAAAATTTTAACTTTTTGTCTTTAAAATTTTAACTTTTGTTGGTAAACATAATTATTTCATGTTGATTTAGTTGTTAGTACATGAACCACATTTTTACAATTACAAAAAACACTTCATACTTTCAATAAATATATTTAGTAGTGTTTTTTGTTTTGTGGTTTTAGTGTTATTACATGGAATTAAGTGTCTTTATGAGAGACTAAACACTTTTTTATAGCGTTATGTTGTTGAAAGAAAAATTGCTTATGTGTTTGTTTCTTTCAGAACTGGTTTCGTTATCAGGAGTTCAGAACTGAATTTTACATTTTGCCAAAAATATAGCAAATATAATTTATATTTTTGCATTTGCTCTAATAGCAAAATAAAACAAAATATGCAACAGCATTTCCACTACTTTCCAACGGAGGGAAACAATAGAAAGATAGATTGATCACCTTGGTCAGAATAAAGAAAGATGTAAAATCTGCCATCACACCCTCAAGCCCTGTATTACAAACACCCTTACTGCAGCGTTCATTCCTTTTCTTTCTTTTTGTCTGGTAATATATAGCCAAGTGTTATGGTCTACAGTGTTTTTCCACCAGGTGGCGTTGTTCTGTGTTCTGGAGTGAGCGACAGGAACAGGTGTGGTGGGTTACCGGTGATTGCGCTTTGCATCAAGAGACAGCGAGTACAAAAGGAATGAAGGAGTTGGACTCAGGACTGCTCTTCCTCTTCAGTTCCAGATTGTTTTTACTTTTATTCTTTATTTCTTTGAGTTGTAGTATTATTAATTTGACTTATGTTTCCATTAAATCTTTATTTGTTAAATTGAGTTCCATGTGTGGCCTCCCCGTTATTATGTTGCTTCACCTCGAGCCAGGTGGACGTAACACCAAGGTAATATAACAGAAAGTATAGCGTTTTAAATGTGTATAACACATTTTTCAAAATCTTTATTTTATAAGATTGCTAATGTTCATAACTGTGGAAAAGCATCATCAGAGTAAATGAAATGGTCCATTGTTATGAAGCGTCTTCTGGGATTCTATGAGTTTACTATTTGTGCTGTTTTTAGCACTTGGCTGGCTAGAGTATACTTCTGGATGGTTAAAAGCTTAAGTTTTAAATGATCACACACATTACAGCATTCTTAAACACGTATCAGGTGAAGGCTGATCAAAGCTGTGGTTTTACCTTGGCTGGAGGAGACTCGACCTCCACAAGATGCTTGGCCTCATGCTCGATGTTGGTGTGAAGTACAGCATCAGGACTTCCCAGAGGAGAACACTGAGATGTACAGAGGAAAGAGTGTTATAGGAATCGCAATGGCATAGGAAGATTAATATTATACAACAGTTGATTCTGTGTTGGCCTCTTTCAGAAGCTTTGGTGTTACTTACACCAAAGCAAGGTCATGCTATACAGATATACAGTCATGATCTCATTGATCTGTCTACATGTCTGCCTATAATCAACCCAACATTAAAATATTTTTAAAAAATCAAGTGTTTGCAAGTTTTCAAATTTTAACTTTCAAAAATGGTTTAATGTCAGTCCACATTATGGTTGTGTGAAACAAAGTATAATGCACAATAACTTGACCCTGTGTCTTTTCTGTTTCAAAGTAAGCTTTGCAGGGCAGTCGAGCTCAAGCAGAGGAGAACCATACTGAGGTCGTTCTGAAGCGGCACGATTCTCCATCAATGAAGGTCCTCGGTTTTTACTCACTTTGGTTATTGTAAAACTCTTTTGTTGCTTAATTATAGGAAAGGACTGTTAACTAAAGACTCCTTTGAAGTAAAAAAAAAATAAAAAAAATTAAGTTTCAAATGTTAAACCTAAAATGATAAAAAAAAATATACAAACCGAAAAATATAGTACCCCAATAAAGAAAAAGTAACAAGTACAATTAACAAGTATTTGTAGAAAATTGACTGAATCTCCAATTTTAGGTGCATTTAACAAAGCAACACCCTTGAGCGACCTTGACTCTGCCTCCACACATCTCTGCTCTCAGACTCTCTCTTGCTTCCCAGAGCTATGACTGGACTGTCCAGGGTAGAAGGCTTAGATATACAGAGGAAACAAGCAACACAAGTAATCAGGGCACAAAACCCGAAGGACACACACAGGTAAAGTGAAGACCGGGTTTATTTGCAGAAGTATAATATCACCAGTGGTGGAAGCAGGTAAGTGACTGAAGACTGTAGAGTACTGGATGAATCTGGAAGTTGATGAGAGTAATCTGATGAAGGTTCAGGTATGGAGATCGAGCCTGTAGACAGGAGACTGGAGACAGGAGATAAGAGACTGGAGACAGGAGATGGATGAACTAAGCAGATGGTAAAAGATATCTCAAGGAAAGGGAGTCAGGTAGAGTTCACTAAGGGAACAACGAGACCAGACAACTGTGAACTGCAGTGTGAAGGGTTATATAGTGCTGGGTGATGATCAGGTGACGGTGATTAGTACTCAGTGTCAGTGGAGTGTGGAGGTCTGGTGCTGTCAGTGTTGATGACTCTGTGACACTCGGCATGCAAAGAAAACTGTTAAGTAGAATTTCAGTGGTAGAATAGAATAGAATAGAATAGTATGGAATAGAATAGAATAGAATAGTATGGAATGATATTCCGGACATTATTCAAAAGGAATTGCAAATTGTATTTGCAATTGCGTTTTCAATTTGTGGACGCATAAAATGTGACATAATCCAAACGCAAATGCAAATCGCACATTACCGTTTGCATTTTCGTTTAAGCGAACGCACAGTGACGGCCAAATTTAAAATGGAAATGCAAAGTCTGTTTGCAACTGTGTTTCCCATATCTTACGAGTCTTGACCCTGTCATATTTAAATAGCAATTTCAATTACCACGTCTGCTTTTTTACTTTCTCAGCGTTGCGTATGTAACCAGCCAAAACTCAAATGGAATCGCAATTCCCTTAGTATTTCCATTTCCGATGCCTTACACGGAAACCTGTCAATCAGTGTCAAGGGTGGGATTATGCTATGGGGCGTGTTCGTGTTGGCACGTAACGTCACTCACAGTCGACCCAGTCGAATAAGGGGGTAAGTTTGCTGTATATACACACCTCTTACTTCATTGATTGGGTTGATTAACTGAGTGTGCTCCACTCGTGTCTAATTAGGTTTGATTAACTGAACGTGCTCCTCCCGAACTTTGTCAATAAAACATCAATTACATGAATTCACCAAAGGCATTTTTTTATCATCCAAAGGGTGTATTACTTTCCCAGTGATCAGACAGACTGACTTCACGTGACATTTTGACAATACCTCCCTTACTGTACGTATCAAGTATCAAATATGTGTATGAACACATGACTGTAATTCACCTAAAGTATTTTATCGTGTTCTAAAGAGTATAGTGTGTTTGTAATGACCACTCAATTAATTTTCATAAATATATTAGGTAAAAGTAGGTATAAGAACTGCTGTTTCTGGCACATTACATTTCATTCATTGATCAAAAAACGTTAAAGATTTAGCTTAATCATGTTTTCAATGTTATAAATACGCAACACCCTGATTCAAGTTAGGTTTTTTTTTTTTTTTATGAAGTCCCTTAATCTTGATTAAGATCTTTTTGAAGCTCACGGAGCTTTGAGGAGTTTCTGTTTAGCCTCTGCCATACCACTGAAGTGACAGTGATCCAGACTCATCGGCGCTATAGGCCTGTGATCTACATGAATTAGTCCTAAAGGTTAGAAGCTTTCTGAAGAACTGAATCGATCATCGTGATCTCCTCCAGACGCTACAATATCAAATGTCACATTTAGTTTTCCCTCACAAATGCAAGTGTGTTTTTTTCAAAATTCATTCACATAAAAGACCAGCAGAAAACAACAAGCGCCACAACATCATGACACATGAACAGAATACTAAAGAAGTTTACAGTATTTCTATCACATATATCAACATATCAATACTGAGCATGGAGGAGATCCAGTCACATGATTAAGTAAAACATTTCTATTTCTTAACAGCAGACAATCAAATAATAAATGAAGAGTACAATTAATTCATCCATAACCAGGATCAAAAGTTTAATAAAGAAATATAAAATGAACAGTTGAAAGTTGTTTGAGAGATCTCTCTTTGAAAAGAGAGCAAGGTCTGAGTCCAAGGTAAGACTGACCAGGACAGACGATACTCTCCCACTAATGCAGATGCTGATCAGAACAGGGTTATACACACATCGTCTGGTGTGTTCATCTTAATACAATATAGAACTACTGCACAACGTGTCCCTTCTGCGAGATGTTTAGCTAAGAGAACATTCGTTTGCCACTCTATTCTGAGACATTCGAGCATTTGTGTTCTGCCTATGGAAACTTACAGACTTTGACCTCATCTAGAGTCACTCAGCTACATCTGAGGCATTCAGATTAATAGAAGAAAAGCATCAAACATACATGTCAAATGATAATAATGGTAAACACATCAAAATGATGGTAATGAGAAACACATCAACATGATAATAATGTTTCTTAGAATATGATTGATTAGATTTGGTTAAATGATATTTAAGATCCAAATGATTAAATGATAAAACATAAGCAAGCTTCGTCTGCTTCATCAAATACAGACATATTTTGTACGATTTAAACACACTTTTAGCATAATCTCCTCAAACTGAATAGCTCACAAACACAAAGCACAAGTCCACGGTTGTTCTTCTGGTGGCAGACTGATTTTGAGGCACTGGACATGAAACCACCGCTGGCATACTTCACACTGAACCTGGAATAGGACATGCTGTTAGATTTATTCAGAAACTGTTGTAATTATGAAATTAATTTGTGAAAACTCATGTCTTCACTTTCAACAAATAGGCAAGAATGTCAGAGTGAATACCCAGGTGCAGAGCTCCTCTGTTTGCTCCTTTTTGCCGTTTGCGTCTGTTTGTCCACATACGGAGCAATACTCCTCTCTAGACACTGCAATTATAATAATGTAGATAATTATACTCCATCACTCTGTGTCTGGACATAAACTGTTCTTTCACAATAGTTTACCGATACCTGATGCCTGCAAAATGAGTTTGGCCACATGTTTCCTGGTGTGGCACATCTCCTCCTCGCTGGCTGTTATACTGATGCTCTCGGGAATTTTCGGAAAGTGTCCCACCACGTGCTTGGCCATCTAGAAGGAGAGCGGAGAACATTAATAGTCTCATATGGGAAAAGGTGAGAACAATGTTTATGTAAAGTACTTTACCAGCATCACAAAGACACCACAGCTGAAACCATCCTCCTGGAACGAGTGGTGGATTGTCCCAGGCTTCCACACAGTGTCCACCCAGTCTTTTCTTCCGTACTGGTTTCCTCTCATCCTGAAATATTCCCTATTGTAGGACAAATACAGTGTGTGGGGTTGTGGTGGTCTTCAGCAACATCATGATGCTAATATACCAATATTAAAAAGGTTACAGGTTTTTTAAACAACATAACATACCCAAATTTTGTGCAGGCTTGTGTGGCTAATTCCACTTCATTATTACCTCGCTGAGGGTCAACGATGAAAATGGTGTTAGTTATAGCATGTAGATACTAAATAGAAAGACAAAAAAACAAGATTAATTAGTCATTCAATGAAATGTCTGTGATAAGATCAAACATCTGTGTATGGGTGTATCCATGTTGATCTGTAATAGCTTACCACAAACCTCCAGCACATGTCTGCGATATTAACCACAGAGATGACCCCATCATAGTGCTCAAAGTTGACCTGTATATCAGAAATGTAAATGAACATATCTGTGTACTGTAAAATACATATACAAATCCAAATGCAGAATCATAAGTAGTTGCACTCACTTTTTTCAACCCTTGCCGTATGGCCCGGTCTTTTGTGCCATTTAAAATGACACCTGTGGTGTAATGGCTTAGCTGGTAGAGATTTGCACCCTTGGCATTGAGTACAGCTCTTATATAACACTCGATCGTCTGGAAAAAGTGATAAAGCATTGCAATTATTCCATTTATTTAAATGAGTACATATATTGAGAAAAAAAAACATTTAGTACCTGGCATTTAGTACTTTGTCTTAGGTACAAAAATATGTACTTGTACAATTTAGTATTTCCTAGATATTTGTGTAATGATATGTGCACCTCTCCGAGTATCCAGCCATGCGGCCTCAGTGTCAGGAACTCCTCGTGACGTAACAGGAACTCCAGACTCTGATCGTCAGACTTCACTACGGCTACGACCAGCGCACTGGCCGGCTTTGTCCATAACATGTCAATCTGTGAATGTTACACACTTCATACAGTTAATAGGTTAGCTGAATATATGCAGTACATTGTTGTCCTAACTGAATTACCTCTTCCTCCACAGGGAGTGCCTCTGCAGGAGAGTGAACTGGTTCAGGACTTGACCGTTTCTGGCTCTTTGCCACATCTTTGTGGATCATTCTTTTCTTTTTCTGGGGAACAGGCATGTTTTGGGGAACAGAAAAGAATTTGGATTTGGTGTCTGGGAAACGTTCTTCCTTCTTCTTCATCCAGGTTTCTCGACACTGATCAAGGTTCAGAGGTGGCTCAGGTTGGAGCAACAGCTTTTGAGGAAGGTTATGCTGAATGGTGTCCTCTGTATATCTCGCTTGCAGAGACTGGTGCAGTTTTCTTATGAAGGTTCCTGGTTTGACTTTGTTTTTGTTATGCATTATGGAATGTTTGACAATTCCAAACCATCTTTCTATGTGACAGCTGGTATCTCTTGTTTTTGGTAGTGTCAATGTTGTCACTAAGTCCTGTTCACAAGATTCATACCTAGTCAGGTCTCCCAACAGCAAGCCACTCCAAAGAGGAAAAATGGCAAGGTAGTCATCAAAGAGGACAGTGAGGATGCCTGGACAAAAGTATGGGTTGTCCTCCTTGGCCAGACATGTCTCATCCCCTGCCTCTTCTTCCTTCACCTCTTTCATGATCTGCTGGAAGAAAGCAGAGAACGCTGATCTGCCAGTGATGGTCATTGCATGTCTTCTCTCTTCACTTTCACACATTTCCCAGTCTTCAGATTGGGAAGTTTCTTCCAGTGTATCCTCTTTGGATCTTGAAATGACACTCTCCAAAACACACAGACTTTCTTTGACAAGGTTAGTGTTTCGTGGGGTTGTGAGCAGGGCACAAAATGCACGGAACACCAGTCTTGATTCAGTCATGTTGTTGGCGTCTTGGAGTCTTGCGAAAGCATACGTGGCAAAGTCTCTCAGTCCTTTGTCCTCTGTTTGCCTAGAGATTGCCTGTCTGACAGCTTTCAAAATGTGCGCCGAGCAAATGTGCAAGACAGTATATGACTTCATGTCATCCCATGATTTTTCCCCAGTGCAGAACTCGTATGCTCTGTCGAGGTAAGAGCTGATGTGCTCTTTGTTGAAAGCAAGCATTACACTTTGTATTAAAGCCCAGCTGTAATCAGTCTCGACCTGGTGAACATTTATGTGTGTGTATTTTGACAAATGCAGTGTAAATTGCATGAGCCAAAATGTGATTGGTGGTACTGAGTGATCATTGGAGAGCGTTCCCTGGAAGAGCGAGTGCATAGTACAACACACGCTTCGGCTGTCCTGGTATTTCTGACACGACTCCTCCAGTGGCATCAAGATACAGGGACACAGGAGACTTACTTCGCAAATGATGCACAAGAATGCTGACGCCACTCTCTGTGAACAAATGAACAATGAACGGATTCATACTGAAATGCTGTACGTAGCCTGGTATTGTGGAGCATTTGGTGTCACATTCCTTGAGCAATGTCTGCATCAAGTATATTTCCATCATTACGTCGGAGTGAATGGACTCCCTTTTCCTCATTTCTGAGCCTATCACTTTCAACACTTTTTCATTGAGACATTCAGTCATGTTCCCAGCCTGGAGCTGCTGGTTTGGGGTTGACTGAAGTGTGCTGTACAAACACTGGCTGGGTCCATGCATGAGGGCCTTTGCTTTTCTTCCTCTTTTTAGGTTGGTTGCTGGCCTAGCCTTCTTTTCTGAAAGCTTGTGTTGTATATCTCCAGTTTGTTGGACTAACATGTTTACATCTTGACCCAGTAGAGCAGGATTATTTTGCACTGTGAAAGAGTATTTGGCTGGGCAAGATGGGAATGTGCAGACTGCTTTCATTTGTAAATATGGAAGATTTCTTTTCCTGCTCCAGGGAGTCTTGACATGTTGATATTTAAAGGAGAGAGTACAACAGGGATTTATTTCTTTAAAGCTGTCATACACATGCTCTGTCCAAGGTGGTCTTAACTTTGAGGACCCTTCTAGTGGCTTGATCTCATCCCACACTTTTCTTGTCATAGAGATGAGAAACATTTTCTTTACCTCTGGACATTGTCTCTGAACATTTCCCCCAGGCTCTCCCTCCTGTACCTTCATGAGCTCAGGTGTTCTCTCTGGACCCTCCGAGTCAGTGTCTGGCTCCTGGTGTTTAGGCTGTGAGTCGAAGTCTGTTTCTCTTTCCAAAATCTCCATGTCTGCCACTTCTGTATCTGTGGTCGATCAGTTTAATCAATTAATACATTTTCCAACACATTTATATTCACTCTCCTGTTATGTGCAAATTTGACCAATCATTTCAATGTGTGGTGTCATATTGACCCTACATTTTAATAAATGGAAAATGACTGAAAACATGATATATTTATTATGAATAAATCAAATATTAGGACTAGAGATGCACCGAAATGAAAATTGTGGGCCGAAACCAAAAATACCTTTTTATTTTAAATTATTTTTACATAATTGTATTATTATTATTATTTTTATTAGACTTTTAAATTAAAATCAATAATTTTATTGAATCTGATTTTATTTATTTTTTTACTGCAAGCCAATAAAATAAAATAACCACACTTTTATTTAGAGTAACACAAAAATTGGACATAAAATAGCCATATTTTGAAATTTAGGCTAACAGATTTATTTTTTGACTAATTATCGAAATAAAGTATAGTCTTACAAAGTCATTATTACCAGAGCATGTGATCAGAGCAGAACATTGAGCAGAGAGCGCGGCGCGCTGACACACACAATCGCACACGCACGCACACACACATACTCTCGCACACACACACACGGAGAGGAAAAGAGCCGCTCGTGAAGTTACTACACAAGCTGCGCGAGAATGAGACCTGATCGCCGAACATGGAGGGCCTTTTTTCTCTTTCGGACAAAAAACGAAAATGCCATTTTCAGCCGAATATATTCAGCGGCCGAAAATTCAGCGCATAATTAGGACCAAACACGTCAGAGCCCGCCAGAATGGGCGTGGCCTATAGCTATAAAACCCGCTCCAAATCAAGTGTTTAGAAAAAAACGTACGTTTACAGAGTTTCAGTGGCATTACATTAAACTACTATATTTAAAGTTGAATATAATGTATAATAATATCATTTTCGCAGAGGTCACGCAGAGTTGTCATGTTACCAAGATTGCAGTAGTTAATACCAACACCATTGAAATTCATAATTCTCAAATGCAAGTTTTGTACCATGCTGTTAAACATACTAATAGTTAGGGCTGTAACAATATATTGTGTCACAGTAATCAGCCATAGCTCGGCCGGTATTGCTGTGCAGCTGCACTGCGCTTTACAATATAAGCTTCAATATTCTCCAGGAGAGGAGTTTCACCGTTCTCGAAAGGGAACCGAGAGAACCTGCTGATTATCACGGCGGTTTAGCCCAGCAAAACCAGAATAACTCTCACACTATTCAAGCTCTAGTTCCAGAAGGCATTTGCAAACAATGTATGAAAAAACTGAGCATATTATCATCATCTTATAATTATATTTCCCTGCTGACTACTTTATATTTGTCCATTATTGTAAAAATGTGTGTATTATTTTTGTAAATACATTTACATGAACCGTATGTACAGTATATGAAAGCATGAAAATATAAAAATAGGCCTTCATATAATAGTAAAATACTCAGGTATTTTAAGATACATGTTTATAAGCCATAAACTATATTTTCTGATTTCCCATATCGTGCCAGAGATTGATAAAATCTCACATATTCTCCCAGATAAAGACTGAAATGAAGAGGCTGATGAGGTTTAGATTCCCTTTACTCTTACAGGTTTTTTATTCGCTTGGTGATATTTTCACAAGGTATACATTTTCAAAACTCTTAGTGCTAATATCACAACAGATCATCAACACTGCACTTTTTTCCCAAATTTTTCATCATGTTTTCATTTGTGTAAGTACAATACTCAAAATCACAAAGTATCCTTTTCACAGCACAAAATAAGTGTTTCATCTTCATAAATGTTTCATTCACAGTCACTGCCTTTCATAAAGCTCTTACTGTCAGACTTATGATGTGCATCTCTTAGTTCAGTTTAATACATTTGTCTATTATTTAATCCAACTGATCTTAATGGTTAATCAATGAATCATCTGGTACACCTATAGATTTATATAGATATAATTTCTACTTTGTTTGCAATTTCTGATACAGATAACCAAATGTAATGAACTCTTTTTACATTATAAGTGATTTTCCTTAGAGTATAACCATTATGTTAAAAGTGTGTGTGTGTGTGTGTGTGTGTGTGTGTGTGTGTGTGTGTGTGTGTGTGTGTGTGTGTCTTTTGTTCTGGGTCTCAGGAGGATAAGACACAGTGGACACATTTACTGTACACACAAACCCATGGCAGTTTCATAACTTCATCACAGCTTTTGATAACACACTAGATAGAAACTATTACAAACATTATGGATTTAATTTCTTAAGTTATGTAACGTGAGTGTATTTTTCTAATGTGTCACTGTAGCCTGTATTACTGTAATTCCCTCAGCAACAACGGTGATTTGAAACATGTCTCTTGCATTGTTTGCTGTTGAATTACTAGATTGTTAAAATTACTAAATTGAAAGAAGATCATACTCTTGTGTTTCGGTGATTAAACTAAATGTTCTCATTACATATTACAATAATCTTGAGTTTGAACAGTGATTATGTGGACTGAAGTGTGTATAACTGTAATGAAAGCATGAGATCAGGGTTTGAGAGAATGACTAGCTGTGTTACAGGTGGGATCAGTGTGGGTTTTTGTACGAAGAGTTTTGAAAATGTACACCTTACTTGTGAAAATAGTACCAAAGCGAATAATAAAAAAACTCTAATACTTGTGTTATGTTAAACAAATAATACAAAATATTTAAATAAATAACTAAGCCCACTGTAAAAACTTGATTTATTTTAGTATTGTGATTTAATTCTTTTACCTTGATCTGCGAGTGGGATTTCTTCAGTCCCAGTGGTGTGGAGTGTGTGTTCCTCATGTGCTCTTTCTCTCAGGCGTCTGCGGTTGTGCTTCCAGACGACCCATAACCAGTGCCGGTTTTTGTGTGTGTCTTCATTAAGTACATCTATGGCAAGCTGGGACCATATCTCTGAGGAATATTCAGTGTTTCTATTCAAAATATCAGCTTTCTGCAGCTTCTTTATCATAGACTCGATCCCTCCTGCCTGTGCCCATAGATCTGATCTGAGCTTTGTGCCTTTTCTAGGCCTCCCCATTCTCCAGTGCGAGAGATCCAGGTCTGACTATGCCGATGCTAGGTCCAGGTCCACTTCCCTACATATTCAACTAGGTCTCAGTAAACTTCTGTCCTTCTCTCTGACTTCATCTGACCAGCACAGAGATAGGCATTCCTTGTTTCACAACTTTCTCATGGGAAAGTTTTGAGATGGACAACATTACCCTATCTCTACTAGTGAAAACACAGCACACAGTCAAAGACTGAACAGCAATCATAACATTGAGGAAAAAGTAGAAAAACAGAACAAGTGTTATCAAATATATATATACACATACATACACTAAACACTGCTCTATATATATATATATATATATATATATATATATATATATATATATATATATATATATATGTTTGATAACAGTTTGTCTGGATTGCTAAAACACATTTATTGACACCATCACTCACTTTCTCAAAACCTTAAACACAAATTCAAATCTTCAAACCACATTCACAGAATCTCTGACTCTTCCGGCAAAATCAAACAATGCTCTCAGATCATACACACATGACTCAATATTATAAACACTACGGATCATTTATTAGACACTACATCAAAAAATGGAGAACACAGAATCCAAAACATGCAGTTACAAGAAAAAAAAGTATTTTGTAACGAAGTAAACTAATTTTCCAATTATGTAAAAGAGTATAGTAATGACAACGTACAGTAGTAAGGTGAATAAATTGTATACTGTATCCACTGCAAGTGTAGTCGTTTACTGAATAATGTACAGTACTGAATGTCTGTATGAATGTCTTCACATCATTAGAAATAAGTGTGAACAATTTTGAGTCGTTTGGTCTCGGGCGCTGTTGCTATTATACCGGCGGGATAAATGACTCTTGCTCCCGACGCAAATCTAAAATTTGTTGGCCTGAAGTAGCTTCATTACTCATAGGTGTGGTTTGGGCGTAACGTGAAATAAACCAATCAGAGCGACATCTCACATTCCCTTTAAGAGCAGGCGCGCTTGTTCCATGGCGGATTGCTATTATAACGGCGGATTTGCCAGACGCACGCCAGGAGCGGTTCACAGCCGAGGAGACCGACGTTCTCGTCAGGGCCGTAAAACACAGAGAAGAGTAGTTACTATGATGGGCCTTATGTCAAAATGATTAATGGCTTTGACCTTTGACCTTTTGACAGGTTGAACTTCCGGTATAGGGGATTAGGGGGTTAACCTTTGCCCTTCCTAATCCTAGATCATGTGGTTTTGACAGTTAGTTTGACCTATTAACCTTCCTAACCCTAGATCATGTGGTTTTGACAGTTAGTTTGACCTATTAACCTTCCTAACCCTAGATCATGTGGTTTTGACAGTTAGTTTGACCTATTAACCTTCCTAACCCTAGATCATGTGGTTTTGACAGTTAGTTTGGGCTTTTGAAGTTGGTATAATACGTCTTGCTATTGACAGTTTTGTCCCTTGCAATTATATTTAATGTGGTTTTTGATCGTTTGAAGACGCTGTTATATATCAGGATCCCCCTCCATATTCCTGAGCGTATCCGGGCTGTAGTGTGAAAAAAAAAAAAAAAAAAAACCTGTGAAGTGTATCTCACACAAACGTTGAAAAAACATTCTGTTCTTTTAAAATAATATTTAGGGGTGTAACGATTCGTTTTAACAACGATTCGATCCGATTCGCGATTCATGGTTGTCGATACGATTCAAGAACGATATTGGTTCATTTAGAACGATCCGATCCGAAACGATTCAGTGACCTGAAATCGATTCAGTGACTTTTTAGCCAAAAATTCTTGTAAGGGAATCAGGTATCAATTAATTATGGATATAAACAAACAAGTAAACAACAATTAATGTCAAATGCATTCACATTTTATTTTAATAAGTAGGACTGAACGATTATGACAAAAATGATAATTGTCGATTATTCCCTTGAATTTGTAATTGTGATTATTAATTACGATTATCACAACATTGAATGATGTTTTGAATAGTTTGGCCATGGGACCCACATTTCCCCATGGTCATCAAGCCGCGACCCACCCTTTTAGGAAATATATAAGCCTATTATAATACAGGTTGTTTACACAAAAATTGTTGACACACAAGTTCTGTCCCCCTTTACTTAACATAATATGACAAATACTGATAAACAGTAGGCACTTTTTTTTTGTTAATACAATCTTGGTATGAGCCACCAGAGTCATATAAAAATATACAAAATAACCAGTAAGTGGCATTTTGTTATGGAAAAACAAACAACAATTAGGCTACCATGGTGATACACAATACTTAGAAGAACTGGTAAAGAAACATGAAACTGCTCCTGATAAATAGCAACACACATGACGTACCAATAACGTAATTTATTGGTATTTTACTTTTATTTCTTAACTTACTAATTTACGACGTTGCATGCTCGTATGTCTTTTGCACTTTAGTGAAGTGATACAGCGCGCTCCGCCGCATTTGCGCGTGCAATTGAAGAGTGCGCGCTACTGCAGTATAGAGCTGGTAAGTCCCGCCCATCCGTAAAACCCCAAGTGGACCTCTAGGTTGAAAAATCGTCAATGCAAGTGAATGGGAGAAAATAATTATTTTCTGGTCCCGTTTGAATTGTGCCATGAATGTGAACATATGTTGTCTGTGAATTTTTTATATAATTTTTCATGTTACGAGTTTGACAGTATATGGTATGATTCTTCGGCTAGCAGTTGTGGAAAAGACGTAATGAGAAAGACTACATGTCGCCTATGTGACGTCACCCCATAAAGTTGACTTACCCGTGGTTTTCGCCAACCTCAACGATTTTGTCCTCTCCCTGAAAGAAGGCGGTGAAGTGCACCAAAGACACATCCATGTTTAGCAGGATCCGTGAGCTAGTGTCCGTGTGCGAGTGGTGGTGACGTTTCAAACGCGTCGAAAGCAGCGAAGAGTTGTAGTCCACAAAGTGCTCTCACACAAAGTCTAACTGTATCAAACTTCTACCCGCTAAATTGTAGCATTCTTTACACGAAAAATTATATAAAAAATTCACAGACAACATATGTTTACATTCGTGGCAAAATTCAAACGGGACCAGAAAATAATTATTTTCTCCCATTCACTTGCATTGACGGTTTTTCAACCTAGAGGTCCAGTGGGGTTAGCGGAAGGGGCGGGACTTACCAGCTCTATAGCGGCTGAGAGGACAGGAAAGTCCGTTTTTCTGAGGTGAGAGACTTTGCGCTGCTTGACTGTTGTCGCGCTGCTGCTGGCGCGTCACGCATGGCGATCACGTCACAGATAGGCAGACTGAATCGAGTAACGTTTAACGCCTTTATCATTAACAGTGCAAAGAAAAAACATCCATATAAAGTCTAACGTGCTTAAATCCAATGCGCTATTTCCTAGTATCGATACAATCGATTCATTACCTTTTAAAACGATGTTAGATCGATATATGTCGTCCGGAAGGCCAATTTGCCGATCACAGATCGATGCAGTAGGATCGTAGGAATATAAATCGATACATCGATGTAGTTGATGAATCGTTACACCCCTAAAATGAAAATCTACCTCACAAAAGTTGAATGATTATAAAATAGCTTACTAAAAAATCCACTGAACCAACCATTTCAGTTTAAATAAAATGGAGTCACAAAAAAAAAATGCAATCAGTTAAATGTTTAGAGAGTTGAAGAAAAAACATACAGCTTATGAAACAACACAATGTATGAAACGGGTTCACGAAAATAAAAAATCCTCTTACATATTTAGAAATCAGGGCCCTCTGGCCTCTCTTTACACCAGCGTTTGACCTGCGGGGCTCTAACTCACAGATCAGAATGCATCTCAAAGTAAAAGCCAGTGACATCTGAAACATGATCCCCCTCCTAGAGTCCTGCACGGGTTCGGGTACCCGACTGAAGATGGGTGACGGGTGCGGGTCGGGTCGGACATGGGTCTAAACACGGGTTTAAAACAATCACGTGCAAACATAAAAATATATGCATATTTTTAGGAACACATCTACAAAAATATTCCTGTATTTCAAGTTGATAAAATAATTTAAAATCCACATCAGTTTATTTGTGCCCACGCGCCATGCCCTCCCAGGATCTATAACGTTACCTAGGCTATACTTTCAGTTTTAAAAATTCCTCATAACCGCGCGCGCGATCTGCTTGCAGTCGTCGAGATGGATGCTGAGGAGTTGAAGAAAAGAATAGCTAGTGGAGATTGTAAAGTTGTCGACAATACGTCATCAAAAGTCAAGTCCAGTGTGTGGGAGAAATTTGGAGTTATCTGAAGAAAACAATATTGTGAAAGGCTTTGCTGCATGCATGTTCGTGTTGGATAGCCGCACATGTGGAACTTCATCCCTGAGGAAGCACGCAGATAACTGTGGTAACAAACCAAGCAGTTCTCGAACAGTATTTTTCAAATTGAACACTAAGTATGTGTGGTGTGCAGGGCGTGTTTGAACCCAAAATTGTCAGATATAGGCTAGACGAAATTGCGTGGCAGATATAGTGTTGTAGCCGCGTCTGTTAGGCTACTCAGTTTTGTGGTAACGTTAGCCATGTTCTTCATGTACCGGCCTTTTGACAGCTTCGGCTGAAGTTGTCCTTGTGTTAATTGTCGTGTAATAACTTCTGTATGACCTGGCAATAAACATTTTTGTAATTGTGTCTATAATGTGATTGGCTAAACTGATTTTATTTCGGGTGCGGGTCGGGTGTCGGTTCTATTTTAAGCGGGTCGGGTCGGGTGTGGATTATAATTTGTGCTGTTGACGGATAACGGGTCGGATGCGGTTTGAAGCACTGCGGGTACGGGCGGGTGCGGGTTTACAAAATCGGACCCGTGCAGGACTCTGCCCCCTCCATCGCATTCCTGAGGTAACAGTGAGAAAGGGGTTTCCTAATTATGTTGTATATATCAGACTAACTAAAGTTGAAAAACATCATATCCTTTAAAATAAATATCTTGCTAAAAATCTACTGCACCATTTAATTAAGTTTAGATAAACAAAAATAAAAAGTAAAAAATCATCTTACATTTTTAGAGAGTTGAAGAAACATACAGCTTATGAATGGGTCCCAAAAAATTGCACCAAGTTAAATGTTTAGAGAGCTGAAGAAAAACAAAAACATGCAGAACGTGAAAATGGGGTCACAAAAATGCAATGATTTTAAAGTTGTAATACAAAAGATTCCAGAGTGTTTACTGAAGCAGGGTTTGACAGTCTCTGACTCGGAGGGTTGTATTCAGTGATCAGGATATCAGGTGCTGAACTTATTTCAAAGTATAATCTTAAAAGTTTAAATTATATCTTTTCAAATTAAAAGATGTTTTAAATTAAATTCAATAAATCATTAAAATTCCTAATAAAAACAAATATTCTACATCGATGGTCTGTGGAAAAACTTGACTTGAACTTAAAGTATATTTTTTATTTATCATGGGTATGAAATTTGAAGCGTCACAAGTCATCTCACACCTGTGAAATGTTCAATAATTCCTTAAGTTGTATCTGTGAGAAATGACCACATAGGCCTATCTTCAGAGAGAGAGAGAGAGAGAGAGAGAGAGAGAGAGCGCGCAACAATGAAAACATTTAGAAACTGTGAACCCTCAGGCTGTCCCATTGATAGGCTGCTTTTAAGGTCCTTCCGATCAGCGCGTCCGAGTCTTCTGAGAAAGAAGTTACTTGACAATAATGATAGCTTCAGGATATAGGGTGACAGATCAGATGAGCCTCTGTGCATCATGTCACAGCGTATGTACGCCTCACACCCGTACATTCTTCCGTTGAGAGCTTGAATAATAGACACTCCAGCCCAGTGGTGGAGTAATAACGTACCTCACAGCACATCCAAGTCAATGGAGTTGGACAAAAACTACGATAAAACCTGTTGGAAAGCATCTTTTGCAGCGATTTTTGTGTGACCACTCGGTGAGTTTCACGTCTTTGTAAACGAAAGTTTAATGCGTTTTAGGAAGGATTATTCCAGTGCACCTATGCAACCATTGTGGAGGTGGAGGTGGAGGTGGAGGTGGAGGTGGGGGGGGGGAGGTGGGGGGGGGGGGGGGGTGTGCTACCACAGAAACCAAATATTTGCATCTGAATAACGCGGCGGAATTGTTTTCTGAAACTGCATAATAGCACCAGGGAACGTTTGCGCCGGATCACGCCTCCTCTTTTCCCTGAATCGCCCCCGAGAGCGCAAGTTCATTCCCTAATTTACCGGCGTGCGTCTGTGGAGGGAAAAGTCCGCTGTGCGCGGGTGTAAAACAGGAATGATACATGCGTCGCTGTACAAAGTCAGTTGCGCTGGGTGCGAGATAGGGCCCAATGTGTGTAAACGATGACCACTGTGTTGCAGTTGTGTTTAACTTTTGCCTGCCTGTGTGTAGCGTTTTGAAACATAAGTGCATCACAGTGCGAAATGTGTTTTAGTGAGTGAGAATGTGTTTAGAGTTTTGCATAAAGAGTGCATGAGATTTGCAAACAGTGTCTTAACTACCTGAACTTGTTTCATGTTTTACAGAAAGAGTGATTTATTTAAAAAATTGGTTTAGGCTATTGAGAATGCTATTATTTGGTTCAGAGAGTGGGGTAATTTAAGAAAAACTGTAATTTATAATCAGTATTTACTGTCCAGTGTTTACATTGTGAAAATAAGTTGGTTAGTAATAATAATCAAATTGTAATCATTGTATAATTTCTGTTAAAATCATTTGTAGATTTTTTAAAAGTGCATGATTGTATGAGTTGAAACCTTAATGACATTTGTAAGCATTAACTAATGATCCATTAAGCATTATATAATGATTGTTAATGAGAACGTATAGTTTTTTCAAATTGCTTACACACTAAAAGTGGAACTCGAGGCTCACTCAGTGAAACCATTCACTCATGTACCGAATCTTCAGACCAAGTCTGCAAAACTACAAGCTCATTATATGCTTTACACTCAGTTGGAAATTGAAAAACAAACTTTTTGCAAAACACTTAACACAGTTCTCTACATGCCACACTCATTTACTGACGACCTACACCAATGATCATGTGTGAAAACACTTGTACATAAATTGATCACATAGAAATCAAAAGAAAGAAAGAAATAAGTTTTACCCCCTTGAATTTCTCTTATATATATGCATTTATATACATTTATATGTATGTATGTATGTATGTATGTGTGTGTGTATATATGTTGAATATACAAGCTACAATATAGATTGTTTCACAATTGTAACAAATTCAAAACCGTCTGAGAAGCAGCTTGGCCAACAAGCCAATAGTGTCATTATTCAGCTCAAGTCACTTCAGTGTTGATTCAATAACTGTAACATTCATCAATTGTGCAAACATACTGTACATACATGTATGTGTGACAAACTCCTGTACACTCACTGCACACTGAACAAGCAAAGACACAAGATAGTAGTGTTTTACATTTTTCATCTGTGTGTATGTGGCTGATCATTTGATGTGTGTGTGTAGAGTTACTACGCAAAAACAAAATTTTTGGAAGAGTTAAAATAGTTTTGAATGATGTGTTTGCTTTTGCAAGAAAGTTTCAGGAAATGGAGCCATAGTTTCATAAATTGTGTATAAGCAGTTTGAAAAAACTGTAATGACTGAAAGTTATTATAAAGTTTTACCGTTACGGAACTACCATCAAAGTATTCTTGATTAATTCTCATTATTAATGAACAAAAAGGAGAACAATGTTATGCCTCTTACTGTGATAAAGTATGTGTTATCAAAATGTTCCCAGAGTTGACTTTGAGCGCTTCAACCTTGAGGGAGTGTGTGTGTGTGTGTGTGTGTGTGTGTGTGTGTGTGTGTGTGTGTGTGTGTGTGCACTGACCATATTAAGAAGACAAGTACTTTTGCCTCTTATTCATTTTTTTAAATGTGTTAACTCCACAGCAAAGCACATTTTGTCACTTATAGGTGCTTTAGAAATGAAGATCCTTGGATCCTTCCGTCCCCCTGTTTTCACTGTGAATATGAAGGTTCACATCGCTCTTGTCTGAGGCCTGTGGTAACTTTCCATCGTTATGCATACTTTGCTTGAGAGAGAGAGAGAGGGGAGGGGAGGGTAAATAACTTAGCCAACATCACCATGTGCACTTGGTGCGCATCTCCAACGATGGTGCACTCCTGCATAAATGTGAGATTGGCCCCTACAACACCAACCACCTTCTCCTGTTTTTAGAAGACCTGCACGAAAGACTTGTGCCAGAGGTAGGAAGGGGACAGGTGAGAGACCACTTGCCAATATACGTGATCACATGGGACAATGTGGCATTCCACCATTCCCGTGCAGTCACAGCATGGTTTGACGCCCATCCTAGGATGATGTCCCTTTACCTTGCTCCTTACTCCCCTTTCCTCAACCCCATTGAGGAGTTTTTCTCATCCTGGAGATGGAAGGTTTTTGACCATCATCCACAGGACCAATTGTCCCTCCTGGTTGCAATGGATCTGCATGCCAAGACATCACAGCTGAACACTGCCAGGGGTGGATAAGGCATGCCAAAAGATTCTTCCCATGATGCCTTGCCAGAGAAGATATCAGGTGTGATGTGGATAAGAACATGTGGCCAAATGCAGAAGACCGGGCAGATTAGAAGATTACTTTTTTTTCCCTTTTTTTTATTCTTCTGGGGCTTTTTCTGTTCGTATATTTTGTATTTTCACATAATAAATGGCAGCTATATTGCATATTTTTGTTATCTTGCAGTATAATGTCCTTTTGCAAATAAAGTCTTTATTGCAGCAATTCTGTCTCTGTCTTCGTTTTTTCATTAACCGTACATCTATAAAGCATCTCAGATGGGTCTTTTTTTATTGAATTTCTGCAGCAAAAGACCTAAACCCAACAAAACAAAAAATGTAGAGAAGCTTCAGAAGAAACTGCAGTGCAAAACACAATCTATGATCAATACAATATACTGTGGTATAAGGGCAGACCCCTGACACATGTAAAATAATGCAGTTTCTGTAATTCCATCTGATGTTAGTGTTTTTATGACATTGTGCTATGATTCACTAAATCTTCCTGTTGGACGAGAACATATGTTAGTGTTTTGAAAAATTATTTGATTTTAAAACATGTTTGCAGTGTTTTGGTAGACAAAAGTGTATTGTTGCTAGTGTATTATTATATTTTGAAAATTAGTGTTGGAGTTTAGTTTACAATACTCAGCTCTATATTTCTTCACAACCTAACGAAAACTACCAATTCAAAAAATTAACGGAATGTATAGCTGATATAAAAAATTGGATGACTAGTAATTTCCTACTACTAAATTCTGAAAAAACCAAAACTTCCTCACGTAATAACCTAGAATACTGTCTAACTCTTGATGGCTGCTCTGTCAAGTCTTCGTCGTCGGTTAGGAACCTGGGTGTGCTCTTTGATACCAATCTTTCATTTGAAAGTCACATGTCTAGTATCTGTAAAACCGCATTTTTCCATCTTAAAAATATATCTAAATTACGCCATATGCTCTCATTGACAAATGCGGAACAATTAGTCCATGCGTTCATGACCTCAAGGCTAGATTATTGGAATGCTATTATGGGTGGTTGCCCTGCACGCTTAATAAACAAACTACAGCTGGTCAAAAAAGCGGCAGCTCGAGTTCTTACCAGAACCAGGAAGTATGACCATATTAGCCCAGTTCTGTCAACACTGCACTGGCTCCCTATTAAACATCATATACATTTTAAAACATTGCTGATTACTTACAAAGCACTAAATGGTTTAGCTCTGCAGTACTTGAGCGAGCTCTTAACGCATTATAGTCCTTCACGTCTATTGTGATCTCAAAATTCCGGCCAGTTGATAATACCTAGAATATCAAAATCGACTGCTGGCGGAAGATCCTTTTTCTATTTAGCACCAAAACTTTGGAACAGTCTTCCTACCATTGTCCGGGAAGCAGACACACTCTGTCAGTTCAAAGCTAGACTAAAAACACATCTCTTTGACCTAGCATACACATAACACATTATAGACTTCTATAATTCAATGTTAGGCTGCATAGATCAGGTCTGCCGGAACCGGGAACACTTCCCATAAACAAAATAGCTTTGCCTTATGTTACTAGCTCGTTACCGAATCAAACTCAATATATTTTAAACTTTACCAGTATCAATATGCTAGCTTGATAGTGAGTACTAACAGCCATGTTAGTTGTTTATATTCATAATGATAAAGTTAGGTATGTTATTACATGTGATTCTGACATGATGTCACTACATGCACTGCGCTCCTCTCCGCTCGGCGCTGGCAAACCAGCTGAGCGGTCGGCATCGCGCGTTCATGTGTTTTGGGGGCGTAGCTTTGGGAGGAGCCCAGAAGGGAGGGGGTGGGAGTGAATGGAATAAGTAGCTGTGGTTATTGCAGCCCTGAGATGACTACAGACACTCGATTTTTAGACTCGCTTTTTCAGAGTACTTACATTTTAATTATGTATTGGTATATAAAGACAGTTTAAACAAATTTGGGGAAATGTTTTTTAGAAAAAACCTGCCTACCCTGCCTTTAAGGCCAGACAAGTAGTTTTTTAAGGCTTGGTTTGTAGGGAATTACAAACCTGCGCACATATATTCAAACGCGCATACCAATAGACTGAACTTGTAATACACATGTGCACGCCATCAGCGTTCTCACAGGTTTCGCGTTTAAAGTCTGTGTAGAGTTTCCTGTTAAAACGGTGTCGTGCTAGCAGCCCCTAAGTTAATAACTAATGATCGTTGCGACGGAAGAGAATCAATCAAATTAACTTTAGCTGGAAAATAACTTTATTCAAGAACTGCTATAAAGCCAAAACAATCTCTGTTACTTTAAACTATCCTTGTATCTCTGTAAAGCCGCTTCAATCTACATTGTTAAAAGCGCTATATAAATGAAGATGACTTGACTTGACAATGTGTGATTTTGAGCATGAAATTAACTGTTTTGCCAATTGTGTGTTGTAGGTGTGTTGCTGCGTTAAGAGTTTAGGAAATTTGTTAAAAGTATTGAAAAAAATGCCATAGCGATTGTAAAAAACTATAAAGTTTACAAAACAACTAAATTAATGGAAAATACTAACCAATGACAAAACAGTTTGTAATGTGTGTGTGTGTGTATATATACAAACATATCTAAAAAAGGAAGGAAAGAAGCTGAGCTAAAAAGGAGCAAGTTGGTCATTGGCTGTTATGCATATGCTGTTGTAGATATATCTACGATGACAGTAAATTACATATTTACATACTGTAAGTGTTGAAATTTCACAAACAACTATTTTACACCATATTTATTTAAAATTCATATTATTATGGTCCTTTAATACTTAAATTTTATTCAAGAGAAATGCAGCCTAAGGATGCTCAGGTCAAAGGCCACATATATACTTAGCCATAAATTGCTTAAAGGTGCTCTAAGCGATCCCGGGAGTCGAAACTTCTTGTTGACATTCGAATTGTTGTCAAACAAAACGGAGGCTAGCTAGACCCTCCCTCCTGCTCATCCCGTCTCCTCCCTCCTCCCCTCCCTTCCGGCATAAAGGAAAGTCAAAGTAGTCACAAACAAAGTTAAGTTTTACTGATACTTCATTCAGTGTGTAATGTCGCCAAGTTAGATAAAGGGTTTTATATATTGCAGAACAGAATGCAGAAAAAGAGAAACATTATCTTAAAATCGTTTCGCCACCTGAGGTTACTATAACTCCCATACAAGGATGCAATAATAGCAAGATAACATTAGCGTCGCGTTTCCCAGTGAGCATAACCAACGGCGGCATCGTAAACAAATTTAGTCAAAGTTGTCAATAGCCTATAAATGAACATTCAAATTCATAACAAACCGTGGGTGAAAACAATCATTCACACAAATTGTCGCCCTACGTTACTGTGAATTTGCTTGATCATTTACAATAGAGATTGATCGCTAGCTGCTAGAAACATAACGTTATATGTTGTATTCACCAAAGTTTAGAAAGAAAGATGGATTTACCTGTTCTGCAAAAACAGAGCAACTGAATGTCGGATCGGAAGCCCTTGTGCCGCCGGAGTTCTCGCCACCTTCAAAAGGTTTTTCCGATGTAAATTCGGTACTTCGTGCGTTCCTTATCCTTGTCCCTCTTCTTTGCAATTTGTTCATCGGAACGTCGTCTCTTTGGTCGTGTGTCGGCCATAATTCAAACTTCCCTCTTCATGCTTCTCTCTCCTCCACAACCCCTTCATGTGTACGCGCACTAACTGTCACGGTACACACACAGGTAAAGGTAAGTTCCAAGAGCAGTATTTATTGGGTAATCCGTACTCACAACTAGTCCAGGCAAGGGTCAAATATCCGGTAAGGCAATCCAAAACACAAGAAATAAACATGAACAGGGCAGATACAAACTTCGGAAGTGCTGTGACATAAAACAAGGACTCCATGACAAACACTGAAACAGACAGGGTATAAATAGACAGATACAAACAAGGTAATGGGAACAGCTGAGTGCAATCACGAATGATAGGAACAGACAAAGGATTATGGGAATTGCGGTTCCAGAGTGAATGGTGACAGGAAGGGAAAGAGACCTCTAGTGGACACCCGGGGAAACACAAACCAGACACTGTGACATAACCCCCCCTCTACGGAGCGGCTACCAGACGCTCCACGACACGAAACAAAAAACCAACAAAAGTCCAGGAGGGAGGTGGAACGGTGGAGGATCAGGGGGAGGGATGGAGGGCCAGGGCCATGGAAGGGAACGGAAACAGAGGGTGACGGTTTAGCCGGTGGCCAGAGCGAAGCAGATAGTCCGTCGGGTGGCCAGGGCGAAACAGACGACCCATCGGGCGGAGCAGACAGTTCATCAGACAGCCAGGGCGGCTCAGACAGTCCATCGGGCGGCCAGGGCGGAGACGACCCTTCATGCGACCAGGGCGGAGCAGATAGTCCATCGGGCGGCCAGGGCGCAGACGATCCTTCGGGCGGCCATGTCGAATACGACCCTTCGGGCGGCCGCGGCGGAGACGACCCCTCGGGCGGCCGCGGTGGCGACGACCCTTCAGGCGGCCATGGCACAGGAACAGACACCGGCTCAGGAACTGGAACAGACACCACCGGCTCAGGAACTGGCACCACCGGCTCAGGAACAGACACCACCGGCTCAGGAACTGGAACAGACACCACCGGCTCAGGAACAGACACCACCGGCTCAGGAACAGACACCACCGGCTCAGGAACTGGAACAGACACCACCGGCTCAGGAACAGACACCACCGGCTCAGGAACAGACACCACCGGCTCGGCGGCGGCCATCTTGTCTGAAGACACAGGTTCGGCGGCGGTCATCTTCTCCGAAGACACAGGCTCGGCAGACGTGACGTGAACAGGCTCGGCGGCGGCCATCTTGTCCGAAGACACAGGCTCGGCAGACGTGACGTGAATAGTCTCGGCGGCGGCCATCTTGTCCGAAGACACAGGCTCGGCGGCGGCTATCTGGTTTGGAAACGCTGGCTCGGCAGATGTGACCTGAACAGTCTCTGGATAGGCAAACGTGACGTGCACAGGCTCTGGCTCTGGATCGGCAGACGTGACGTGCACAGGCTCTGGATCGGCAGACGTGACGTGAACAGGCTCTGGATCGGCAGACGTGACGTGCACAGTCTCTGGATCCACGGAACTCATGCGCTTCCTCCATGCACTCAGAACAGTCAAAGTATAGAAAAGGAAGACCACCTTCTTGGCCATGGCAGGACTGATGATGGGCAGTTCTGGGATGATCTCCGGGACGACAGCAGGCTGCACGGGGACGGTCTCCGAGATGACAGCGGGCTGTTCGGGGACGACCACCGGGATGACAGTGGTCGTCTTCTGGTACATTGGGGAGGCAGGAAGTCCTCCTTCTCCTCCGCTGTCCTTGATGGCGAATAGCAGGCTCTGGGCTGGACAGAACCAGTGGTGAAGGGAGCTCTGGGTTGGGCATCACCAGCCCAGGGTCGAAGAGAGACTGAAGCGGAGAGTGGTACCGGGGCTCACATCTAGCACCTCCCCTCCCACGACCTCCACGGGTCCCAGAAAACCTGGCCAGACGAGTTCCCTCAAATTATTGTCCGTGTCTGATGGAAGGGGACTCGGGGGAATTAACCGTCATGGCCTCCACAGCGCGAAACACTGAAAAATGTTCAAACGCGGTTCCGTCTCTCCGGCTCGAGAAACCCCACCGTGCTGGGTTCCTTTCCTCCCAGTAGGGGGAAGGATACGGAAACCCGTACTGCTGGATCTTGACATTGTGATGGAGTCCTTCTGTCACGGTACATACACAGGTAAAGGTAAGTTCCAAGAGCAGTATTTATTGGGTAATCCGTACTCACAACTAGTCCAGGCAAGGGTCAAATATCCGGTAAGGCAATCCAAAACACAAGAAATAAACATGAACAGGGCAGATACAAACTTCGGAAGTGCTGTGACATAAAACAAGGACTCCGTGACAAACACTGAAACAGACAGGGTATAAATAGACAGATACAAACAAGGTAATGGGGAACAGCTGAGTGCAATCACGAATGATGGGAACAGACAAAGGATTATGGGAATTGCGGTTCCAGAGTGAATGGTGACAGGAAGGGAAAGAGACCTCTAGTGGACACCCGGGGAAACACAAACCAGACACTGTGACACTAACCCCCCAAACCCCACCCTCAAATACTTCTTGTCGGTGATTGGCTGGAACACTGTTTGTTGTGTTTCGTGGTGCGGGTGAGCCCAGTTTATTTTTGTTGCCGTTTGTGGAGCCTGTGGTGTCTAGAAAGACCGTGTTTTTTTACAGTGTGTTCAGGGGACAGGCAGATAGCGGATAGTGAGGAGATGTTTGCTGTATGTGACAAAAAATGTTTTGGCCTAAAAAACGCGTGGCATCGCTTAGAGCACCTTTAACACAGTAGAACTAACAGTCATATGATTAGTTTTTAGAACAAACTAATCACCGGAACTAATCACAGTGAAGAAGACTGGAGTGACATTGTTTTTACTCAACTGTATGATTTAAATGTCATTGTATCTTTCTATTGAAGAGACTCTATTGGTTGTTGTGGCCAGTGATCTCCCGGCCATGAATAAAACTATTTCTACAAAGAGCAACTTGTGAGCCATGTCAGGAATATGCTGTGCAGCGGAGAAATGGATTCTACGTCCAAAAGACAACAGATCATCAAAGTGTCATCAAGGTAGTGATGGTAGCTTCTTGACGGGATGCCGTGACCTTACTTCAGGTAAGTATTGCATTAAGAAGTCAGATTTAGTTGGTTATATTCCTATGAAGAATTTCCATGACATATGTTTTAGAATAATAAAAAAAAGTAAGTTTGGGGTCTGCAAAATGTGTGTGTACTGTAATTCAGTCACATCATCTTTGTAAATTAACAGTGTAAACAAGAATACCAGATGATTGTTGGAAACAGTCAGAATGTAAAAATATATATATATATTATATATATGTAACCGGAATGAGTATGTTGCGCCTTTAAGTGGGCAGATGACGTAATGGGCAGGCTGCGTTTAAAGTCTCGCGGGCGTCAAGGAAACAGCGCTTGCTCTCGTTTTACGCTCGATGAGCGAGTTTGTGTTTCTTCCTCTGCTGGCGCGTTGAAAGAACAGTTTGACCCACTGTGCCCGACAATTCAGAGTGAGTAAATACTGTAAGTTTTAATAGTAGTTGATCTTAAAGGAGATATATGTCAGTATAAATTGTATTCACTATAGTAAATGTGTTCTAGGATTTCTCCTGCACCAATGACTGATGTGAGAACATAGTGCGCGTGCCATTTGCGTTTGGTTTCGGCCACCTGACGTGAGTGAACGATCAAGTTGGTTTATGTTTTATTTTAAATTGTTAAAATATTAAAATGCGTATTTTTAGGAGCATTATTAGTTGGCTGAGCTACGACTGCATTGCAACACTTTTGCCTTTCAATGAGACTGATGCATCTTAATCATCCATTAAGTGAGCCTTAGCATATCAGCAACGTGAGTATTTTTATATGATTGTTTTAAATGTAGAATGTTGTATGTGTAATAAAAATGAAGTGGTTTCGATTACAGGTCAAAAACCTCTCTTGGCAAGTGGCCATCGTTTTTTTCCCCACCGAACTTGGGATTTAATTGTTTGCTTTATTTTTTGTTTATTTGTTATACTTTGATTTTTGTGACATTCATTTTTCTGCAGGGTCTGCCTGTCTTATTTAGTGGCATACCACTGTATGGGAGGTCTTGTTGGGTTGTGTGTTTTACATATTATAGTTTGATTGGTTTTGATTTTTTTGAGGGGATTGATTTGTTCCTCCCATGTGGTGTAATTTCCATTTTATGATTCCTGGTTGATTTGTGTTATTTTGAGTGTCGTTCTTATCATTGTTTTTTCTTTATCATTTGATCAAAATTATGATGTGTCTGTTTAATTAATCAGAATTTTATATTGATTTATTTCTTTAATTGTATTCTTTTAATTTGATTTTGATTTGTTTGGAGCATTGTTTTCATTTCTTTTTTTGAGAATTATTTTGGTTAAGTTTACTTTAAATCCATTTAGAGTGGAGTTGAATTGTTGTGGTTTGTTTGTTTGTTTTCTTTAGTTTGTTTGTGTTGTGAATAACATTGTTATCAACCAAGTCATTTCAGCCATAAGAGAAGAACAGTACTTGTCATTTAATAAAGTAAATCAACTTTTTTGTACTCTGGCTTCTAGATCATTTATTTGAACTGCCTGTGCAAAGAGATCATTGTTAGGGTCCCCCATCCTAGAATGTGGGGGTGGCGTAGTCAATTTGGTCGACAATATAACAGCCACCAAGTTTAGGTCACATATACAGTGGGGAGAACAAGTATTTGATACACTGCCGATTTTGCAGGTTTTCCCACTTACAAAGCATGCAGAAGTCTGTAATGTTTATCATAGGTACTCTTCAACTGTGAGTGACGGAATCTAAAACAAAATTCCAGAAAATCACATTGTATGATTTCTAAGTAATTTAATTTGCATCCTGGTGGATCCATACTCCACCTACTTTTGGGGGACGACTGCGCCCCTGCCTTCGTCTTCAGGCAGGAAATGCAGATCCGCTACCCTCGGATTATGCACTACGGACGGGGCCTACGCCAAAGAACTTTATAAATAACTGCTTGGTAAGTGATTTTGCTAATCCTATTGTGGGGGGAATTTTGAGTAGTCTTGGTGTTCCTTTGTTAGATGTAGCTGCTAGTTCCCTTTTGAAACAAGTGGGTGTTGTCACGGAGTCACCAGATCAGCACGCTCCGCCAGCTCGTTCACTCTCCATGGAATTCTGATTCACTGCACCTGCACATCATCATCAGCACACTCTATAAAGAGGCACTTCTCCTTCACTTCCTTGTCTGGGATCATTTCTTCACACACAAGGGATCATTTCTTAACAGTATGATCCCTTAGCCACTAATGTTAACACCCAAGCAAGGAACCTTGGTGAAATTTGATTCAGAGCTGAAATTTGATAAACAAGTCTATGCCGTGGTCAAAAGTAGCTTTTATCAATTGCGGAGCATCGCCAAATTAAAGAGAATTCTGTCTTTTAAGGACATGGAAACTGTCATTCATGCTTTTATTTCATCCAGATTGGATTATTGCAACTCGTTATATTTAGGATTATCTAGAAAGTTGCTATTAAGGTTGCAGCTGGTGCAAAATGCAGCAGCCAGACAGTTGACAGGAACAGGGAAATGGTCTAGGATTTA
This sequence comes from Leuciscus idus, assembly GCA_021554675.1. Classification (NCBI taxonomy): domain Eukaryota; kingdom Metazoa; phylum Chordata; class Actinopteri; order Cypriniformes; family Leuciscidae; genus Leuciscus; species Leuciscus idus. The sequence continues at coordinate 3,144,159 of CM038626.1, forward strand.
CGCCTCTACGCTGTGGCACACAATTGCCCCTAGGTTTTAGGAAACTGATCAGGGTTGTATATTGACCCAGTGTTTTGTGTTGAGTAATGTTTGTTGAGTGTTTATTGAGTAATTTTTAGACATGTACAGCACTTTGGCCAACTTGTGTTGTTTTTAAATGTGCTTAACAATTAAATGTTGATTGATTGATTGTCTGGTCTCTTACAGACTCTACCCTGATACCTACCCATGATTACCTACCTCAAGGATTCCTTAACCGAACTCCGTCTTCTATCATCTGTCTTCAGCCTGCCGTATCCTCTTCGACCACTTGCAATCAAGAAACCAAGATTTAAGGCTCTTGCACACTGAGTCTGAAATTCGCGTTCGAAATTTTCGCACATTAAAAAATAAATACGACCTCACGTTATCTCAATCACACTTGCACACTGCCTCCAAAACTTTCGTCCGTCAAAAATAAATTTGGATCGGGTTTGATTTTCTGCGGTTTTTTGCATCCGTAACAAGCGTTTGAATGGTGTTTTGACAGTTTAGAGCCACAGAATGACGGATACGAAAAAACGCATTCGAAAATTTCGGATTCAGTGTGCAAGGACCTTAACACCACAGCTAAGTTCATCATTCAACTCTGATTCTCTGCCTCATACTCACCAGTCTCCATTGCTGTCCCACTCTGTGACTCTGCTATAAAGACAAGGTCAATAAAGACCTTGTTTATATTACTTACCTGTCTACTTACCTGTCTGCTTCCCCAAGTAAGGGACCGTTAGGTATTTATGGAATGGACCACCTGAGGAAAATTTTAAATGTTATTCTTTGTTGAGGGGAAGGTCATCCAGCTTTTTTTTAGTCTAGGGGGAGGGTCACCCAACTCTTGTATTCATGAAAACAGCAAAATTTAAAAGTGGCTTGTTTGGTGCATATTTTTCCATGTAGCTCCATGTAGCCCTCTCAGTCTTGGCCCCCCGTCGCTAGCAGATGGGTCTGACCCAAAAAAAAAAAAAAAAAAATAAAATAAAAAAATCGCGGGTCATAGAAAAATGTATTGCTGGCGAAGGGAGGGTCAAGTCTATTTTGACTATAGATCTCAAAACTCCTCTGATAGCCCCTTAAATAAAAACAGTCCCTAAGTCACGGTAGCCTTGGCAAACTCGCATTTGGCCAAATTAACTCACTGATACAAAACATGTCCCACATAGAAAAGTCTAATTTATAGCAAAAATTAAGAAATTCATCATGATTGACATACTTACAAAGTTAAATCTAAAGGAATTGTATATACCTATCTGATTTTTAGAATAACCCTTTTTATCTTTTTGGGGAAAATTTGTTTAAATGTATGGTCTGTGGTTAGAAGGTCCATGTTATTGCACTTGTCCTCAGCAAGAGGTCACAATATTAACCATCCCAAAAAACTTTAAAAAAGCTCTACAATTGTGAAAACATATATATCAAATAAAAAATAAGGGGTATAAATATAAAAAAACAATGCATGAAGTGAACATCAAACAATATTTTCCATAAAAATCTGCCTATTAAAGTTGTGTCCTCAGTTTCTGTCAACAGATTTTTTCATAAAGCTCTTTAAATCAGGAAATAGCATGGTCAGCTATATCCCTGAGGACCCCTTTTCATCTCCCTGCCTGTGGTGAATGCAGCACTACCACACATGCTCTGGTGTGTTTTACATTTTTTAATATTTTAGACAAACAATGTCAATATTCCTATGGTCACAGCTGCACCATGTCAATACCATCTTTCTGTTAAGATACTTTTTTTAAACCATAGTGGATTGAATTTAAGCATTTTAGTGAGGTTATTGGGACAGTTAGCAACTGAGGAAAAACTACCTAGCTGCAGTGTACAATACATGTTTTGGCGGGAAAATACATGCCCTTACGTCAACTCCGTCAGACGTCAACTCCGTCAGGTTCTATGTCTGACGGAGTTGACCTGTAAGCTGACGGAGTTGACAAATCCACCAATAACCTCTTAATGTGCAAATATAATATTATTTGTGAATATAGTGAAGGGTTAAACTGTTATTTCAGGGTTTTATTTACACATAAATGCACATACATAGCATGCATTACATTATTTAACCATACACATCTGACTTGTAGAGAATGGGCAGGCAGTGGTCTGCTTATTATTGTGTAACGTGTAACTTTGCCAGCACTTTAATATATATATTTATATGTAGAGACAGAGATAGAGAAATGAGAAGCCAGTGTAGGGCTGGGCGATATGGCCCAAAAAAATTATCATGGTAATTTTTTTTTATATCAGTCGATATCGATAATTATCACGATAAATGTCAAATCTTTATTTCTTTCAAGTTTAAAGGCAGATTTTTGCTCCTAAGTGAAAGTTGTAGAAAACAGAGCGTTAATTGTGGTTTTAAACTACTCTTTATTGTCGGAACATAAAGCCTGTTCTCATCCCAAGGCGTCATATACTGATGCTTTTGACATTTCGTCTACATCGAACGCACATGGCACCCTTTAGCGTCAATATGAGACGCAGATAGATATGGGCCAGAAGGCGCCTCCTAGCGGTCTAACCCTACCCCAGACCTAAACCTACCCATAACCGAACAAAGCTCTGTGCGTCTCATATTGACGCTAAAGGGTGCCATGTGCGTTCGATGTAGACGAAATTTCAAAAGCGTCAGTATATGACGCCCTAGGATGAGAATGCGTTGGAACATATCATGACAAACAGGTGAACATTTCACAAATCTGAGGTAAAACATTCAAACATTTTTTGTCAACACCGTCAGTTTTTCCGTCAACACCGTCAGTTTTTCCGTCAACACCATCAGTTTTTCGTCAACACCGTCAGATCTTCGTCAACAGCATTGGATGTATGAATGTTTTTGTTATTTTTTGGGGAAAAACAAATATTCTTCCTTCAGTTTATGTTGTTTTTGTAATAAAGGACCATCTGATCTACATCCTCTTATGTTTTATTTATTTAAGGAATTTGTTTTTACAATATTGAAATTAAAATCAAAGTTTGAAAATGCAAATATTTAGAAATCTGAGTTTTCAGAATAGTGTGAAATCAGAACTTAAGTTTATATATTGTAATTTTTTTTTACATATCAGAGTAACTAAACACTATTACAATATACTTCAGAACTTTAGATTCTTGTTGGATTTGAAGAATTAAAATTGTATACTTTTTAGTGTGTCTGACGGAGTTGACACAAATCCAATTCTGAAGGGAAACATGTTTATTTGTTAAAAATGTGTTTTTATTTAGAACCTGTTCCTTTACATGGTTAAATAGCTAAGACCTTTCTCTGCAGAAACATATAACTCTAATTGATATAGTGTGTATTTAAAAAAAAAAGTTTTTTAAAACGTGTTTTGTCCCGACTCTCAAGAATCAGTGAACTGTCAGGCCAGCCTCTCCTAAAACGACAGAACAGGTCTGCAATACGACTCAGGTGCTGCTCCCATGAAATCACTAAAAACAACCACATTGTCTAAATAAACCACAACACCCTCCAACACAGAAACTACCCTATTCATAAGTCGCTGAAAAGTTGCAGGCGCATTTCTGAGGCCAAAAACTCATGACATTATAAGAAAATAACCCCTTAGATGCAATAAAGGCGGAAATGTACTAAAACAATTTATTAACAAATTTTGCCGCCTCAACTCGATCAACACAATCCTCAATACGAGGTAGTGGATATGTGTCTGGTTTAGTCACTTTATTTATTTTCTGGTAGTTGGTGCAAACCCAATAAGCTTCATTATGTTCAGCAGGGGAATGCCCAGCTGGAAAATGTTGGCCCTGCGATGTTGTGATCCAGCATATACTTAACTTTAACATTAATGAATGAATGAATGAATGAGGCATTTACATATATAGCGCTTTCATATGTACTACTGTACACCCAAAGCGCTATACATCAAATCAGGGAATCTCTCCTCAACACCACCAGTGTGCAGCATCCACTTGGATGATGCGACGGCAGCCACAGTACAACGGCACCAGTGTGCTCACCACACACCAGCTATAGGTGGAGAGGAGAGAGGGAGTGATAGAGCCAATTCAATGGATGGGGATTACTAGGAGGTAAGGACCAATTGAGGGAATGTGGCCAGGACACCGGGGTTACACCCCTACTCTTTACAAAAGTGCCATGGGATTTTTAATGACCACAGAGAGTCAGGATCTCGGTTTTACGTCTCATCCGAAGGAAATTAAGATGCAGGAGTTTATTTGGGGACACCCAATAAAAATGTTGGCGAATGGGTTCAGCATGCCCAACATCAATATCGTGCTCCAGCCAATGTGTACGTGATGGTACATCACCAAATAAAGAGACATGATGGCTAATAAAAGCAATCAAGTCAGCATGTTTACTTTTTGGTAAATGGGTTTGGTAAATTTTCACACAAAACCGGAAATTAACTGAGTCAAGGCCTTCACCACTGATCTCGCAGTAATCGTACAGAGGGGATAAGCAGCAGGATACTGAGTCGATGTACACATAATAGGGAGCAAAAAATCCTACCCGACTTTGATCTAGGCAACGGGCCAACACAATCCACAATCAGGTGCTCAAATAGCGGACTGACAGCAGGAATAGGAAACAATGGGGCAGGTTTGATCTTCTGATTTGGCTTGCCTGTTAGTTGGCAAGTATTTAATTTAGTTTGAAATTTAAAGTAGTTTGAAGTTTAAAAAAGTTTGAAGTAGATAGATAGATGAGTTTATTAGTTTAAATGAGTCTCAATGGCTCATATAGTATATATAATGGCAGTTTGATTGAGTCTAGGGCTTCAAGGAGTTTAGATTTTGAGCTTGAAGAGTTTGAAAATCTGAACATTCCGCAATGTTAAGTCAATGGGAGTTTTTCCGAGTTTTGATCGTCATTTTTAGGAAAACCGTAAGTCCGATCAGTTACAAAAGATATAGCACACCGAGTCAGAACAGTCTGAGTGTCTGAGCCGAGTTTGTAGTATGTAGAGTTAAAGCTCTAGGTGGGGATTGAGTTGTAAATTTAGGGTCAATTTAGGGTCAATTTGTTGCTACTGTCCCATTTCTCACCAACATTCCATCCTGCAAAAAATAGCTACATGCCTAATTTCATCAGAAGACAACAGACTCTTAAACTGTTTATGGAGAGCAGAATCAAGTTGCCGCTCCTGGATCAATTCAGAAGGGGAAATGCAGTGGTCATAGATCGAGTTACAGCACATGCAGTAAACACCTCTGGAAAGTTCTTGTTGATCTCATCAGGACCTCGGAGTTGAAAAGATTAAACCACAGGAGGTGAAAAGGAATCAGGCCAAACCCTGCCCCCTGCCAAATTATTTCCCATTATTATATCCACTGGCAACGTGGGGCGCACTCCAACAACTACTTCTCCATTCACAAGTTCAGATGACAACATTATTTTGTGACAAGACATTTTACCCAATTCCTCTGATAAGAACACTAGTACCAGTGTCAATCAAAGAGGAAAATGGCAACACATCTTGCAAAATAAAGGACTCGGAAGCTCCTGTATCCCTCAGTATTGTCACTGGAACTTTTGTCTCTTTACCAAAAATCAACACGCCCAAAGAAAAAAAAAAAGGAGCTTAATCTCCATTTTTTAAAGGGAATCACTGCTGTGGGAAATCCTTCACAAGATGAGCTAACAGGATTTAACACTGGAGCCACAAGGACAGGGGCCTTTCCCCCTTTACTCTTAGTTTTAAGCACAGGGCTAATTTTTCCAGTGCCTTTTCCATGGCAGTAATCACAGATCAAAGATGAATTTCTGGGCATGCAATCCACTTTATCTTCAAAAATGTCATCCCTTTTCCGAAACTCCAAACTACTCTTGTGCGTCAAATATAATCATCAGCTGCTTTCGCAGCCATGTCAGCTTTCTGCTAATTTATATATGTTGCAATTTGAGCAGGGACAGTTCTTAAACTATATTCAAGCATATTAGTCAAACACCAGCGATTAAACGCAGTAGTGAGCTCTCTAGCAAACTCAACATTAAAGGGATAGTTCACTTTGAAATTAATTTTTGATATGTTTTAGCTTACCTCAAGGGCATCCAAGATGTAGGTGTCTTTGTTTCCGCAGTAGTTTCAATTTTGATATTTTTAGGTCAAACCGTTCTTGTCTGTCAGTCATATAATGCAGGTCGATGGTCACTGTCTCAAAACACAAGCACAGAGTCCAAATTAAAACAATTCCCCATCGTCCAAATGAAACAATTCCCCATCATAAGTACACATTGATGGCCTAAGACACGAAACGAGCGGTTTGTGTGAGAAAACGAACAGTATTTATATCGTTTTTACCTCTTGTAACCACAGACACGTCCAAGTGATCTGAGGGCGCGGGCGCTTCGGTCTGCGCAAGCGCCGGAAAGCGCCGGAAGTGATCTCTCGCGCCTGTACGTCACTCATTGTTTACACGGAGATTTCGGAAGTGTTACCTTTCACTGTGAAGATCTAAACCTATTTAGATATACAGGAAATCGCAATGGAAGACGATTTCGATATATCAACAGACAACGTTGAATTTTTTTCACAACCATATTTATTTGAACCAGAATACACAGATCAAGAACTCAGAGCGATGGAGGAAGCATCCGCTGCAGCAGCACGTCTTCAAGCCTCAGAGAGACAGAGATCTCTTCAAAATTGCTGGTGTTCTTGTAGCAAGTGTTGTGAGATGCCAACAGAAGTGGAGAGCATATGTTGTCAGCTTTACAAATAGAAAGGACACATACAAAGACGTTGTTCACATACCTCCGTTGGATGCGAAAACATCACAGGCACAGCTGATGATGTCAGTACTAAGCGATCCACTCCTTGGTTTATAAAATCATCAGGGGAAAAATGATCGCTGCAGACCCTCATCAACTTTAGTAAGTTCATGGGTGTGTTGATATCCAGCCGAAGAGCGATCAACCATAACTTCAAGAGAGAAGGCTCATAAATTGGGAATTCGTGAAAACACCACTCCCGGATGAGTTCGCGCGAGCATACGTAATTGTTTTCTTTTACGACGGTTGAAACATCCCGGATAAGCGCAAATTAGTAGGCTACCATTTCTATTAGCCGTCTTACCTACAATCTCTGTTCTGTGTAAACAATGAGTGACGTACAGGCGCGAGAGATCACTTCCGGCGCTTGCGCAGACCGAAGCGCCCGCGCTCTCAGATCACTTGGACGTGTCTGTGGTTACAAGAGGTAAAAACGATATAAATACTGTTCGTTTTCTCACACAAACCGCTCGTTTCGTGTCTTAGGCCATCAATGTGTACTTATGATGGGGAATTGTTTCATTTGGACGATGGGGAATTGTTTTAATTTGGACTCTGTGCTTGTGTTTTGAGACAGTGACCATCGACCTGCATTATATGACTGACAGACAAGAACGGTTTGACCTAAAAATATCAAAATTGGAACTACTGCGGAAACAAAGACACCTACATCTTGGATGCCCTTGAGGTAAGCTAAAACATATCAAAAATTAATTTCAAAGTGAACTATCCCTTTAACACCCTTGGACAACGTTAAATTTTTTTGTCTGTATGCTTCTGGTATTAACTCATAAGATTTTAAAACTGCCACTTTATTGGTATCATATCTTTGCAGTCTGAGAGTAAAAGGGCAGAATAAACTTCTTGAGCCCTGCCAGTCAGGGCTGGACTGGGACAAAAAATCGGCCCGGGCATTTTGGCCCAGACTGGCCCACTATATGATCATAAACACCACCCATCTTTGCACGCCCTTAATTATATGCATACCAACTCCTATTCCTTAAAACCACTAATGCCATGTAATGAGTGAGTATAGGAACGAGTGAAAATTTGACATTTATTAATTAATACAGTTGAACTATACTCCACAGTGATGAATCCCAAAACAAGCTATAAGCTGCAATGGCATAGCAATACCAGTGTTTCTCACAGGATTTTTGGTAAAACTGTGGTGGGTGGACCTTGGTTCTTCTAGGGGGGTCCGGGGGCATGCAAATAATCTGTAATAATCTGTAACTGGGTTATGGGTTCCTACACTCATGACATAGCTTAAGTGTTTTGAAAGTAGTTCTGCTTACCGCAGGCTCTACACTTTCTCATCTCTCTCCTGATCCTCCTCACTATCATCATCATCACTGGAGCTGATGAAGGGCAGAAAACATATATTTTGACACATTTTACAGTGTCTGCTTTAAGGGCCTGGTTCTATTTTTTCACGCTATTTCTCTGCACAATCCTTGCGTTTCTTCTCCATCTCGCTGACTATTCTGACAGATACACACTGACACTGCTGCACGCTCGCTCACTCGTTTAAAGTTGTGATTGGGCCAGCCCAGTGTCAATCAAGAAAAGAACCAATGGGCCGCTGATCTACGTGTTTCATGGGCTGGTCTGTCAGAAAAAAAAAACTAACACTGACTTTTTTTGACCACTGCATTACACCGGCACAAACCCAGCGCCGCCAATTAAGCAAAACAAAACAAAACGAATGGGCCGCCAATGTACAAATTTTATGGGCCGTAAAATATATATATTTTTTAATTATAATAATAAAAATTATGTATGAGTATGAGATGTATCGGCCCAAAAAGCACGTCGGCCCACCGGGCAAATGCCCGGTATGCCCGATGGCCAGTCCAGCCCTGCTGCCAGTGAACATGCATTGTAAAGCAGTGTACGTTCCTTACTAGGCGAACCTCTTGCTTCAGCTATCTGCTTAAACAATGTACAAAATGTATCCAGCCTCACTCATTAAATTTAGAGCTGTTATTTAGCCCGCCAGAACTGACGCTACGATTGATTTGTCTGGACTACTGTCTGTCAGAAGCTTTTGAGGCAGCTAAATCACTGCTCACTTCTTCTCCTGTGTTAGCAGGTCCCCGATTTGATCACCCTTTTTGGTTGTGTGTAGATGCTAGCAATGTGGGTGCGGGAGCCGTTTTGTTATAAGCCAATGATAAGGGTATTCACCTTCCATTTAGCTATTTTTCTAAAAAGTTTTCCTCTTATCAGTTGAATTATCAGCCTGCGCCATCTAGAGTTTCATGCCAGAACGAAGTAAAAAAAAAAAAAAAATACACACACACACATATATGGGAGTAAAAAAAAAGTCCTCTGCTCTTATCCAAAAACAAACTCCAGCATTCAGTTGCCAGACACTACTACAACAACACTACTACTACCCATGTACAGATTCATGTTTTTGAAGTTTACACGGAAATATACTTACACAATAACTTTATTCTAGAGCTGCTATACAGACAAAACATCTCTGTTGCATTAATTTCCTATTATCACTGTAAAGCTGCTTTGAAACAATCTGTTTTATAAAAAGTGTTTTATAAATGAAGGTGACTTGACTTGAACACTCAGAGCTGTTGTTGTGGCAAAAGGATGTAGAAAAAAGTATTTTATAAAAGAGTGCCAATAATTGTGGCCAATGTGTATTAGAGAGAAATATTTCATAATGAGATTTTTTTTTTACGGTTTTTGTGAATTATTATTATTATTATTATTTTCATATTTGACAAGGGTGGCAATAATTCTGACCACGAATGTATGTATCCAAGTAATACATGTGTCTGCTTAGAAACACAACTTTAATCTGAAGTTAAACCTGCCTCCTGGTAGGTTTAATTTAAGCCTCAATTTAGTCCTGGAGTAACTCTACTCTTCCTTCAGGTGATCAGCTTATTAAACTCTGTCTGGACTAAATCTAGGACTATTTAAAACCATGACAGAGAAAGCAGAATTCTGTTAATCTGGTTTAAAGGGCCATTTTAGTCTAGGACTAGGCTTAATCTCTGTCTGGGAAACCGGCCCTTGGTGTCCACAACTCGCTTGTTCGCTAGAGAAATTAACTTAGTGTTAAGTTAGTTAGTGTTAACTTAAATTAACTTTTGAACAATACCCGTTCTTGTCTTAGAACAACTTTGATTAACTTTTTTGATCCACTTCAAATGTTGACTACTGTAATTTACAGCATTAGCAGAGATATATATATTTTTTATCCCTAAGAAAATGTAAATTATAATTGAATTTATTCAGTAAACCATTGTTTGATTTAAAAAAAGAAGCAACCCCCAACCAGTACCAAGACTTTAACCCTCTGAGGTCGAGAAACGCACCCCCGCGTTTTGCTGGATTTTTTTCACATAGCAGCAACATAAACTTAAATTACTCCGTCATTTATGGTTATACAGAAAAAAGAAATATAAAAAAAGAATCTGTGATATTTCTACTTTTGTATGTGTCCACTTACAATCAAATCAAAACATTGTGCTTTTGTAAAATAAAGAAAATAAACAGGGTGTGCGTTCTGCCTCTCCGTCGCGGTGAACTTTTTTTTCTTGAGCACGTCTATAAACTGAAACAAAACTCAGTGAATACTTGTCACACATTTATGAGCCATACACCTTTATACACATTTAAGTGTGTACTTTTAAATGATCGGATTCAAACTGAAAACAAATATTCTCTGTTTAAGTAATTTGTATAAAACCAACAGGATGTCTATGGAAGCTTATGTGTAGCAATATTCAATTTGAAATGTAATATGCAAAATGACAATGCAATATGTAAAATGTCAATGCATTTCTGTATTTAAATTTTAATTTTCCCATCATTTGTGCAACGTTTGGGGCAAAATGAAAATGAAAATTCAATTATAAAATTTACATTTGCCATTTCATACACTAGTTTTAATATGTAAATTAAATACATAATGTAACGCTTTATAAGTTGCAAAATTAAAATTAAAATGTATTACAGAAATGATTAGATATGTTTAACATGTTCAAGCAAAAACTGTGGCAAAATTGTAATTTAAATGTTATTTTTTCTTAATTGCATTTACACTCACAGTTAAGACACTTATGATTGCATTTCCATTAAGTGTCACGCAATGAATGTAGCAAAATTCAATGTGCATTTTGAAAATGCATTCTGAGCCGATCACGTGCCCGTCCCGCCCTGTCAGTCACTGCGTGAAGTTGGCCCCGCCCCCAACCCAATGCAAAACGTCGGCAAAATAGGCCACATTCACCCAAAATAGACTCATGTTTTTTCTAATTTGCGCCGATAAACGTTTATTTTGTGCTGCTTCGGTTTCTTAAATATTAAAATATTATTTATTGGTCATTCTGAGGTCACTCAGCCCCCCTACCTGCTCCACATTCACCCAAAATAGTCTTGTGCCGGTTAAAGTTTCGTGTGCTGCTTCGTTGTTTAACCTGCTCCACATTCATCCAAAAAAGGCTAGGTCGATGAATTTGACCCGTCAGCTTCCGTGACCATGTAACGTTACATATGTATTAATACCTTATCAATATGCTTTATAAAATGGAAAGGGACTCGCATATGTCTGCCTCATATTTTATGATTATACAGCTGAATAAACAGAGATGGTCACACATCACATTCGTCACTTTATTGAACATTACAGTCAGTTATAAATAAATAAAGAGCGGTCACATTTATTTTTCGGTAGCTATTAATACCGAATACCAATGGAGCTTTGTCATTAGCCTATGTGATCACAGGGTAATAGGCCTATGCATTTGTAAGGAAAAACTATAGGATCTCCAACATTATTGGGTATTACAGTTAATAGTAGGCTAATAAGAATAAAGATAAGCATGTATCAGACAATGACAATATTTTATACAAAACGAAACCATCAACACAGTCCAGCATCAGACAACAGCAGCGCAGCATGTGTGTCGACGACGCTAGATAGGCAGAACACTCTCCCAGACCCAGACGGTCCAACATCGTACTGGTTCTATCACCTGCAGACGCGTAATAATTTTCGGAAACACTACCATTCTCTGTCCATGCTCCACTTCATCTGCTACTAGTGAATTTAACGCTCGTAACAGCTCTGCCGCCGGCCCGCCGCCCTGTTTCCTTCCAACACCTCTAATGCTGCGTCCCAATTCGCATACTATCCGTCCTAAATAGTATGCGAAACTAGATTTAGTACGTCCCAAATCGTAGTATGTTGAAATGAGTATTCCAAAGATACCCGGATGGTCTACTATTTCCGGTTAGAATTCGAAGTGCAGATCAATGCACACTCTGACGGCTAATATTGCCCACAACCCATTGCGTGCGGGAGGGAGGAGCTTTGTGGTGATGGTGGTGATGTAAAGGCAGTCGGATGCAGCAGCGGAGATGCGCCCTCAGTTTTTAAGTGTAAGAATTCAAATGTTTAACCCTAATTAAAGTTATATTTTATTGTCTCGTAATATTAATGGGTTTATGTTGTGCCAAAAAAGTACCGTGTTTATCTTGTAGGGTCCGATGAAGATACTGAGAGCCTCATTGCAGGCTACAAAACAATAAATAAAAAGGCTCTGTCATTCAAGTGTCTTTTTTATGTATTTCTTTTGATGTTTCTGTCTGACTTATTTGTAGTAATACTGTGGCTGTACAAATGTTAACTTTATCAGTCCAACCAAAGAAACATGGTTACTACACTTTTACTATAGTAAAAGCATGGTTCATTTTCATCTGGGTATTTTTAAGTATTATACATAACTTAAGTATAAGATTAAGTATAAAATACGTTAAACAAAAGTTACACTATAAACTTTAAATATTTGAACTCAGAAAATAAGTAGCTTTCGTTACACACATTTGCACATGAACGTCAGAACCAGCAGCCTCACACACGACCTGCGTTTGGTTGATCTACGACGACGCCCTGCTTCACTCCTACATTTGGTAAAACACATTGTAAATGTATTGTGGAAAAAAAGATGGGAATAGTAAATAAAATTATATTGGATATATAAGAATGAATGAAATGTCAAATGTTTTGTTAACAGTCGCGGTATGCGTAACTAGGCAACCACGTTCTCGTTTACGTTGCATGACGTCATCGAAGTATGTCCCAGAACGTGCATACTCTTTTGCTACACACTCAAAAGTATGTACTTTTTCATTACAAAAAAAGTACATACTTTTAGGTCGTAGTATAAGTAGGCGAATTGGGACTCAGCCTAGGGCACGTGATCGGCTCAGAATGCATTTTCAAAATGCACATTGAATTTTGCTACATTCATTGCGTGACACTTAATGGAAATGCAATCATATGTGTCTTAACTGTGAGTGTAAATGCAATTAAGAAAAAATTACATTTAAATTACAATTTTGCCACAGTTTTTGCTTGAACATGTTAAACATATCTAATCATTTCTGTAATACATTTAAATTTTAATTTTGCAACTTATAAAGCGTTAAAATTAGTATTCAATTTACATATTAAAACTAGTGTATGAAATGGCAAATGTAAATTATATAATTGAATTTTCATTTTCATTTTGCACCAAACGTTGCACAAATGTATGGAAAATTAAAAATTTAAATCAGAAATGCATTGACATTTTACATATTGCATTGTCATTTTGCATATTACATTTCAAATTGAATATTGCTACACATAAGCTTCCATAGATGTCCAGTATCTTAAACGCTTGCTAATTACTTTTTAATTCGACACGCCCACTCGCGCAAAAGAGATTCACATGCAAATCTCCACATGGAACGCGAACTCCCTCGTTACCTCAAACACAAAACACCAAAACACTTCACAAGTCGTATCGGTTACCTAACGTAACCTCTGTTCTCTCTAGAAGAGGGAACGAGTATTGCGTAAGTAGCTTACGCTGCGGGAAAAGTCATCTTTCTCGAGATATGAAGCCAAAAAATTATCCTTAATTTTTATAAATTTGTCAACGCAGTGCAGCAGCACGCAGACCTAGAGCAGGCTAACTAGCGTGCTCATTGGCTGCCCTGCCGCAACTGCAGCAGCCTACCAGTGAGCCTGGCGTGACGTCACGCCCAATGGGAGCGCTCAGCGCCCCCACGCGTCACGGCCCGTATGAGGGGCGTGTCTTAGCTTATAAAAGGAGGCTCGAAGGCTGCTTTCTCTGGTTTTTGTCGCTTGAAGCGAAAGAGCTCGTGGCGCGAGCACGGCAGGTTACGCAATACTCGTTCCCTCTTCTAGAGAGAACAGAGGTTACGTTAGGTAACCGATACGTTTATTGCGTAAGTAGCTTACGCTGCGGGAACTCCCTTGTCAACGCCGTGCGCGCCCAGCATCCACTGAATGAGTCCCAGGGAAGTCCGGGGAACACAAATAGTGTGAGCCAGGCGGCCAATATGATGGCTAGCGCGAGTACACAAGCACACAATAGGGCACACAGAGCGGCGCAGCCGGTCTGACTGACAAACCCTTGTATGGTACAGCTCAACCAGGAGAGCTAAATCAACAACAGTAGCCCGCGCACAGAAGTGGGCCGGCCTACGCGAGATTTAGACTGATAAAAGTTTAGCCTGCAGGGCGGGAACTTCCAGATTGTAAAATCTAACAAATGTAGAGGGGGAGGCCCAGCCCGCCGCCGTACAAATGTCATGAATGGAAATTCCACTAGACCAAGCCCACGACGAGGCCATGCGTCTGGTAGAGTGGGCTCTGATGCCCAGGGGGCACTGCAGGTCTTTAGACGCGTAAGCAGCTGCGATAGCGTCCACTATCCATCTGGACAGACTGTGTTTCGAGGCGGCGAGACCTTTAGTGCGCCCACCAAACGAAACGAAAAGCTGCTCCGAGCGCCTGGCGGTAACAAAGTATCTCAGTGCTCTGACAGGGCAAAGGAGGTTACTGTCAACCTCGCTGCCGGTTGCCGGCAAAGCTGAGAGGGAAATGACCTGTGCTCTGAAGGGTGTGTCCAAAACTTTAGGGACGTAACCATGCCTTGGTCTGAGAATGACTTTAGAGTCATTAGGTCCGAACTCCAGGCATGAGGCGTTAACTGATAACGCATGAAGGTCACCCACACGTTTGACTGAAGACAAAGCTATCAGAAAAACGGTTTTGAGCGTGAGGTATTTCATGTCCACGGTTTCCATGGGTTCAAAGGGATGCGCTTTCATGGCCTGTAAGACCAGGGAAAGATCCCAAATAGGAACCGAAGGGGGTCGCGGGGGGTTCATCCTCCTAGCTCCTCTCAGGAAGCGGATGATGTATTCGTTTCTCCCTAATGCGCGGCCCAGCGCCGAGTCGGCGAAAGCTGAGATGGCCGCAACATATACTTTGAGCGTGGATGGGGACCTGCCCAAGTCCAGCAGCTCTTGGAGGAAACAAAGCACACGCGACACTCCACATGCTTGTGGATCCAGCCCTTTGGCGGTGCACCATTTATTAAACACAGACCATTTAGACGCATAGAGCCGCCTCGTAGTTCACAACCCCTGTTGGCAAGTCAACGTGTATCCGTTGAGCGTCCATGCATGCAGAGACCAGCGCTCTGGATGAGGATGCAAGATCGAGCCGCGGGCTTGAGAGAGAAGGTCTCTTCTCACCGGTATCGGCCAGGGAGCTGTGTCTGCCAGCCGTATTAAATCCGGGAACCATGTCTGATTCTCCCAATACGGGGCTATGAGGAGCACCGTGTGGCGCGCTTCCCTGATTCTCCTGATGACTTGTGGCAACAGAGAGACCGGGGGAAAAGCGTATAGCGGGCCGCTGGGCCAGGCTTGGGCCAGCGCGTCCTCGCTCTTTGAAAAGAAGCTTGGGCAGTGCGCGTTGTCTATTGACGCAAAGAGGTCGACTTTCGCTCTGCCGAAACGGCGCCACAGTGACTGGACTGATTGGGGATGTAAAGACCATTCCCCCAGGGGAACGTTGTCCCTGGACAGTCTGTCTGGACCCTCGTTCAGGCGACCCGGCACGTGCGCGGCTCTCAGCGAGCGCAGTGAGTGCTGAGCCCACACAAGGAGGCGTTCCGCCAGGGTGCAGAGCCTTTTGGATCTGACACCGCCTTGACGGTTCACATAGGCCACCACTGACGTGTTGTCCGTACGGACTAGTACATGGTGACCCTGTAGGTATGGGAGGAAGTGCTTGAGCGCGTTCTCGACTGCCAGCATCTCTAGACAGTTTATGTGAAGGCGACTCTCCTGGTCTGACCAATGGCCAAAGACCGGTCTGCCCTCGAAGAGCGCTCCCCAACCTCGGTTGGACGCGTCTGTCGAGACAACTTTCCGGTGTGAGACAGCACCCATCGTCACTCCTGTGCGATACCATTCGGCCGCCAGCCAGGGCTGGAGGGCTGAAACACAGCCCTGGTTCACCCTGACTCGCAGGCTGCCGGCAGTCCAGGCTCGGTGAGGCACTCGCGCTTTCAGCCAGCGTTGAAGCGGGCGCATGCGCAGTAAGCCCAGCTGGAGCACCGCTGCAGCTGAAGCCATATGCCCCAGGATTCGCTGGAATGTCCTCAACGGAGCCTGACTGCCCGTCCGGAAAGACGCGGCGAGATGTCGAATGCGGCGCGCGCGCTGCTCTGACAATCTGGCCGTCATAGCCACCGAGTCCAGTTCTATCCCGAGAAAGGAAATTGACTGACGGGGCAGTAGTGAGCTCTTGGTCCAGTTGACTGAGAGACCCAGGCTTTCCAGATGGCTGAGAAGCGCTGTTCTGTGAGACAAAAGCTCTGTCTCTGACTGCGCCAGAATTAGCCAATCGTCCAGATAGTTCAGTATCCGCATCCCCTGCCTTCTCAGGGGAGAGAGAGCCGCGTCCATGCACTTCGTAAATGTACGGGGTGCCAAAGATAGACCGAACGGCAGGGCGGTGTACTGATAAACCCGACCGTCGAAGGCGAATCTCAAGAATGGCCTGTGACGGGGTGTTATCTGGATCTGAAAATATGCGTCCTTCAGATCGAGAGAGATAAACCAGTCTCCCGGGCGAATTTGCGCGAGAATTTGCTTGGTTGTAATAATTTTGAACGGCCGTCTCATGAGAGCTTTGTTCAAATGTCTCAGATCTAAAATAGGTCTTAGCGCTCCGTCCTTCTTGGGTACGAGGAAATAACGGCTGTAAAAGCCCGACTCGCTCAGAGAAGGATGCACCTGTTCTATAGCCCCCTTGTGCAGCAGCTTTGCTATTTCTGCCTGAAGCAGATGCGCCACTTCTTTGTTCACTCTCGTCTCGGTCCGTGCTAAAAAGCGCGGTGGACGGCGAGCGAATTGAAGCGAATAGCCGTGCATTATAGTACTCAGCACCCATTCTGACACGCCCTGGATAGCCTGCCATGCTTTCGCACGCATTGCTAGGGGTCGAATGGTCTCTGGGTTCAGATCGCCGCGCTGCGCGGGATGGGGAACCTGTATCAGAGAAGATGGGGCGGCGCGCGCGCCGCCGGTGCTCGAATACGGGGGCTCGCAGACAGTGGTGACCGGCTGTACAGCACGCAACGGTTCGGTCGCTGTGGACGGAGCACATATTGTTGCTATAAACCCGTGGCGCGAGAGCGGCATGGGGGTAAACGTGTTTGTTAGTAAGCGCGCGCGCTCGTGAGCGGGCACAGAACTTACATTCGCAACACAGCCAGTGTTTGGGAGCTTCAGAGGATCTGCGTCCCGGGATAACTGTGTGACAGAGCGGGCAGTGGGTAGGTGTGGGCACAGAATTGTGGGCACATTCTCTACACTTAGCACTCGAGCGGCGCGTGCCCGCTTTATGAGAGTGCGCTCTGTGAGCGTTACCGGGGAGATCGTGTTTGTGTGTAGTGGTGAACACAGGGGTGTGGGCACATATTCTACACTCATGACACCTTCGGCGTGAGCCGGGAAACCCGAAACAATACTCTTTCTGAGATTTCTCTGGGTCGCCGTGAAAACGGCGTTTGTGTGCAGGCGAGCGAGTTGTGTTGCTGGCTCGTTGGCTGCGATGTAAGCTGCTGCAGTAGCCTTTTCTAAGGGGACTGACAGAGCTGGGCGCTTTGATGGCGGTCCGGCCGCGGCGGGACTCGGCCATCTTTTCCTCCTTGCGGCTGCTAGGAGGACTTCGCGGGCTCAGGTTTCAGCGCTATCTTGGACCGGGGTCCCCGGGGGGGAGGCGGTCTGTGGCGGCTGGTTGAGCGCGATCTAGGCGGCCGCCCTGTCGTCGCTGCGAGGGAGGAGGCTGAGCAGAGCGCTGTGACGAGCTGCGTGCAGGAGGCTGCTGAGAGCGGCCTGCAGAGGAGCTCGAGCGGCGGGGCAGGAAGAGATTCATAGCCTGCGACGCCTTCTGTACCTCCGAGAAACGCTCGACGATCCCGCTGACCGCTGGGCCAAAGAGACCGGAGGGAGAGAGCGGGGCGTTAACCCTCTGAGGTCGGAAAACGCGCCCCCGTGTTTTGCTGGATTTTCTTCACATTGTAGTACAATAAACTTAAATTACTCCGTCATTTATGGTTATACAGAAAAAAGAAATATAAAAAAATAATCTGTGATATTTCTACTTTTGTATGTGTCCACTTACAATCAAATCAAAACATTGTGCTTTTGTAAAATAAAGAAAATAAACAGGGTGTGCGTTCTGCCTCTCCGTCGCGGTGAACTTTTTTTTCTTGAGCACGTCTATAAACTGAAACAAAACTCAGCGAATACTTCTCACACATTTATGAGCCATACACCTTTATACACATTTAAGTGTGTACTTTTAAATGATCGGATACAAACTGAAAACAAATAGTCTCTGTTTAAGTAATTTGTATAAAACCAACAGGATGTCCAGTATCTCAAACGCTTGCTAATTACTTTTAATTCGGCCACGCCCACTCGCGCAAAAGAGATTCACATGCAAATCTCCACATGGGACGCGAACGCCCTCGTTACCTCAAACACAAAACACCAAAACACTTCACAAGTCTCTGCTTTTCGTCGAGTTTGGAAGACGCGCTGTGAGCTTACATTGGATTTACATCAGAAGAAGAAGAACGCGATTTGAAGACAAGAAAGATGTAAGGTAAGAAATTCTTACTTATTAGTTTATGGTATTGTTGCATAAACTTCACATTGCAGTTGAACTGTTGCTAGATATATGGTGAATATTATACTATTTAGACCCTTGTTTACTGTTAAATACTGTTTGTGGATATCTGCTCAAACATAGATATGTATAACCATAATGTTTAATATTTTGGAGCGCGATGGCGTTTGAATGTATCATATTTTGGAGCGCGCTGTGGATTTGAATGTATCATATTTTGGAGCGCGATTGCGTTTGAAAGGAAAAATGCACCAAACATTAGGCTTTATGTTTTTACTATTATCTCATTTCATATCATCATAACGAATGGAAACATTTGAAGTAACATAATATAATCAATATATTTTTCTCTAGCATTGTTACTGAAATCTTTTGGAAGATTTATAGGCTGCTTTGTAAAATAAAATTATTTTATGCAGTACTGCACATAGCTTATGCCTACAAGGCACAACAAATATGGTGTTCTTTATATTATATATTGTTGGAAACATTTGTGTGTGCGTGTGTGTGTGTGTGTGTGTGTGTATTCTGTGAATTTTAAAAAGCAATTTTAACCAGAAAAATCTAAAATGTATTCCCAAAATCGTGCAGGCCTAGTTTCTCTTGATACCAGTATGTTCACTTTTTTCTTTTCTTTCAGGGACCAGATGCAACTGAGTCCTGCTGACTTCAACATTCACATGAGTCTCTGTACATGAACATGGTAAAGTGAAAATCAAACACCTTGGAAATGGTATGTACAATGTTTTTAGGAATGGCACAAAGGTCTCTGTCTTTGGATCATTGTTTTCAATGTGCTCTTTTGTCATTTGTATTTTTGGATTGTGTTGTAAATAAATCCAAACAATCTAAAAGCCATTCTTTTTTAAATCTCCTCATTCTTTGTGCAAGGTTGCTCTGAATGACAGGGCCTGATCGCTCCTAATAGGGCAGTTAGGGGAGTGTCTTTGTCTTTCTCAGGTGTTAAAGCCTTACATATTCATGAGATGATCACGCCTCTTCGAATATGGCTTTGTCACACAAAACACGTCTTAGAAATTTTAAATCAATATATTGTCTTATCTGAATGAGCAGTCAGGGTGATTTTCACATAGTTTTGGAGCAAATATTCTAGGCTACGTCATACAATTTTCTAAAGTCTTGTGAAGAAATAATCAGTATGGGTTTCATGGCCTTATTTCAGTGACAATTTTTTTTTGTATTTTCACAAACCACGCATAAATGTCATTATCTCAAAACTACAAACTTTTACATACATGCTGCTGATATATTATTGTAGCAGAGTTTGTGCTGAATACAGTGTAATTAGACTTTAGCCATGAAAATGTCACTAGTAACAGAAAAAAACACAAATGTCAGAGCATGTCAGAACACCTCCAGGCCCAGAAAACAGCTCAGACCTCAGAGGGTTAAGGAAAACGGAGCGCTCGGATTCGCTCATATCCGCCAGCGTCAGCCAAAGGTGCCTTTCGGTGACGGTGAGCGAGGCCATAGATCTTCCGATGGCTTGTGCAGCGGACTTGGTGGCGCGAAGCGAGAGGTCTGTCGCGCTGCACAGGTCCGTCAAAGCATCTGGATCCGGGCCTTTCTCGTCCAGTTGACGGAGGAGATCGGCCTGGAGGATCTGAAGCACAGCCATGGAGTGCAGGGCGGAAGCGGCCTGGCCGGCGGCAGCGAAGGCGCGGCCGACGAGGGCGGAAGTGGTCCTGCAGGCCTTGGACGGCAGGGCAGACTTTGAGCGCCATCTGGCGGATGGCGGGCAAAGGTGCGTTGCCACAGCTTCCTCAACCGGGGGAATTTGCGTGTATCCCTTCTCGGCGGCTCCGTCCACCTGGGAGAGAGTCGAAGAGGCCGGAGAGCGGAGTCTAGCGGAGAACGGGGCGTTCCACGACTTAGAGAGCTCAGTGTGGAGCTCGGGCAGGAAGGGTGCTGACCTAGAGGCAGGCGCTTGGCGGCGGCTAGGCAGAAAACACCCATCGAGCCTGTTGGGCGCGGGCGCCCTCGGTGGGGACCAGACCACTCCTCGCTGTCCGAGGCAAGGATTGAGCAGCTGTCTGCGATAGCAGCGTGGTCCGCTTCATCCTCTGAGGCGACGGCAGTGCGGGCAAAGGCCGGCCGCTGCGCGTCGGGAAGGAGAGGAGGAGAAGGGGATAGCGAGGCTCGCGGGAGGGGCTCCGGCGAGCGCTCAGCTACTGCTGCAGGTTCCGGTGGCCTCTGAGAGCGGCGTTTCTTTTTACGCGGCCCGGTGGAGGCAGACGGAGAGACAGCAGGGGCGTCGAACAAGGCGAGTCGAGCCCGCAGGGTCGACATCGGCAGTTCTTCGCACAGTTCGCAGCCGCCTGTAGAGAGGGCGATGGCTGCGTGGTCCGGACCCAGGCAGAGAACGCAGATAACGTGGCGGTCTCTGTCGCTGAGCGGAGCTTTACAAGAAATGCAAGGCATTTGTACAGTAATAATAGAAAGGATATAATCGCCGGATAGCGAAGCAGGCAGGGACGCTGAAGGCGGCGAAGACGGCCGGCTTCCTCAGGCGAATCCTCGGCTTGCAGGTCGCTAGATTCGACGGCGGCTTCCTCAGAGTTCAGCGATGCGGAGAGCTTCGCTGAAGAGACAAAAATCAGAGAAAGCAGCCTCCGAGCCTCCTTTTATAAGCTAAGACACGCCCCTCATACGGGCCGTGACGCGTGGGGGCGCTGAGCGCTCCCATTGGGCGTGACGTCACGCCAGGCTCACTGGTAGGCTGCTGCAGTTGCGGCAGGGCAGCCAATGAGCACGCTAGTTAGCCTGCTCTAGGTCTGCGTGCTGCTGCACTGCGTTGACAAATTTATAAAAATTAAGGATAATTTTTTGGCTTCATATCTCGAGAAAGATGACTTTTCCCGCAGCGTAAGCTACTTACGCAATACGAGAGAACCTCTCGTAAGAGAACTCTGCTTTTCGTCGAGTTTGGAAGACACGCTGTGAGCTTACATGGATTTACCTCAGAAGAAGAAGAACGCGATTTGAAGACAAGAAAGATGTAAGGTAAGAAATTCTTACTTATTAGTTTATGGTATTGTTGCATAAACTTCACATTGCAGTTGAACTGTTGCTAGATATATGGTGAATATTATACTATTTAGACCCGTGTTTACTGTTAAATACTGTTTGTGGATATCTGCTCAAACATAGATATGTATAACCATAATGTTTAATATTTTGGAGCGCGATGGCGAATGTATCATATTTTGGAGCGCGCTGTGGGTTTGAATGTATCATATTTTGGAGCGCGATCGCGTTTGAAAGGAAAAATGCACCAAACATTAGGCTTTATGTTTTTACTATTATCTCATTTCATATCATCATAACGAATGGAAACATTTGAAGTAACATATGATAATCAATATATTTTTCTCTAGCGTAGTTGTTCTTGAAATCTTTTGGAAGATTTAATTTATTGTTATTATTATTTTATGCAGCACTGCATAGCCTATGCCTACAAGGCACAACAAACCTGGTGTTCATTATATATTGTTGGAAACGTGTGTGTGTGTGTGTATTCTGTGAATTTTAAAAAGAAATTTTAACCAGAAAAATCTAAAATCTATTCCCAAAATCGTGCAGCCCTATAGTTTCTCTTGATATCAGTATGTTCACAGTTTTTTCTTTTTTTTTTTTCTTTCAGGGACCAGATGCAACTGAGTCCTGCTGACTTCAACATTCACATGAGTCTCTGTATATGAACATGGTAAAGTGAAAATCAAACACCTTGGAAATGAAAGGAATGTACAATGTTTTTAGGAATGGCACAAAGGTCTCTGTCTTTGGATCATTGTTTTCAATGTGCTCTTTTGTCATTTGTATTTTTGGATTGTGTTGTGTTGTAAATAAATCCAAACAATCTAAAAGCCATTCTTTTTTAAATCTCCTCATTCTTTGTGCAAGGTTGCTCTGAATGACAGGGCCTGATCGCTCCTAATAGGGCAGTTAGGGGAGTGTCTTTGTCTTTCTCAGGTGTTAAAAGCTTACATATTCATGAGATGATCACGCCTCTTCGCATATGGCTTTGTCACACAAAACACGTCTTAGAAATTTTAAATCAATATATTGTCTTATCTGAATGAGCAGTCAGGGTGATTTTCACATAGTTTTGGAGCAAATATTCTAGGCTATGTCATACAATTTTCAAAAGTCTTGTGAAGAAATAATCAGTATGGGTTTCATGGCCTTATTTCAGTGAGAATTTTTTTTTGTATTTTCACAAACCACGCATAAATGTCATTATCTCAAAACTACAAACTTTTACATACATGCTGCTGATATATTATTGTAGCAGAGTTTGTGCTGAATACAGTGTAATTAGACTTTAGCCATGAAAATGTCACTAGTAACAGAAAAAAACACAAATGTCAGAGCATGTCAGAACACCTCCAAGGCCCAGAAAACAGCTCAGACCTCAGAGGGTTAAAACCAAGGTAAGTACTGAACCATAATGTTTGCACACCGTTACACCTCTAATATACATATACATATATGTATATAAACATAAAATGTGCTGTGGTAAACAGGTTGTTGTTTTTGACGCATTGGTTTCAAGAGTCAGTGGTGGCCAAAACACACCCAAATGTCTTCGTTTTGTGCAAAAACAGCCACAAAATGGTGTGTTGGCATGTGGAGAATCAACTCTAAGTGAACAGGATTGTGGCTACATTTGGGGAGGAGAATCATCTTGCAATTGACGTGAGAACTGACTGCGTTTACTGGCTGTGGAAGCTGTGATAACAGATACTGTCAAGTGTTGAAGTTATCAGAGCAGGATTAAAACATCTCCACTCCAGAAGGAATCGTAAGTCTTTTCTCTCTTAATGCAAAATGTATGTTAAAGTCCTATTTTTACACAGCCTCATGTCGTTTAGAACTCGTTTAATGATCTTTCATCTACTAAACACATTTTAAGGGACCAAGGAGATTTAAAATCTTCATCATTGTTATTTTTGGTTCACTTATTGTTTTAATTTCTCCCTCGTCATATATTTGCTGATGTTAAAGGGATAGTTCACTTTGAAATTAATTTTTGGTATGTTTTAGCTTACCTCAAGGGCATCCAAGATGTAGGTGTCTTTTTTCCGCAGTAGTTTCAATTTTGATATTTTTAGGTCAAACCGTTCTTGTCTGTCAGTCATATAATGCAGGTCGATGGTCACTGTCTCAAAGAGCATGCACAGAGTCCAAATTAAAACAATTCCCCGTCGTCCAAATTAAACAATTCCCCATCGTAAGTACACATTGATGGCCTAAGACACGAAACGAGCGGTTTGTGTGAGAAAACTAACAGTATTTATATCGTTTTTACCTCTTATACACAGCCATGTCCGAGTGATCTGATCTGATGTGTACGCAGACTGGTGCATAGATATATACACTAGATGTCGCCTTGTCTACGGCAGTTCATTGGAACGAATGTCTTTAAGGCGACATCTAGTGTGTATATATCTATGCACCAGTCTGCGGTCGAGCAGCCGGTCGTGCAGCCGGTCGTGCAGCCGGTCGAGCAGCCGGTCGTGCAGGCGGTCGAGCAGCCGGTCATGCAGGCGGTTCAGTACCCATCATTCCGTCCGATGGCAGCGCAGCCGCTCACCTTCGTACAGTAGGAGACTGGGCCTTATCGGATGCAGATCACACAAGACTAGTGCAGTCTTTCTCAACTGTGGGCCATGACCCAAACTTTTTTTTTTTTTTTTTTTTTCTGGTGTGAGACTTTTACTTTGAAAGATGTGCGTGAAAACTGTTAACTCTTCTGCAGAGACTGTGCTCTTCTGTCAGATAGAATGTGCTTTTCCATTCGACTGCGCTACTTTTCCATTGGTTTTTATGTGCTAGTCTGTGTTTGACTGTTTTTGCAGCATTCGTGCATGACACGGCATTCTAAAAATGCAGTGCTTAAGTTAAAACTTTTAAACCTTTTAAAAAATAATGAGACTTTTCTTTTTCTCTAGACTTTTTTCTTTTTTTCGTTCTATTGATCTGCTTAAGTTTTCCTGATTCAGTGTCTTTATTCTAATGTAACGTAGTTACATTGTCAATTATGAAATCACCAAAAAGTAGCAATAAATGACCTAAGTGTGGTACATTGTGTGTTCGCTGGGAAGGATAGGTATGATGTTCATTCTATTCACCATTTTTGAGAAATAAATGATCTTGAGTCCAAATTCCCCAAAATTTGTGTTTCCGCTTAATGACCTAGGAGAAATATGAGAATATGTGGGTCCTACAGCCAAACCATTTCAGAACCACTGCACTAGAGGATGTGTTTGTCAGTGTTATTAAAGTCTTGTGTAAAATTGCTCAATTTCTGTCTTATTTTCAGTTTGCCCTTTCAATTTAGTTTTTGTTTGTTTATTTTGTGTTTTCTTTCTGTTTTGTTGAAGGTTTCCCATTATATTTGATTTTAGTGTTTTATGGCTGCCAAAGTTAACCAATTTAATTTAAATCAGTTTAGTATTTCAAAATGTTCTATTGAAGACTAAAATTTCATCTTTGAATATAATTTCATTATTTAATTTCATAATTTCATGTAAAGACGGTACTCCTCTGCATAGAGTTGACACTATTAAATATCTTGGTGTATGGCTTGATTCTAAACTTTCCTTTAAACCACACATTAATCATGTTTTACGAAAAGTCAATGTTGGAATGAGTATTTTGCACCGATCTCGAAATTGCTTCTCTTATAGTGTTCGTAAGAAACTAGTTGCTCAATTAATATTTCCGTTTTTTGACTACTGTGATGTGGTTTATCAGACGGCATTAAAATCTGATCTTGTCTCACTTAATTCGGCATATAATAGAATTTGCAGATTCGTTTTAGGATGTTCTTTTTCCACTCACCACTGTACAATGTATGATGCACTTCAGTGGCCATCTTTGAATGTGAGAAGGCAGATTCACTGGCTACAATTTATATTTAAATGTATTTATTTTGATTATCCTAGTTATCTACAACAATACTTTGTACTTTTTTCTTCAAACCACCAAGTTAGGCATTCTGGTGGAGAGGAGTGTTCACTGCACAAAGACTACAGCGGCAACAAGTAGCAGAAGATACAAGAACAAAACTTTTTTCACCACAAGAAGCCTCAACACAACTGACTGACGGGCTTGAGGCCATTCCTCTCAATCTGAAGGGAATCCGTGGTCTGGACGCTGCAACTACTGAACTACCAATATAGGATCGGTTTCATGCTGACTGGTTGGAGCCTGGAGCTTACTTATCTACTGGAGCTCGAGTGCAGATGTGTCGCTGAGTTTGATGGGCTTGTTCTCCCTATAATGAAGGAAAGTGCTTCTTTGTTCTAACTGTTGGTTTTTAAGATATAGCCTGATGTTTTAGATACGGCTGGTTTTAATTAATTAAATTATTTTACCTGCAGCATTACTTCCATCACAGTGCTAATATGGATACCTAGCTGGCTAGCTATGTGGTTCCACCTGGATCCACTCTGAAAAAAGCCACTCTGGAAAAAGCTCCTCTCACGGACTTTGTGACTTTCTGTTTTTGTGTTGAACCATGGATACACTCAAACTATTTTGCATTCTCTCAGTTCTTTTCTCATATTTCTCAGTGCCTCGCGTTACGTCATGTGTAGTCAAACAACATGTTCTAGCTCAGTTAGGTAGTAAAGCAGACCATGTCTATTCACATGATAGAGACTCTGCCTCCTTAATGATTTTACGGACTTTTGGGCTAATGCCTGACAAATTCTCTGTTGCCCCGGCTCTACTGTCATGTTTTATGATGAGAATGCTTATTAGAATTATTGCTTTACCTAACAATCTGCACACAACTGTATTGTTAAAACACCATTACTATAGAGCCTCAGCTGTGCTTTGTCGGGCCTTGATTATATTACTGCTTATGATCTCTGGTAATGTTCATGTCCACCCTGGCCCGTCTTCTTCTTCTTCTGATGTTCTTTCTGGTGTTGCTTCTCCTATGGGTCATGTGGCCTTGAATAACCTATGTTTTGAAGACTTTTGTAAGCGCAAAAATCTTGGCTTCCTGCATGTAAACACAAGAAGCATATTACCTAAACTGGACCAGCTTAAAGTATGGGTTGAGAGTTCTAGACCTGATGTCTTAGTGATCACCGAAACATGGTTGCGCAACTCTATTCCCTACCCTGACCTGTATTTAACTGGTTACAACCTGTTTCGGCAGGATAGGTCATCTAAGGGTGGGGGGGTGGCAATTTTTACCAAAGAATATCTTCAATGTAGTATAGCCCTGGCAAAGTCTATACCCAAACAGTATGATCTTCTTGTCCTTAACATTAAATTATCAAACAGCTTTTCTTTATCTGTGGCTGGCTGCTATCGCCCTCCATCTGCACCAGCATGTACTCTAGAGGCCTTAGGCAATGCTCTTGCACCTTTCACCAGGTCTGAGCTGATCCTACTGGGCGATCTAAACTGGGACATGCTTAAGCCCCCTGAGAAAGTTGTACAACAGTTTGACTGTCTAAACCTTCACCAAATCATAAACCTGCCTACTAGATACAACACAAAAAATTGTGATAAGGCCACATTGATAGATGTTGTGCTCACTAACGCCCCACTCTTGTACCAATCGGGTGTCTTTTGCAATGATCTCAGCGACCACTGTTTCATTGCTTGTGTTAGAAAACAACTTTTTGTCAAACAGCCTGTCATAATCACTACTAAGCGTATCCTAAAACATTTTGACGCTCAAGCTTTCTTGTGTGATTTGGCTTATGTGAGTTGGTATAGAGTCAGCCTGATTCCCACTGTGAGTGACGCATGGTTGTTGTTTAAAGACCTTCTTACTGCAGTGATCAACAAACATGCGCCATACAAAAAGATACGCATAAAAAACCGCAACAGCCCATGGGTTAACCGTGACCTAGCTGTTCTGCTTCAACAAAAAAATTCAGCCTGGCGCAAAGCCCGCAAGACACAATCTGCTGAAGACACCCTTTTATTTAGACAAATCAGGAACAAGGCCACACAAGCGGTGAGGGAGGCTAAAACTAGCTTCTTTAAAGAACAGTTCACACTTTGTGGAGCAAATCCAAAATCATTTTGGAAAACGGTGAAAAAACTTGAAAACAAACCCCGGACCATTCCTTTGTCACTAAAAGTGGATGATATAGTTGTCACTAATAAAAACACCATGGCTAACGCATTCAATCACCTCTTCATAAATTCAGGCTTTGTTCCCAAAGCTCCCATCTCTACTGCTATAGCTCCTGTAGCCTCTAATCCCTGCAGCCTTTCTGCACCTCCACACAGTTTTTCCATCCGCCCTGTTTTAATGGAGGAAGTCCTGAAAGAATTGACCGCTCTGGACCCCAATAAAGCAGTTGGGTCAGATGATCTTGCCGCCTTTTTTATTAAAATTGCTGCCCCTGTCATTGCGGCTCCATTAACAGCACTCATTAATCTCTCCATCCATACATCCGAGATTCCACCGGCTTGGAAAGAAGCGGTGGTGCTTCCACTATATAAGGGCGGTAATCAGGCTGATCTAAATAATTACAGGCCAATTTCAATCCTGCCTTGTGTGTCTAAAATTGTGGAGAAACTTGTCAACAAACAACTTATCAATTATCTGAATGCTTACGATATCATATCCGGGGCACAGTCTGGCTTCCGATCAGGGTATGGTTGTGTCACAGCTACCACTAAAGTACTCAATGATATTACATCTGCGTTAGATACCAAACAACACTGCGCTGCTATATTCATTGACCTTGCAAAAGCTTTTGACTCTGTGGTCCACAACATACTCATTGACAGACTCAGCAGCATTGGTGTCACTGATCACTCACTGGTTTGGTTCACAAATTTTCTCTCACACCGGGTTCAAAGTGTAAGATTAGAAAACCTTGTATCCCACTCTCTCCCGATCATCAGGGGTGTGCCCCAAGGTTCTATCCTTGCTCCAACTCTTTTTTAAATTTATATTAATACCATTCCATCGGCAGCTGGCAATTCTTTCATTCACTTATACGCTGATGATACAGTTCTTTATGCCACAGGTCCCTCCCCTGATGCTGTTCAAGCTACCCTGCAAGAAAGCTTTTACCAACTTCAACAATTCTTTACACAACTCAACCTCAGTCTCAATACCTCCAAAACAAAAATCATGTGGTTTCACCGAAAGGGTACTACGCCTCCACCTGCACTTAACATCACCACCTGTAATGGGGCTATTTTAGAACAAGTCACTACATATAAATACTTGGGCATCTGGTTGGACACATCTCTTACTTATTCTACCCACATATCTAAGCTGCAATCTAAGGTTAAAGCCAAGCTTGGTTTTCTTTACAGAAACCGCTCTTCATTCACCACTTCTGCCAAACTTACTCTTATTCAAATGACCATCCTACCCATTTTAGACTACGGAGACACCATTTACAGGGTTGCTTGCAAATCCACCTTGTCTAAACTTGACACTCTTTATCATTCCGCTATCAGGTTTGCCACAAATGCTCCTTCCAACACACACCACTGCGCTCTTTACACATCTGTCAACTGGTCCTCCCTTCACAATCGCCGTAAAATTCACTGGTTCACTTTCATTTACAAGACCCTTCTTGGCCACTCACCACCTTACTTAGGTCACCTGCTGCAGCCAAAGCCCGTCACTTATGATACCCGGGCTTCACTTTATCTTCAATTAATAATCCCCAAAACCAAAACAGCCATTGGTCTAATAACATTTCAATCTGCTGCCGCTCGGGACTGGAATTCGCTCCAAAATACTCTCAAAATTGATAAGCTAATTTCAACTTCATCATTTAAATCTGTTATTTCACACCTGTTCACGGACACATGCAGCTGTTTCTCTTCATAGTCAAAAATATAAATAATAAGGAGGAAGGGGAGAGGAAAAGGGAAAAAGAGAAGGGAAATGAGAAGGGGGATGTTTTTTTTTTTTTTTCTCAGCAAATATTTCTTTGTAGCTCCATTCATCATTTTTATATACATATAGCTGCAATGTGGTCTGTTGTCTACTGTGTTGAGTTTTCAATTGTATTTATGTAATTGCTTACCTGTAAGTATCTATAATGTTTTGTACCTTTTAACTCTACTTCCCCTTTCCCTAAGTGGTTATTCCACTTGTCAGGCCGCCATTGTAAATAAGAACTTGTTCTTAATGACTTGCCTGTAAAAATAAAGGTTAAATAAATAAAAAAAATAAAATTCTGTCCAGACTTACTTTCTCGTTCCTCGTGTTAAAAAAACAGTAGGTAAGAAAGCATTTATGTTTAAAGCCGTATTAGACTGGAATAATTTGCCTGTGGATAATAGATCCATTACGTCATTTCGGTTGTTTAAACAATCTTTATTATCTTATTTTAAAGTAGATTGCACATGCTATCACTGAAACTGTCGTAGTTGTTGTGTACTGTTGTTTTTTTTGTTTTGTTTGTTGTCTGCCTGTTTGTTGATGTATTGTTAATTGTAATCTTGTTATGTTCTTTAAGTTGTAATTGCTTCATTGTAAGGACCCCCTCGAAAACGAGATGATACATCTCAAGGGGTTAATCCTAATAAATTCTAATAATTTAATATTATGTATCTGTATTATTATCTTATGAAATTTAAAATGCACGAGTTAGACTATAGATTGCATGGACACATGTGTTTAAGGAACATATTTTAGACACAAGGAGGGTAGCTGGGAGGATTCTGTATTCTGTTTAAAGGTATGTGTAAAGTGCAATGTTCACTTAGCAGAGAGTTCCAGTGAAGATGATGTGTTAATGTGGAAAGTGGATTGTACCATTAGCATATACGTTCCATCTTTAAACAATGTTTTTCTACCTTATAAGAAGTCAAAAGTCGTTCAGTTGTGTATTTAAGCTCAATCTTACTGTACTACGGTAACACGGAAACGCATAGACCTGGCATGAATATAACATCATCTCAGAGTTTCTCTCCTGACATATAAGAATAACGATTTTCCGTGGCAAGATAACTGGTGTCCGGTCCTGTGAATCAAATAATTACGGGGAAAAGGCTTAATTCCAAGTCTACACTATACTGGCATGTTTAATGCAGGTGGATTGTAAATGCTCAAATTTGTACTGTTTAATATATTGTAATAAATTAACTTGTGGTGTAGTGGCTTCCTTTTCCTTCTTAAGCCACTTCCGTGAGGGAAAGTATGTTTGATGCTAGACCTGTTTTAAACAAGACTTGAACTTTATTGTAACAAAAAGGTGAAAACTTAAAAACAAAACTCTGGCTTCCAAAACAAGCAGTGTGGTGTAATGTAGTTCAAAAAACTGTCTCCCTTCAACTCTTCAGATACCATCTGTAATGAGACTCTGACTTACTCCATTGAGTGCTTGACTGTAATGCTTTAATGAAAACGATAACATCCCGTACAGCAACTACTAGTCTGTGAACATTCATTATACAACAGCGCCCTCTTGTGTCCTGGAGATCTTATCATATCATTACATCTCCCCTTTTCTAAAGTGATTTAACAGAAATATAGGGCAATTGTACTACATGTGGCAGGAAGGGTGTTTCTGTTTTTTTTCATCATTGTTATTGATGGCCATTCTAGCCTATCATCTGTGCTCTTGGGCTTTAAAACAGCAACGCATTTACCGCTCGTCAGGCGTCACGTTTTGAATCGCTGCATCGTTAACGCGCTTCCGTCACTGCTTCCTGGAAACCGGATGCGAGCACCCGAGTTGGGGCTCCCAAGATGGCAGCGTTGTAGGAGGACGTGTGCTTGTCGCTCTGCGAGCAATTTCGAAGGGTTTATGATATTACTGCCATTTTTTTTTAAATAATTTGATGGCAGAACCTTAAAAAAAAAAAAACGAACATATAGCAAGACGTAGTAATTGTAGGCTACCACGAATGCCCAAGTCTAAAAAGAAAAAGAGGAACTCTGAAAGTTTAACGACTTCTCAACATGTGTCGCTAAACATGGAAGATAACCAGTCTCAAGAGTCGGTAGCCCAGAATCCTTTGAGTGGAGACGAAATGTGCTGGTATGAAACCACCCCAGAGCCATTGTCAGACACCGGTTTATTTCCCATTTTGGCGGTGGAGACACCAGAGAAGCCTGCCAAGAAAAGGAATCGTGAATCTCAATCAGGTGGGCGAAACTGGGAGACGGCTAATGCTGAACTCATGGAGGCGATACGAGCCATGACCAGCAAGCAGGATGAAACACTCCGGAGAGTCTCTGCTATAGGCATAACTACTGAAGCTACTTCCAAACGGGTTGAGGAGCTGACTACAACTGTCAAACAGCTGTCACTGGATGTTCAACAACACAAGCAAACACTGGAGAAAATGAAAGTTGCCAATACAAAGCTCCAAGAAGAAAATAAGCACCTGAGAGAAGCTGTTGCTGAGTGTCAACGCCACAGCAGAAGGTGGTCGCTTAAGATGCACGGCATAAGGGAGTCAAGAGATGAAGAAATCAGAGGCAAGATAATCGACATCCTTGGGAAAATGGCACCAAAGCTTCGTGAAGACTTGAAACAAGGCATTGACATCGTCCATCGCGTGGGAAAACTGAGAGATGACGGCGCTGCGAGATCAACTATAGTTTTGTTTGCCTTGCGTCGCCTTCGTGATGCCGTCTGGAAAGAAGCTAAAAACTCTCAGTATTTGCAAGAGAATCGTCTCAGGATTACCGAAGCTCTTTCTCCGGAGGACAGAGCGGCTCGGGAGAAGCTCTGGCCTTTGATCAAGAAGGCGCGTGATGAAGGGAAAAAGGCTTCATTCCGAGGTGCTTCGGCTGTCATCAATGGAAAAGTTATTAACTGTCCGGAATAGCCTCGTTGGCTGAGCATCTTCTTTTATCAAAGGTATTAAAGTACACATAAGCCCACTGTTCATGTGGCATTTTTGGAAAATAACTTCAATGGTCTATTTTGTTTTGGAGATCTAATACAACGTATGTAGCTAGGCTACCTTGTCGTTTAGACTTGGATTAATCTTCCTTTTTGTTGTAGCCATAGACAGGCATGAACACTTTGCCAGCGCTCGTTACAGACTGAGATGATTGAGCACTTAATACTAGTGCTACCTTAACAGATTTTACTTTGTTCATTTTTTTTTATGATCTCCTTGTTGGACTTTAAATGAGATTCAAAATGAGATTTAGGAGATTCAAAAGGAGATTTAAATGATTCTAAGTTGACGGCTACTTGTACAACAGGGTTCTTGCTATTTTAAGGCAGGTTATCATCACCTTCTTGTAAGGTCTTTGCATACTTTTTGCGTTCAATAGTACTTTCAGGTCATTTCTGTTCTATATCTCTGTTCCTTTATGGACTTTTTGTTTAAACGTCTTAACGTCTTGTCTTTAAATGTGAGAGGTATTCGGGACTTAACAAAATGGAAAGCATTATTTTTATTCTGTAAAAGGTCTGAAGCTGACTTGATTTTATTACAGGAAACACACTCTTGTGACTCTGATACAGGGTTCTGGAAAGCTCAATGGGGTAATGTTGCCCACTTTAGTCATGGTTCTAATCATTCTGCTGGTGTCTCAATCCTTGTGCATGGTTTCAAGGGAGATGTTTTGGAAGTTGTGCCCTCTAGTGACGGAAGATGGATAACAATAATAGTTAAGCAGGACAATACAGTTTTCATAGTTTGCAATGTATATGGATTTAATTCACACTTTGACAACAAAAACTTATTCAATACCATTACTGGCAAGCTAAGGGATTTTAAGGGAAAATACGTAAATGCCTTTATAATTCTTTCGGGGGATTTCAATGAATGTCCTGACGAAATAGAGGATAGATACCCACCTAGAGCGGCTCATTCCTCCCAAGGAAGCGATTTAATCTCTTCTCTGTGCTCAGACCTATCCTTGACTGATGCTTGGCGTTTTTTTAACCCAGACATCCAAGATTTCACCTGGAGTAATAGAAGTCTGACTTTGAAGTCGAGAATTGATTTATTTTTAGTTTCTTCTTCTTCTCTTCAATTTGTTAATGAGGTTAAACATGTTTATGCACCCCTTTCGGACCACAACTTAATTATTTTGAAACTAGGCTCCATTGACCCGCAATCGGGCATGAGAGGTTATTGGAAGTTTAACAATACTCTTTTGAGTGACGACTCCTTTAATGATTCTGTTAAGCTTCTAGCGAAAGAGATCTTCGAGATTGACATTAATAATGGACATAAGAAAAAGTAGGAGTACTTAAAGTATAAAATTAGACAATTGGCTGTAAAAAGATCTAAGGAAATAAAGAAAGAAAAATATAATTCAAAACATGTCTTGATGAATAAGTTAACTCAATTAATGTCAAAAGGAAACATTAACCCAGAAGAAGAAATTGAGCTAAAAGCCATCCAAATTCAGATAGACCAAATATATACAGAAATGGCAAAGGGGGCATTTATTAGATCAAGGGCTAAGTGGCTGGAAGAGGGCGAAAAGAACACCAATTATTTTTTTTGCTTTAGAAAAAAGGAATGCTAAAAGAAATTCTGTAACTGAGCTCTACATTGATGGCACCCAGGGCCGGCCCGAGGCATAAGCGAACTAAGCGGCTGCTTGGGGCCCCCTCGCCCCCTTTTTTTTTTTTACATATTAATAACTTAAACAAGTGACATAAATGAATGAAAGGATTAATAATTCAAGACAAGAAAATTCTGATTTCATGATCAATACACCTGCCTACAACTGCTGCTGTGTCTGCCAGTGTTTGAGTCATGCGCATAACCTCGCGTGCATAGACAATTTGTGCGCAAAGTCACGGTAATGTTAAGCCATGTCACAAAATTTTGATTTTATCAATGATTTATCCATTAAATGTAATGATATTCAGAACAGAACACGAATAAAAAAATAACTATAAACAAGCCAAAACGAAATAATTTAAAGCGAAAGTGAAAGTAAGCGGCGTTGGGCTCACGTATCTCTCTCATTAGAATCAAAATGTTTCAACATTCGCGATGGATTTGGATGGTAAACTATTCTTTATCATAGGCTTTGTACTTCACTCACGTTCCAATATCGACGGAAAAAATTATCCTCTTCACACGCGCAAAAATGTGCTTGGAAACATCACAGTGGAAGATTACAAAGCTAGAATATGTTGTGTGTGTGTGTGTGTGTGTGTGTGTATGTGTGTGTGTGTGTGAGTCGCGGGCGCGATCGAACAGTGGAAACATAAAAACATACTCCGTCATGTTCATACAAGACATCATTCAAACTGCAAAGTGTTGCAAAACGTTGGAGGATATTTTGCAAATAATTTTTTTAATATGTTTTGTGACAGTTTGTTTTCAGAAGTTTCCAAGAGTTAATAAAAGAGTAAAGAAAAAGTTAAAACTTTTTTAAGTATCTATTTTTTATTAAGTATTTATTTTTTATTAATACATAACCTCATTGTATTAATTTATAATGTAACATTATAGCGTGACATTGTGTCAATAATCGTCAAGCACAGGTGACTCTGCGTGGTGGGAGGGGGCCCCCAAATCAAATTCTGCTTAGGGCCTCCAAAAGGCTCGGGCCGGCACTGATGGCACCCTTTCTAAGGATCTTACTCACATTTCTAAATTTGTTAGCTCGTTTTATGGTAATTTATATCAGTCTAATTTTAACAGAGAAGAAAGTGTAAGTTTTTTTGAAAAAATTCAGCACAGTATCCCTATTATTAGTGAAGATTATAAAGCATCTTGTGACGCTGATCTCTCTTTAAATGAGGTTAAAAATGCTTTGTTTGCTATGAAGAAGGGAAAATCTTCCGGGATAGATGGGCTAGGAGCGGAGTTCTATATTCATTTCTGGGAGCTTATTCAACTCCCTTTAATGCACATGTATAGGGAGTGTATTGAGCAAGGGGAAAAAATGACCACAACAATGAAGCAAGGCATCATCTCCTTGATCCCGAAACCTGGTAAAGACCCTCACTTAATTGATAATTGGCATCCAATCACATTATTAACTATAGATTATAAAATTCTGGCCTCTGTATATGCAAATAGATTAAAATCTGATTTAAATTCAATAATTGCATAAACTCAAACGGGTTTCATGAAAAACTGCCACATTAGCAATAATATAAGGCTCGTTTTAGACTTGCTTGACTATGCTGACAATATTGATTCTGACGCCTTCGTTTTGTTTCTTGATTTTTACAAAGCGTTCGACACAATCGAACACCCTTTTTTAATACAAGCCATCAAGGCATTTGGTTTTGGAAGCCCTTTCATCGACATTGTCAGCATGTTCTACAAAGATATAAATAGCTCTGTTATAATTAATCAAAATACTTCTCCACGATTTCAGATTAATAGGGGGGTCAGGCAGGGGTGCAACATTTCTCCCTTTTTATTTATCTTAGTAACCGAACTACTAGCTATACACTTAGTAAAGGAAGTACATTTTGAAGGAATAAAGATTTTTGGAAAAGAAATAAAGATCTCACAGCTGGTGGACGACACCACCATTTTTTTTAACAACAAGGACCAGTTGAGCATTGTCTTTGAACTGGTGGAGAAATTCTCTTCTGCGTCTGGTTTAAGGCTTAATCGATCCAAGTGTGAGCTGTTGCCACTTCATTGTTGTAGTGACTCTGCTATTGATAACATTCCAGTTAAACAGAATGTAAAATATTTAGGTATACATGTATGTAAAAATTTTATAGTTAGACAGAACTTACATTTTTCGAATAGGATACAGAAAACCAAATTAATATTCAACTGCTGGCTACAAAGAAACTTGTCCGTCTTAGGTAGAGTATTACTCTCCAAAGCAGAAGGCCTTTCTCGCTTTGTTTACCCTTCCTTGTCTCTATTTGTAAAGGACTCAATTGCTAATCAAGTCAACAAGACTTTTTTAGATTTCATTTGGAAGAACAAGTCTCATAGGCTTAAAAAGAATGTTCTCTCTAACCCTAAAGAAAAGGGAGGTCTTGAGATTTTGGATTTTATAGATGTGGTCAACACATTCAAAATTAATTGGTTAAAAAGGTGCATTCGAAATCCTGATTCTATTTTTTTCTTTATTCCGAACTTTATTTGTAATAAGCTGGGTGGGCTCTCGTTTCTTCTAAAGTGTAATTTTCTACCAAATAAACTACCTATCAAACTGTCCAACTTCCATCAACAGTCCCTCTTGGCCTGGAAATTATCCTTCAATCACAACTTCTCACCACACAAATCTCTCCTTTGGAGCAACAGCGACATTCTTATTAGGAATAAATCAGTATTCTTCCCTAAGTGGTTCGATAGAGGAATTAACCATGTACTCTGCTTATTTGATGATTCTGGCACCATGCTCTCTTATGAACACTTTATGGAAGCTCATGATTTCCCAATACCTTTTAAAGATTTTAAATCTATCACTGATGCCATCCCCATCGGAATCAGACAATTAATTAAAAATCATCTGAGCTATGGAAACAAAGATATCAGACAGCTTTCACTTATGTTGGATGGTGTAGAACTGTCTGATAAAAAAAAGTAACAATAAGCATATTCGCCGACATTTGCAAAAGAGTAACTCCATTGCTCCAAGGGGGATGTTTTATTGGAATTCCTTAAGTGAAATAAATTGGAAAAAAACATGGTTGATTCCTCACAAATACTGTATCTCTAATAAAGCTAAAGAGGTCCACTTTAAACTTTTACATAACATTTACCCTACAAATTGTTTTGTTGCTAAGTTTCTAGACATTGACACATGCTGCAGCTTTTGTAAACAGGACACTGAAACCATTCCTCATTTATTTTTTAATTGTCCAGTTACCAAAAGGTTTTGGGAAGATTTGGGTACTCACTTTCTCCAATCTCAAAATATAACTCATGTCACCGGTGCAGGCTGGGGCGGACTCGGATGACCAACCGCCCCTCACTCCAGACACCACCGTGAGGAGCCAACACCACAGGCACGCAACAGATGGACAAAAGAGGAGGCAAGTAATTGAGTTCAAAAGTAACAATCTTTATTGAATAGCAATCAACTTGAGAAAAGAATAAGCAACTCTTTTCTTCTAGGGCTATTTGACCGGAGTAGCCGCTGGATCGATTCTTCACTGTCTTCGGGACACCATAGTGCAATAGTGACTCTAAAAGCTTACTTCATAGCGTTGCTGCACATCTACAGGACTCAGACAGGAAGTCACAGGTAATGTATTCTTCTCAGTATCAGATATGTCGTCGGGCACAATGGTGGGACGGTGACTCTAAAAGCTTACTTCACAGCGTTGCTGCACATCTACAGGACTCAAACGGTAAGTAACAGGTAATGTTTCTTCTCTCAACCGCAGATTCTCTTATGACATGAGGAGAAAATTGTGACTTTAAAACTCACTTCACAGCGTTGCTGCACATCTGCAGGACTCAGACGGTAAGTATAATGGTTCGGACTTTTTCACAGCCATACGGTTTTTCTCGAGACTTGTAATTTCAGAGAAAAAGAGAGGGTTAACAAGAGCCTTCAATGAGGAATTACTCCACGACAATACTCAGTGGAAGAAAAGATAATACAAAGCATTACTTCACCAGTTCAGTTGTTTCGTTCTGGAATTTGGATGGAGACAAGTAGATAATTTCACAAGAATGAAAGCAGGCGTTGGGAGACTTTTCTCAGCATAGCACACAGCACTCGTGTTCACTACAAATCCACAGCATTAATTCGGCGTGCATCAGGTAAGGCAAACAACTGCAAATCACTCACACAGTAGGGCTGGTCAAAAGCCTCGCTTCATCCATGCATTTCAATGGGAATATTCAACTCTCAGTTCTTCTCCAGTGTATCTGAAACAGATGTCCTCCTCAACAGTAAATTTCACATTCACAGTCTTTTTCGTCAAGCTCTACATTTGATTCAATGATGTAGTTAATTCACTTATCTTTCTCTCTTCCTCTTCCAGCACAGATCCGAACCACAGTTCAATCCAGGAGTATTCCACCAGCAGCTCTAAACGACAGACTCAAATGGCAGTTCTTCACTTACACAAATTTCCAGGATTACAGCATCCAATGTAAGCGCCCAAACAGGAGATCTTCTACCTCCAGACGCGACGACAGAGGCCCAGCCAAACAACTAGTCCACTGAACACCGACAGCAACTGCACCACAAGCAACCGTCTTGACCGACTGAATCCAACCACTTCTTCTCCCCTGAACGGCTCCTTTATCCTCCTCTTGTGAAGCGAAAAGCCTGTGCAAACGCCGCTCCTCTCTCTCCATAGACAGTATAAGAAATGGACAGAGTCATCTCATTGGAACTCAATTGAGGCAAGTGAAGCCCATTTTCAGCGATTTTTTAGGACTTCCGTTCCTGACGCGCAGACTCAAACTGAGCTTGACGACGTAGATGTGACGTGAGCAACCCGTCTGTCTTCTAGTGGCTGTGGCATGAGAAATCTGAATCATTCCCTTCCGAATCTTGCAGAGACGGAGATCGTGAGTAGGAGGTGTTCATGAGCTAGGAGCAGGAGAAACTTTTGCTAGGTATTCTGATTAATTATTTTGTCATTTTGCCTCCACGTCCCCCCGATTGCCCGCGAGCTTCTCCTCCCGTCAATACGGTAATCTCTCTACTGTGCGACAGAGAGTCGTGTGGTTATGACGCAATCGTTAGCCTACTTTTACAAAAACTGTTTTTACGGGGCCATAACGTAAGCTACAAGGTAATGGAGCATTTTATACATTGTCGTGTTTCTTTAGAAATAAATAATGGACAAATGGAGTCTTCAAACGCCTCAGATGTAAAGTTATTCGCTGTCAAAGTGACGCCAAAATGAATGGGAGTCAATGGGATGCTAACAGCAGGTGAAGTTCTGCTACAAGATGGTGGCACGCGGCCGGCTTCAACTTCCGGTCGACTTCCTTCCCGCTTGTCTCTCTCCCACACCTGCCGTGCATCAGCGGTAATTAGGTCGGGCAATGCCTCGGCTACACCCGGAACCGGAGTAAGGCGTTACACCAAAATAATCCCCTCGGGGAACATGGAAAAAAGGGTTCCGCTTTTCCAAACATTCTGTCACCCGTGACACTCACTCATTCACCCTGAAAGATATTATCTGTTACTTTTGTTTCCCACAAGATGGCACCCTGGAGTTTGTATTAAATTTTATAATCTTATATGCTAAGTTCTTTATACACAAGCAGAAATGTAATAAGTCTTCCTTATGTTTTAAACATTATGTTTTGGAACTTAATATGCTTCTTAAATCACACAAGGTTGTAAAGAACAAGACAAATGGAAAACTTTTGTGTAAATATTATGACCTATTTCCCGAATCCTTATTTTTCCACCTCTATTTAGTATGTATGTTTTTTTTTTTTTTGTTTGTTTTTTTTTTTGTTCTTTGTCTCTGGTATGGTATGTCTGTAAATGTTTGATTGTATATTGATGGTTTTACACGTTTGTACCCAATGTTGCCTTCAATAAAAAAAATAAAAATAAAAAAAGTTGGTAAGGAGAATGCGCTGCTAGTTGTTTTTAGCTCATGAAGTGTATGTAGTTATGAGAAGTGTGTTCTTTTAATGTACCTTTTAGAGACACCGCTTTGCTTTGGAGAGCGTGCTGCTGTCTTCCGCTGCACAAGCTCGTTATGATTGTTATTGTTTGCGTGTACTGGATGTGGACGCTGGAGAAGGTATAGGGAGAGTTTGCTAATCTCTCGCTAATCGTGCTCTGTTGTATGAAATGCGTGTTTTTGAAGTGCTAGTTTGTATTTAAGGAAGTGTCCTAATCCATACCCTTTCTCAGTTGTGAGAACCTGAGTTCCCCTCCAGAGAAAGCTACGTTTCGTTTTCCTCGACGATCGGTATGTATTAGTTTTACGTGCATGCATTAAGTTAGAGAATTTATCTAGCAGAGTAACAATCTTATGTTGTTTATAGGGTCCTGTTTATAGGTCTGTAAAGGGCTAACTTATAACTGCCTTCCAGTCGGGGTGCTCCGTGTTCATTTACGGCCGCAGTGCTGTCCTGTTTCGATCCTGTTTCGACCCTGTTTCAACTGTATAACTGTCAACAGATTCAACTGCAATTTGGGACTTTAGTTGATTTTTTTTTTTTTTTTTTTTGGCTTGTATGTAGTTTTCATTTTTCTTTGGACTTATATTAGCTACAAAGACTGGTGCTAAAATCTGAACTGCAATCTTTGCTCTTCTCTCATTTCAATTTATTTGGATTCTTTCTGCTTGCTCTTTCACTTTCACTTTCACGATTTTGCTTCTAAAGTTGAATTATCTATTCTCCAATTATTTTCTGAAATAATAGTTCATTTCTTTAACTTGCTTTATTTTGCTCCAAATTGCTTGACTTGTTTGCTTGATTAATAATTTTGACTGCAGTTTGGTTTGTTTCCTTTATTGATTTCTTTATATATTTTGCTGTTGTTGACATTTGGGTTTAGTTTCAATCAACTGTTGATTTCAATTTATTAGTTGTAAAATTATTTTGGTTACTTTGATTTGAGCATTAATAATCTTTCCAGCTGTCAAACTGATTATTTTTGTATTTGATTATTTCTGTATTTGA
The DNA here is from genome assembly GCA_021554675.1 of Leuciscus idus. Lineage (NCBI taxonomy): Eukaryota > Metazoa > Chordata > Actinopteri > Cypriniformes > Leuciscidae > Leuciscus > Leuciscus idus. The sequence continues at coordinate 3,185,507 of CM038626.1, forward strand.
TGTACATCTTTTGTGTGTGTTAGCAGGGCCTGAGCACCAGGGGCAGAGGATTCTTATTCAGGGTTTCCGCGGGGTTGTAAAAGGTAGTAAATTAAATTATGCCAAATTAAGGCCAGTAAAAAGTAGTAAAAAGTAGTAAACGTCATCTGACGAGGTAGTAAATTTTCGAAGCCCCATCTAACTGGGTCTATATCATGGGTGTCCAAACTTCGGCCCGCGGTCCAGTTTTTATTGGCCCGCAGCCAGGGTCCGAAATTAACAAGCGCCAAGTGCGGTTCGATTTTCCGTTTGGCGAGTAAATCTCAAAAGGCTATCCGCCACACTGGCGGGTGAATGTTCATCATACCAAAATAGTAATAAAAAAATATTACAATTGCCTTTTGTAATGTTATGATGCCTGGAAATTAGTTAAAATCTCCTGCGAATCTAGAGCGAGCGAGCGAGCAAAAGCGCGCATGCAAACCGTGTAGCGAGCGCACGGCAGAGAGGGAGAGACCTTGCGTGTGTGTGTGTGTCTCTCTCTCTCTCTCTCTCTCTCTCATGCAGTGGTGACGCGTTCATAAAAACGGCACCTAAACGCTGTAAAAAAAAAATATATTATGACATTTTAATTGTTTATTAATAAACAAGTGTTTCTGTGTCAGCTGCAAAGATGAAGTTGACACTGACTCGCGATCTTCGCAGTAGTGAACGCGCCGGAGAAAAATGCATTTCTTACGGATTAGCCTATAGCCTACTTTTATTTAGTTTTGAATGGTTCTGTTTAAAAGTAGAAATTTCAAGCTTTCTGTAGATAATAGATATAGGATATTTCTAATTTGTTTAGGTCTGTGAGGCGAGTAGCCTAGGCTACCTATACGCTGAGTTTCGGTTCATGTCTGAACGTGTGATGATTATACAAAATAATGAAACATGGATTAAAATTAAGATAAAATTAATACAAAACGAAATTCGTTTCAAAGAGAGGCTTTGTGTTTTCTGTTTGATGTCTCTGTGAAAGTTTTAAAAGCATCCTTAATGGAGAACGAACGGTTAGGCTACATAACATGTTTTTTTCCTCAAATGCAAACACGAAATAAAAGACAAAATACTTTTTAAAAAGACAATTTTTGGGGGAAAAATATGGATTTATAGCTTTTGAAAAAAAAATCTGGATGGATTAATAGCGTTTTGGAAAAAAATATGGATGGATTTATAGCGTTTTGAAAAAAAAATCTAGATGGATTAGTAGCGTTTTGGAAAAAAATATGGATGGATTTATAGAGTTTTGGGAAAAAATATGGATGGATTTATAGCGTTTTGGAAAAAAATATGGATGGATTTATAGCGTTTTGGAAAAAAATATGGATGGATTTATAGCGTTTTATAGCCAGGTTGTAAAAATACAGTATTGTGTATTGTGTCAATATGTCACCTCTAGTGTGTGGCCCGGCCCTTTGTTTATTTTTCTGTATTTGGCCCTCACTAAAAAAAGTTTGGACATGGTATATGGTATATGGTTTTCAATTAGGGTAACTTACGTGTGTAGGCCTATTTCCTTACTAAACTTCCATGAATTTATTTTTGAGTCGGACCCAAAGACAGAGGTTTAAGTCTCTCCCTCCCAGTGTTGAAATTAAGTTATAATTGCCTCATTAAATTGTGATTAAATATGTTATTAATTCATTTTGGAAAGATATTTCATATCTTTACTTGTCACTTTACTTAACACTTAACACTGCTACAGTTGAAGTTTGAAGCCGTGTTGGTAGTAAAAATATTGTGATGGTAGTAAAATAGGTGGTAAAAAGGTAGTAAATTCAATTTAAGAATCTCTGTATAAACCCTGTTATTTGGGTGACGGTATCTTTTCTCACCGTGTGCAGTGCTTGGTATTAACACCTGTGTGAGTGTGTGTGTGTGTGTGTGTGTGTGTGTGTGTGTGTGTGTGCAGGGGCGTCGGACTGGGGGGATAAAGGGTACCGAGTTCCCAGGGCCCGAGGCAGGGGGGGGCCCTTAGAAGTCAGTTTTCTATACATACATATACATGCACTAACATTTGTATAGCATTTATGTACAAATAAAAAAGTTCCTGTGCAAAACTAAACTTGTAGTTAGGCACTGGTTTGGTATAAAAAAGTCATTTTCATGCTGTGCAGGGCCCCACCACCCCTCTCGAATGAATGTAAATGGTACGACTCGCAGGTCAGGTGCTTCTGCTACGGACCCGCGGTGAATCAGTTGATGAGAGACAGGAGGAGCTGGAGTGAGCTGTGATAGGAACTAGGAAGACAGGGGAAGAGTCATGTCTTTCCTTAAGAAAGGAAAATAAGGGGCTCAAAAACAAAAAGAAAAGAAGATTAAAGAGAGAAAGGCAAATGAGGGCAAGCAGTTGCTCACTCAGTTTTTTTTAAAAGAAAGGTGAGCTCCAAATGCATCATCGAGCATTGACATTGTTTTAACATAAATATCTACTCCAGGTAGAATAGCATACATTTATGTTCGTACTCTGTTTGAATAATATACCAATACTTTATAGTATCACACAGGGATGCAAACAGCGCGCTTTTCGGCGCCTCGCGCTTTTTTCACGTCAGTTTGGGTGACAAAGTCATCTGAGGCCATTCCATAGCTTAATGTGAGGGACAGATGTCGTATAACATCATTAAAGTTTACGGAAACTCGTTTTCCCTCCTCTGCGGCTGTCAATCTCCATTCAGTAACAGCTAACTAACGTTATTCAAACAGCGCGCGCGCCTCTGCCGGTTACAGCAGGATGCACGGTAAAACTCTCTCCAATATGATATATTAACATTATAATGCTTGATCTGTAGAGAAAAGGCTGTGGATTTGCATAAAATGACTTTATTTTGTTGGAGTTTGTTGCTGTTTTTAAACAACTCGCTACCGTGTGCCTGTTAGATCACAAACAGCACAAGGACTATGAATCGGCATCAAACGCACAATAACTGGAATTTAAAACTGAAGAAACAAATTATCAATAAACTGTTGGACGGATAAACACTAGGATTTGTGCGCTCGACATGTCTTCGCTTTGTGCCGTGAACTTTTAAATGCACACTTGCTGTGACTCCATGCCGCTTTGAGCACATCATTCTGCACCCGCGATGCGCATACGCGCTCTGTTTTGAAGCGTTTCATATTATCATGGTTTTGCGCACTGAAAGATTATTAAAAGCCTATATTTTTTTATACCTAGCCTGCTCAATGCATTTAAAATAAGCATAATTTAATTGTGTATTATTTCTGTGTAGTGTAGCGTAGGCTATATAAATACACTTCTAAATTCTTGACATTAATATATAAATATAAAATTGAGAAATGTATGATTGCCTAATTGAATTTTATACTAATAGTACTAATAGCAATTTGTTTTTATTAACGTGTAGATTTGATAAAATTACTGTGCAGATTTTTTCAAGAATTACTTTTTGCTGCTGATTTATAGGCCTACACTCAATAAGTTTAATAAAAATACATAATACATTTATGTAATATTTAAAGGTGTTAACCGTAATCTTACACTGCAAAAATCAGATGTTTACATGAAAACACTGTATATTTCCCTCCGTTGTCAAAATCTAACACCCGCAAAAACACAGATCGTTAGCGCCTATTTTACCGCATTGCTATGCAAATTAGCTTGCGCACGCTCTTACATTAAGTACAGAATTGTTCTCAGTTTAATGCACATCTTAATGATTGAAAATTACTAATTTTAAAAACGTAATTCAAAGACTGAATGTCTAGTTTGGCGGTTAGTGTACCCTGTGATTCTATAGTCTGCATTTATTTTAAACAGACAAATAATCATCAATTAACTTGTACTTTTGACAATAAAACAAAAATATATTAATCAGAGTGTGACTTATTTTGTTTACATTTTAAGTGTTTTTATGATAAAAATGCAATACCCCACCCATTGGTATCACTATGGTATTTGGTACGGGGGCCCAGCAAGATGGTTTGTACCCAGGGCCCAAAATTTGGTGCTACGCCCCTGTGTGTGTGTGTGTGTGCAGTGAAGTGCAGTGGTCCTTCATCTGCGGGTGGCATGCTATGACTCTCTGCCTCTGTGCCTCTCGTCCCTGCTTTGACCTGGTTCTAAACCTTTAGGGGTTCATTGAATTTGAACAAAGTGCTTTATATCCTTTTTATACTGTTCTCTTTTAAGAATTGTCAATAAAAGCTATTTTTGTACGATGACCCATGTCTCTGACTCGCTTAGGTGATACGAACCTGTGTGTGCCTTTTGTTGGGGCCTATTCTCATTCTTTGGGTGAAATTCCCAGAGTGGCGTAGTCGGAGTGTGAATGATACAATCTTATTAATTATAATTCTTTAAGAAACCCCATCTTACTGCCCTCCTGTCACCCGCCACATACATAAAGTTGAACTTAAAATGGCAGCATTTAAAAGTCAGGATGCTCTCTGTAACTTCCTCCTGTAAAGGAATAACGTTTATAAAATGTAACATTCAGGAAGGCATTATTTAAGTAAGAACGTTCACAGGTAACCTGTAAGGGGATAACAAACGTTAAGAGATAAACTGTTCTCGGGTATCTGTAATTCAGTTAAGTTCATTCTCTCTGTTACAAGTTCAGTCTTTCTTTGGGTTTGGGTTTTCTGAATGTGTATTATCTTTCTTTTCTCTCCGTGTTCTCTCCTTTCCCCTCTGTACATGCAGGGGTGTCTTCCTCTGTTTTGATGAGCTTTCTTCTATTTCGCCTGTACTGCTGTCCGTCTGCTTCCACTAGGTATGACCGTGGCTTGGGTGTTGGTTTTACTACTTTAGCTGGTCTCCACTGCTTACCCTCCCTTAAAACCTACTTTTGGGCTTCACTCCTGGGTCCCAGGTTATTCTGTCTTTGTTGTGCTCGCCTGATTTCACACAAGACAGGCACTGGTCACTATGGTGGCGTTGGTATAGACGTTCCCATAGCGTCAATCTCGACACAACGCGAGTTCCCTCTTCTTTTTTTTTTTAAAAGCAGTTTTTTTTTTTTAGGCTATCATATTTTTTTATGAAGATCATGCAATCATGACCAATGCCGATTACAGTATCTGTCACTCAAGCTTCACTAACGTGATTGGTACCATAGACTATAGGCTAGACCATAGGCTGCCATCAAGGCCTCAATGAAGGGGATTATGTGAACAGAAAGGGGGTTCACAATGTAAATGTGCAGCCCAGTTACTATTGGGATTCTTAATATTCCAGATTACTAATATTATTTCAAATAAAAAAAAGGCAGTTGACTAAAATCTTCCATATCACTAATGTGAAAGCAAAATGGCCAGGATCTCTGCATGACTTAAGAATTTTCAGAGATTCACATTTATGCACATTATTTGAAAGTGGTAAGAAAAGTTCCACAATTAAATATCAAGCTCACTGTATTACATTCACTTATGCTCATCCTAACAGAACTGCATTATTTCATAGGTGATTATGACATGTTCCTGCCTGCAGACAGGTGTTTATGACCCCATTCCCTGACCCAAACCAGTTACAATGCAGCTCTAGCCAGGACAAGGGCACACAATGAAATGAACTTTGGCTAACTAAAGGGAAGATTTCAGTGTCTGATAAGTCTGAGGGTTGCACACCTGACAGGGCCTGTGACATTGTTAGAAGCATGTGCCATATTACACAACATTGAAAAGAAAAAAAAAACACCTTTCATTAAATGTTTAATAAAAGACAAATATACTTAGTTCCTTGAGTTTTATTTCAGTTGTTCTTTGTAAAGAAAAGCCAGTGGTCAAGTGCCTGCAACAAGAGATATTAGACACATGCCTCATGCAACAAATAAAAAGGAAAAGTTGTCTATCCACTGCCCACCTGTAGGCCTATGTCTCCTCTGTCTGTGCAGACTCTTCTGTAGGCCTTTCTGTAGATGTGGAATCCTGCAACTTATATTGCAGCCATAAAGCATACAAGTATAAATGAAGTAAAGTTATTTATGCACTTGCAGGGCTAGTTCCTCCATATGACAGTTATCTGAGAGGGTTTATTCACTGTCCAGTGCAATGGAAACAAATGGACATTACAAACTCTTATACTTTGTTTCCTTTGGAAAGTTAGAAAATGTCCACTTACTGCACATATTTCAGCACCACTTTCTTGGGAACAGATACAAGTGTTGGTGTATTATGTAAAAGTGCACAAAAGAGGAAAACACAATGTCATTACAATGAACTACACTCGGGAAAAATGTGATCAATAACTCATGGCAAAATATTTTTACATTAACATAAGTTTATCAGTTTTCACTTTCACAAGTCAAAGCAATTCATCATTACTCAAGATTTAACAGTTGAAATGACTATACAGCCTTAATTTAATGCAGCAAAAATTATTTTACAGTGTAGGCTACTAAGACTGTCTAAGACTAAGTCTGTTTGCTTTTATAAACAGACGACCATTTATTTAACAGTGCCTTTTATAAAAGAGACTATAATATAACAAAAAATTACCATTATATGTAGAATATTTTTGTACTTCACTTTTATTTGTTCCTATGTTCTAGTGTGGTGACTCTGACATTGACTCATCTAGGTGGAGCTGCACATTGGTGGTGCTTGAGGAGATTCCCCCTTCCATGTAAAGCGCTTTGAGTACCTAGAAAAGCGCTATATAAATGTAACGAATTATTATTATTATTATTACAATGAACAAAGTAATTATGCAATTATTAAAATACAAATATATAGGCTAATAAGTGATAAAAACATCTAACATGGCCACTTCTAACGGATTTAAATTGTCTGCTACTTTTTGCCAGCCCTCTCTCCTGGCTTTTGCAGACTTTGAGGTGTTCCCTGGCGTTTTGATTAAACATTAAAATTCTGAATAAACTTTGACTATTAGTTCTTGCTCTGCTGAGGAGAAAAACTGTGCGTGCTCTTTGGCCACGCTGAACAGCCAATAGCAGCGTTGCTGATCAATGTTTCTACTATCGATACATATCCCCTTTTAAACCAGCGCATGAACGCGCAATTATCTCAGATAACTCAATCCAGCGATACTAATCATATCCGGCAAGTGTGTTCGAAGAACCGAGTTAGCCAGATCATGATTAGCACGATGATATCATCTTGGATGTGTAATTTGATCCCGGATGTTTTAAGCAACGTACGAAGAACGGGCCCCTGATGAGTCCAGAATATGAACGCAACGTTTTTAACTTCACGTTAAGCATTTTCCTCCCATTGAAAACCATTATAAGAACGCTAAATGTGGCTTAATGCATATTAGAATGTGCCCTTATTATGTCGAAATAACGAGATAATTATGTCGAAATAAGATATTATGTCGAAATAACGACTTATGTCGAAATAACGAGATATTCATGTCGAAATAACGAGATATTCATGTCGAAATAACGAGATATGTCGAAATAACGACTTATGTCGAAATAACGAGATATTCATGTCGAAATAACGAGATATTCATGTCGAAATAACGAGATATTCATGTCGAAATAACGAGATATTCATGTCGAAATAACAAGATATTATGTCGAAATAACGACTTGTGTCGAAATAACAAGATATGTCTAAATAACGAGATATTCATGTCGAAATAACGAGATATGTCGAAATAAGATATTATGTCGAAATAACGAGTTATTATGTTGAAATAATGACTTAATATGTCGAAATAACGAGAAGTTTTCTTTTTTTCCTATGACACTAAAATCATAAAGTATACTAAAAATCAGATGAGTCCAGAATATGAATTTTCCTCCCACTGAAAACCATTATAAGAACGCTAAATGTGGCTTAATGCATACTAGAATGTGCCCTTATTATGTCGAAATAACGAGTTATGTTGAAATAACGAGATGTCGAAATAAGATATTATGTCGAAATAACGACTTATGCCGAAATAACGAGATGTCGAAATAAGATATTATGTCGAAATAACGACTTGTGTCGAAATAACGACTTGTGTCGAAATAACGAGATATGTCGAAATAACGACTTATGTCGAAATAACGAGATATTCATGTCGAAATAACGAGATATTCATGTCGAAATAACGAGATATTCATGTCGAAATAACGAGATATGTCGAAATAAGATATTATGTCGAAATAACGAGATAATTATGTCGAAATAACAAGATATTATGTCGAAATAACGACTTGTGTCGAAATAACAAGATATGTCTAAATAACGAGATATTCATGTCGAAATAACGAGATATGTCGAAATAAGATATTATGTCGAAATAACGAGTTATTATGTTGAAATAATGACTTAATATGTCGAAATAACGAGAAGTTTTCTTTTTTTCCTATGACACTAAAATCATAAAGTATACTAAAAATCAGATGAGTCCAGAATATGAATTTTCCTCCCACTGAAAACCATTATAAGAACGCTAAATGTGGCTTAATGCAAATTAGAATGTGCCCTTATTATGTCGAAATAACGAGTTATGTTGAAATAACGAGATAATTATGTTGAAATAACAACTTGTGTCGAAATAACGAGATGTCGAAATAAGATATTATGTCGAAATAACGAGTTATTATGTTGAAATAATGAGAAGATTTGTTTGTTTTTTTCTCACCTTGCGGTTCAGGGCTTCTGTACATATATCCTGAAATCCCTCAGAATTTTTTTTTTTCATCTTGTGTGTAAACAAAATGAAAAAAGAATTTTGCACCTAGCTTTATCATATGTTCAGATCTATCTACCGAAAATATATGCAAAATCGCGCATATTTAATGAGATAATGCATAATTTGCAAAAACTTGTAATTCTTTTTTTTAGATATTTGTGTAAGTAATCAACTGAGGAAGTTTCATGGTGATATCTATTATTTAAAAAATGTACCCTATTCACCTGTAGTGTCTCGCCTTAAATCCTCAAGTTGAAGAGGTGCATTTCGACATAAGTCCTTCTTCTGCTAGATGATTAAATGCACTGATATAATCCTGAGCTTTTATTTCAACAAAGCTGTTTTGGTAATCAGTGAGCTCAATCTATAGAAGGACTAAAGTAACAGCATTCATCTGGTGTGGAGATTGTGTAATTGAGGTTTAAGTTTATGCTAATTCGGGTTGTTTCGAACCCTTGCAGACAGTCGGTCAGAGCTGTGTAATGACATCAAATGTAGTGAATTCACTCTGCAAACTCCAAATCTCTTTGAAAGAGTTTACTGATGATAATTTCAATTTTAACAGATGTGGTTCTGGAACAAAATACAGAAATAAACTTAAATGAGTGACTTACATGAATTTACTTTAACATTTGTAAGTGATGTGATTATAAGGCAATGATCTTTACAGGTATGAATATCAATAACTTTGAGCCCTTAATACAAGTATTAGGAAAACAAATAAAACAGCCATTCTACATAAGCCCACAAGATGGCGCCCTTAGCGCATTTACGGTGACTGAACACATTTAAATCAATGATAACATGTACTCATAAATCGCGAAATAATCTAACACATTGTCATATTTTACTGTAAATTGCGTGTATTACTTGCAGTACCTATTATGGGTTTTGAGGAAGGGATAACAGGACGGCAGTATTACTTAGATAATGCAGATAACACAGATTCCTATGGCACAATGGCGCTAGATACATCTGAATCGCATATACGATCGGCATATTCTGACTCATGAGTGAGCTCCACACTGCTGCTGATCTCGCTGTCACGGGCACGAGCGTCGCAACGTGCGTGATCAGTCTAGCGATGTCCACCCTAGTGGTCCAGGAGCACCATCGTTGGCTCAGCCTGGTTGAGATGGCGAATGCGGACAAGGTTCGGTTCCTGGACTCCCCAATTTCCCAGGTTGGGTTGTTCGGCGATGCGGTGGAGAGCTGCACCCAACAGGTCACCTGACACATCCTACCCCGGCAGCCCCGCTACTGCCTTCACCCGTCCGCCGGGGGCAGATCCTCCGCCTGCTTCCACATCCGTGTTTATACCCGTGCGGCGGGGCAGAGCGTGTTATCACGCACGCCAATGTTGAATTGGCTTGATTAAATAGTAGTATGAAGAAGACAGGCTCACTAGGCGTGATCCCCATTCAGTCGACGTCATCTACGTCCTCCGTTCCCTACTTCAGGGAAGGATACGCAACCAGGACGTTATTTTGTCTTGTAAACATGTAAACATCTGTTAAGTGAAGTAGCCTAGTTAAGGTAGCATTAAATAAATAAAAAACAACATGAATTTTTATGATCCCTCTAATTTAGTTTTAAATATTTACATTTTCAGATTCTGTAATGTGTATGTACAGTCCCCTTATGTTTACACACAACTGTATGTATGTTCTTCTGTAGTGTTGGGTGTACATATGGTCATGTTACTCTTCTAGTAAGTCATGTTTTAATTTCTAAATGAAAAGAAATTTAATTTAATTAAAGCTGCAGTAGGGAACTTTAAGAAACGTTGAAAGCTGAAAATTTGAACAAGCACAGCTTACAGGTCACTCCCCCTCGCTCTCTGCTGCGCTACAGCCCTCCCTCCACAGCTCCTCCCTTCACAGCTCCTCCCTCCACAGCTCCTCCCCCTCGCTCTCTGCTGCGCTACAGCCCTCCCTCCACAGCTCCTCCCTCCACAGCTCCTCCCCCACAGCCCTCCCTCCACAGCTCCTCCCTCCACAGCTCCTCCCCCTCGCTCTCTGCTGCGCTACAGCCCTCCCTCCACAGCTCCTCCCTCCACAGCCCCTCCCTCCACAGCTCCTCCCTCCACAGCTCCTCCCTCCACAGCTCCTCCCCCTCGCTCTCTGCTGCGCTACAGCCCTCCCTCCACAGCTCCTCCCTCCACAGCTCCTCCCCCTCGCTCTCTGCTGCGCTACAGCCCTCCCTCCACAGCTCCTCCCTCCACAGCTCCTCCCTCCACAGCTCCTCCCTCCACAGCTCCTCCCTCCACAGCCCTCCCTCCACAGCTCCTCCCTCCACAGCCCTCCCTCCACAGCTCCTCCCTCCACAGCTCCTCCCTCCACAGCGGAGCCTGCCGTGAACACGCAGGCTAGTAAACATGCAGAGACACTGATGACAGCGGATAAACAGTTATCGCACATTCACTGGTAGCGATGAAACATCAACAATATGCTTTACATTGACTATGGCCTGCCCATACTTTGACTACAAACTTGGTCCTCAAATCATTACGTATTTTGCAATACATGTAATGTAACTTCATAACATTGCACTCTTTCTATAAGTTATAAATAGCTAGCAAAATAATATAATGGTAACGTTAAAGTATGCAAGTATTATTCTAGCGATGTGTAATGCTAAATAAGGTTTGCTAGTACATTATTTCAGCAACATGACAAGCCAGTGAATTAGCAGGTTTCTATTGTTGCTTTGCACAGTGCGTGACATTTTATCTGTATGTTATGCGGCTAGAGTTTTGAGACTGAGTCAATGGGCTCCGACGAGCTTGTTTATCGTCATCGGTCTTTTTCCGTTTACCTGTCTTTGTTGCATGAGCTGGTGCCACTCGAGAAATTGGCAGTTTTAGTTGTTTGTCCGCCATTAGCAGAGCTGCGGCACACCGGCTATCTTGATTTTGAACGACTGTAGGCGCTGTGCGAGAGAGGGGGGTGATGATCAGCGCGTACACAAGCATGATTGACACTGCTAAGACACTCCTCCTGGCTCTGATTGGTTGTTTCTTACCGGGAGTGGTGTATTTCTGCAAATGGCAATAGGACCACTGGGAGGAGCCTGGGGAGCTTGATTTTTTCACAGATTATCTGTCTCATATTCTACTGTCAGGACATAATGACAGTTTTAACAAATATGTAAAAAATACATTTTTACAGAAGTTACCAACTGCAGCTTTAAATCCCTGTGACAGAAAGAGTATGTCATGTGCAAACTTTCATAGTGGAATTTAAAGCTGCAGCATGGAAGATGTTTTGGTTAAAAATGAACAAAAATCAATTAAGCAAATGCAGAATCAAAATCAACACTGTCTCCTTGCTTTACCCCGATACACAATGGTAAGTTTATACTAATGATTTAAATTTGAGCTCTCAGATTTCATGGATTTCACAGGAAATGTCTCATGTCTTCCTCTTTTAGGAGAGATTCTGTTCTTCCCAGCCTCTCCGACTGTAGACACACACGTCTGCCATTCTCATACAAGTCTCTAAATCATAGCTGATGTAATAGTCACTAGGTTCTTTCAGCTTAATATGAAACAGCTCTGGTGACCTTCATCCACCAACACTTCACTACAGCGTTCACTGCACTTGTTGTGGTTTGGTGTGTGTGTTCCTTTTTCTAACCATAGCCAAACTAACTTAAATGCCAAACAGTTGGCCCTTATTTTCAAGGTGACTCCTTTAAAGGGATACTTCAGGATTTAGCATTAAGCTTTGTATGAGTAGAAAACCTGCAGTGTTTTCGAATTACCGTGCTTTCCTCCCTCATATCCCCATGAGACGAGAGATTTATGTATTTTTTGTCTGGAAAAAATCCTCAGATGAATCGGAGGATTTTTTGGCCAGAGGCGAGAGACTACAGCCAGTAGGAGGATCTGTCCCGCATGTTCTCAACCCGCCCATAGAGGGATCTCACTCACAGAATATACATAGTGTCAGCCATCTTTCTGTAGAAGCTAAGCTAACAGGCTCTTGATCTGTGGAGAAAGTTAATGGAGTTTCATCTGTTAATCGAACAGTCCCAGAAGTGAAAAGAAAATAGTTGGACATGAAGCTTGACTGCAACACTTGTGACTTGTGGACTTGTGTTTCGTTTGCAGATGCTATTACTGGCTCTCATAATAAAAGTAAAAAGAAAAACCGTATGTAATTACTATATACAATATTTTTTCAAAATGCTGTGTAAATATGTACCCGATTAAGGTGAATTAAAATGCAGTCTTATTAATGAGCGAAACGTTCAGATGTTAAACGCACTTACGCGTGGCTGGAGCAGGTGGAGATTTCTTTCGTACCAACTAACATTTGGAAAATACGAACATTTTAATGAATCCGAAAATTTACGCCAGAACCACTTTACACACGATTTACACAAAAATTCGTTCTGCTCGTGTTTCATGAATGAGACCCAATGCTTTCCTAATATTTGCCCCACTGTCACCACCAATGACACGGTCTGCAGGGTCTGGTCTTGCATCATAATTTTCATCTTCATTGCCAATGTATTCTTCATTGTGACTCTCACAAAGATTGTGCCAAAACAGCAAAGTTCTCGACACATCTCGATTAAATGTAAGTGCACTCATCATAAAATACACATACAAGATGCCATGTGCACTGAAACTAAAGTTTTAACAGCTATATCTCAAGTGTACATTGCGCTGATGTGAACACATACCTCTCTCAGTCAAGTAGAATGCAGACTGGGAAAAGAATGCGAAAATTCAGTATATGACCACCACTCCAGCTCCTATCCAATAGAGGGCGCACTTACACTACAAATAACTCTACCAATACTTATAAGCCACCATGACATGACTGAACAATACAATATTTTGGTGAAATAAACTCACAAACAATAGAAAATAGAAAATGAAACGTTACAAAAATATTTGTCATTCTTTGACCTGTTACACAATCACAGCTTTTTTTAATCATTCTTTTGAGACACATCATTGTTTGATTTGAGAACATAATCCTCTGCCGTCTCGCTTCCGCTTCAAGCCGGACTCATCTCAGGCTAACGCTAATTCCCTTTCACTGTCCACGTTTTGATTTCAGCAAATCAATTTTGGCGAATGCAAACAACGTGATTATTGTTCATGAGTCCAACATCCAGCCACGCAAGAAAACATGTGATCTACCTGAGGGAATAATATGCTCAAAAAACATTTCTGATTATTATTAATGTTTAAATCAGTTTTTTTTCCCCCAGGATTATTTAATGAATTTAAAGTTCATAAGAGATTTATTTGAAATAGAAAGCATTTGTAACATTATAAATGTCTTTACTGTCACTTTTGATTAATGTAATAATTCCATGTTGAATAATTACTTTCTTTAATTTCTTTCCAAAAAATAAATAAAAATCTTACTAAACCCCAAACTTCTGAACTGCAGGCCTAGGGTATAATGTTAACAAAGCTTTCTATTTTAGATCAATTCTGTTATTTTGAAAGTTTGTAATGTGACATTTTTTTTTGTGTATGACATTAAAATTATTTTTAGAATTAAATTGTACATAAATAGGTTAAGCAATACAAATGTGTTTATGTCTGATAACCTTTTAAACACACACTAAACTGCAGACACTGCAGTGACGAACACTGTGTGATAATATTTTGAGTGTCCCTCATTTTCCTATAAAGAACCACGATTGTCCCGCATTTTCCCTTTTCTGAAGTTGGCAACCCTAACAATGACAGACACAAACTTGTATTCTTTCATTCACATTCACGGGACGACCTCAATTACTATATTGTACAAGTTCTCAAATTCACATCTACATGCTCTGGAGTTTTGCTCCTCTTTTACCTTGATGTAATCTTTTCCAGTCTTCAAAAGGAGCTGAATAAAATACTCTGAATGATATCAATGATATCAAGATCCTAAAGCAAACCATGTTCGTTGTGTGACCAGAGGAGAACTGTACCCAGTGTCAGGGGGTATGCAGCAACCATTTTGGCTCCAGTTCTTATCGATTCTCGATTCCGATTCTTTGAGTGGTGGAGTTGAAACGGGTCACATGCTTATTTCACAGATAAGAGTAACATTTCATTTTGATTCAATGGTTATTTAAAGTTTTTAAAAGTTTTAAAGTTTCACTTTAGAGCGCTAATGTCTATTAACATGAATATTTGCAAGCCTCCAAGCACAGATGTCACACTTTAAATCCGACCTGTTGCCTTTCACCATCCCCTTATTTAGCTGCTGTCGCACCCCTTGACAAGCCATCTCCTTTTCCCTCTTTCTTTTTCTATTTTTAGTCCCCAACAGCTTTTTTGTTTTATCCATCTTTTTCGACGACAACTCACTCCTCTCGTACCTTCTAATGCTGGAATCTTATGAGGGCGCCTACTCTAGCCTGTTAGTCCTCTAAAATGTTATATAACATTGAGGAAATGCAGAAATTATTTTATAAACGCACAACAGCAGCTACATAATACATTTTATTTTTTTACCATGGCACTGGCGCCTCCATGGTGCCCTCTGCGCTGCATATAGCACATACCCACTTTTTGCGCCACTGGGTACAGTAGATACATCTTAATTTTTCTCAAGAAAAACATATATCTCAGTCACTAATGCTGTAAACATACAGAGCCCTGTCAGCTGGTATTATTGTTAAAGGTTAAACATAACAACTTAAATTAAATATAATGCGTTATTATTATAATAACAACTTTATAATATTTTAATGATATAAGTAAAAAATATTATATGTAGCCTAATATAGTGGACATATTTAACAAAACACTCCTCTCTATAGCTAATTTTTTTAGCCTATATGGTCATTAAATGGCTTTCCTGAGGTAAATAACGTTATGTGACATTGTTCTCTACCCGTTTGTGTTATTGACCTCTAACCTCGGTTGAAAAACACTGATTAATCCGAGGCATACACTTCGGTAAGTTGTACCTTTCAGTATCATATGCCTATTGTTAATTCGTGTTTATTTAGCACTAGTAGCCTAAAGAAGAGTATTAGAGATGACACGTGCCGCCTGAACTGAGATCTGTCACGACACATTTACAAACGCCATTTACTGTTGGAATTTTGTAATAAAATTGACAGAATCTGAGAGCTGATCATTAGTTTTATATCAAAAGTAGCCTAACCCTGCTCTGTCTCGTCTGTCGGTGTTTTTGTTATTTTGACCAGTTGTCATTTTCTGCAATAAATGCTCTAAATGACACTAGTTTCATTTGACAGGAGTGGATGGAATTAGTTAATGTATGATGAAGCATTTTAGTGAAATTTCTATGGAAGTGATTTTAACATTTTATAATAGAATATGGATGGAAGGTATAATTCCTCAAAGTTGGAAGGAAGCATTAATTATACCTATTAAAAAGCCTGGGAAAGATCCAAGTAATCCTATAAATTATCGTCCAATAGCTTTAACTTCTCATTTATGTAAGGTAATGGAGAGAATGTTAACTGATATAGATTGACTTATCATTTGGAAAAAATGAACTGGTTTTCTTCTTATCAAAGTGGGTTTAGGTGTGGTAGAGGGACTATGGATCCAATAGTATTTTTAGAAGATGAAATAAGAAAGGCATTTATAAATAAGGAAAGTGTCATTGCTGTTTTCTTTGATATAGAAAAGGCCTATGATATGTTGTGGAAAGAGAGGTTACTAATAAAGTTACAGAAGATGAGTATAAAAGGAAGAATGTATAACTGGATTAAAGAGTTTTTAATTGGAAGAAGTATTAGAGTAAAGGTGGGTGGAGCTACATCTTTAAGTGGAATAATTGATAATGGTACACCTCAGGGCAGTGTAATAAGTCCACTTTTATTTATTATCATGATTAATGATGTTTTTTCAAGGATTGATAGAAGTATGGGGAAATCATTGTTTGCTGATGATGGGGCTATCTGGTTCAGAGGAAAGAATATAGAGTATAACATAAAGAAAATGCAATGTGCGCTAAATGAAGTAGAAAAGTGGTCAGGGGAAAATGGTTTTAAGTTTTCAGTGGAAAAGACAAAAATAATAGTTTTTACTAAAATGAGGAGGAATATGGATGTTAAGTTAAAATTATACAAAAAAGAATTAGAGCGTGTAAGTACAGTAAGTTTTCTAGGAGTTTGGTTTGATAATAGATTAAATTGGAGAGAGCATATTGAAACAATGGTGGGAAGATGTAAGCGAGTTGTGAATGTAATGAGATGTATTTCAGGTCAGGAATGGGGAGCAGATAGATTGGCTTTAAAAACTATATATATATCTATGATAAGATCTATAATGGATTATGGTTGTATTGCATATGGTTCTGCAAATAAATCTCATTTGATTAAAATAGAAAGAATTCAATCTCAAGCATTAAGATTTTGCTGCGGAGCATATCTAACTTCTCCAGTTTCTGCTCTTCAGGTAGAGATGGGTGAAATGCCTTTGCAGATAAGAAGTAAAAGGATATCAGATTGTTTATCGGTGTATACTGGAGAGATGTTTGCAATAATTATGGCAATAAGGTGGATTAGGGAAGTTAAAATATCCAAGGCAGTAATATGTTCAGATTGTAGTTCAGCTCTAATAAGTTTGAAGGAGATGAAGTCAGAAACAAGACAGGATATGGTAATAGAGATAATTCAAGAATTATATTCAATCAAACAAGCTAGTTTAGAGGTAGCCTACAGTTTTTGTGGGTTCCAGCTCATATTGGGTTGAGAGGTAATGAGGAGGCTGATGCATTAGCAAAAAAAAAAAAAAAAGGCAATAGAACGAGAAACAGTAGATATACAGATTTTATTTAGTAGGTCAGAAATTAAGTCAATTATTAAAAAGAATATTCTGAAAATATGGCAGCAATATTGGGATAATGAAATAAAAGGTAGACATATGCATCAAATACAGTCAACAGTGGGTAAGGGAAGAATATCAGGTAGGAGTAGTTATGAAGAGAATATGATTACAAGATTAAGATTGGGGCATACAAGATTGAATAGTACATTGCACTTAATAAGTAAGCATCCAGCAGGTTTATGTGAGGTATGTCAAGTCAAGTCAAGTCAAGTTTATTTATATAGCGCTTTTCACAATACAGATTGTATCAAAGCAGCTTCACAGTATTAAATTAAAATAATACAACAAAGTTTGTTTCAAGAGGAATTTATTGATTGATAAATTTATATTAAATATCCCCAAAATATCCCCAACTGAGCAAGCCAAAGGCAACAGTGGCAAGGAACCGAAAAACTCCATCAAGTGACCTAATGGTGTCCTAAAACTCCATCAGGTGACCTAATGGAGAAAAAAAACCTTGGGAGAACCCAGGCTCAGTCGGGGGCCAGTTCTCCTCTGGCATTTATGAGCTAGAGGCCGGATTGTAGTTTGAACTGTAGGATTATATGAATGCCTGGCTGAAGAGATGCAACTTTAATCTAGTTTTAAACTGGGAGAGCGAGTCTGAGCAACGAACAGTATCAGGAAGACTATTCCAGAGTTTTGGAGCCAAATGTGAAAATGCTCTCCCTCCTTTGGTGGTTCTGGATATCCTAGGTATGACCAAAAGCCTTGAATTTAGATAGAATAGAAGATCCGTTAAATAGACTGGAGCTAAGCCGTTTAGGGCTTTATAAGTCAGTAGCAATACCTTGTAATTAATACGGAACTTTATAGGTAACCAATGCAATGATGATAAAATCGGTGTTATATGATCATATTTTCTTGATCTCGTAAGAACTCTAGCGGCGGCATTTTGGACTAACTGTAGCTTGTTTATTGAGGATGCAGGACAACCAGCTAATAAAGCATTACAGTAATCCAGTCTCGAGGTCATGAATGCATGAACTAACTTTTCTGCATCAGAAACTGATAGCATATTACGTAGCTTAGCAATGTTTCTAAGGTGGAAAAAGGCTGTTTTTGTAACATATGAAATATGATTTTCAAAAGACAGGTTGCAATCGAGTATAACACCCAGGTCTTTTACTGTAGAGGATAAAGTAACAGGACATCCTATGATGTTAAAGTTGTATTGTGCGAGGTTTTGTGGGGCGGTTTTTTGAACCGATAAGTATTACCTCTGTCTTGTCTGGATTTAATAAAAGAAAATTACGCGTCATCCAATCTTTTATATATCTTTAACACACTCTGTCAATTTGGAAAATTTAGCGTTTTCATCCGGCCGTGATGAAATATATATTTGAGTGTCATCAGCATAACAATGGAAACTAATTCCATGTTTTCTTATAATATTTCCAAGTGGCATCATATATATTGAAAATAACAGAGGGCCTAATACAGATCCCTGCGGCACTCCATAATTTACTGGAGTTATGATCGATTTTTCTCCATTTAAATAGACAAAATGGTAGCGGTCAGATAGGTATGATTTGAACCAGCTTAGTGCTTGTCCTTGAACACGAGTATAATTTTGTAGTCGATCTAAGAGTAATGTATGATCTATAGTATCGAACGCAGCACTAAGATCAAGTAAAACTAGTATTGAGATACAGCCTTGGTCAGAAGCTAAAAGTAAATCATTTGTGATTTTAACGAGCGCAGTTTCAGTGCTATGATGCGGTCTGAATCCAGACTGAAACTTTTCATAGATATCATTTTGTTGCAAGAAAGAGCCCAGTTGAGCGGACACCACTTTTTCTAATATTTTAGACATAAATGGAAGATTTGAAATGGGTCTATAATTTGCTAGATTATTATGATCTAATTGTGGTTTCTTAATGAGAGGTTTTATAACTGCCAGTTTAAATGTTCTTGGAACATGACCTAAAGATAAAGACGAGTTAATAATATTGAGGAGAGGCTCTTCCACTACAGGTAACACTTCTTTCAGTAGTTTAGTTGGTATAGGATCTAATAAACATGTTGTTGTTTTAGATGAAGTGATAAGTTTATTTAACTCTTTTTGTTCTATAGTTGTAAAGCACTGTAATTGTTCTTGCGGGGTGATAATTGAAGCTGAATTATAAGGCGCGATTGAAGATTGAACGTTTACAATTGTGGTTCTGATGCTTTCTATTTTCTCAGTGAAGAAGTTCATGAAATCATTACTACTGAACTGTAACGGGATATTTTGTTCGGGTGACGTCTGTTTATTTGTTAGTCTAGCCACGGTGTTAAATAAAAACCTTGGATTGTTTTGGTTGTTTTCTATTAGTTTGCGGAGGTGCTCAGCCCTGGCCGCTTTTAGGGCCTTTTTATAACGTGACATACTGTCTTTCCACGCGATTCTAAAGACCTCTAAATTAGTTTGTTTCCATTTACGCTCTAAAATACGGGTTTCTCTCTTTAAAACATGCGTAGTATTGTTATACCATGGTGCTTTATTTTTCTCTCTGACCTTTTTTAATTTAATAGGTGCAACCACATCCAATGTTCTAGAGAGAATGGTGCTCATAGTGCTAGTTAGTTCTTCTAGTTCATCTGTTTGTTTGGGTTCAGGCGGCAGCTGAGACAGATTAATGTGAAGAGGTGAACGTGTGAAGAGGATGATTTTTTCCATCGATATTGGAACACGAGTGAAGTACAAAGCCTATAATAAAGAATAGTTTAGCATCCAAATACATCGCAAATATTGAAACATTTTGATTCTAATGAGAGGGTTACGTGAGACCAACACGGCTTACTTTCGTTTTTATTTTTACATTAAATTTAAAGGATTTGTTGTGGAATATTTTGAGTGTATCATAAAATCAGAATAAGGTAAGACAAGTAATATTTTCTGTCTTATATATATATATATATATATATATGTGTGTGTGTGTGTGTGTGTGTGTGTGTATATATATATATTAGAGGTGGGCATAGATTAATTTTTTTAATCTAGATTAATCTAGATTAATTTTGAAATTAATCTAGATTAATCTAGATTAAAATGGCTCATTTGAATTCTGCCGAAGGCATTCAGAATATGTGTGCTACCCAAATAATGACTATAAAAGTAAGTCTTTGAGAACGGGTTTCTCATTAGACCAGGGGCGCATTAGACCAGGGGCTCATCTCCTGTTTCCAAAATGCATCACAAACTGCTTGAGAAAGCTGTTCTACTCATAGACTGTAAAAGGTTACTACTGTACTGTTACCGTCCATAGGCAACATTAGGTAGGCCTATGTTATTATCAACTACTATAGGCTATCAATTAGGGATGGGCGATATGGCCTAAAATCTATATTGTGATATACATTGCAGCCTCTTGCGATAACGATATACAGTATATTATAATAAAACCATTTCAGAACAGATTACACAGACCCATGCTAAACAACTGCTAAATGTTTTTTTTTTTAAAGGGTGTATGTAGTTTTGAGAACATATATTGTGCAAAACTGTAAGTATACAACATAATTTTGCAGATAAATAAAATTTAAGTACACTAGCTGCAGAGACTTAAGTAGGTCTAATGTTTATTATGGCTTGGAGCTTATGAAACCCCAAATTTAAAATTAGAATATTGTCTAACTGATGTCTTTTCAGTTAAAAAGAAACACAACAACGATTCTTAAAATCGAGATTATGTGCTACACCACTAAGATATATTGGAATGTGAATAATACGCGCGCGCTGGTATTCAGTGATATCATGTTTCGTTTTGAATTTGAGGTGGTAGAACGGATTAGTCGTGTGTTAACTTACCGAACTGTTACCCCACACACTCTGTATATAGTTTGCTGCTGCTCGTCTGACGGCTTAAACCCGAACCAAGACCAAATAATGGATGTTGCACCGATCTTTTTCACCAGCTTTCACTTTCAGCCGTGTTTACTTAAGATGACGACGAATATGCGTTGCAGCCGGGTTTACCTCGCGGCCGCGGGTAGATTGCGTCATCATAGCTTGTGTAGTATAGAGCCATCTCCCAACCCAACTTGGAGAATAGATTAACGGCGATATTTTTTTTAGCGCGCGATAAGAGTCTCGCGTTAACGCAGCACGTTAACGCCGATAACGGCCCACCACTAATATATATATATATATATATATATATATATATATATATATATATATATATATATATATATGTGTGTGTGTGTGTGTGTGTGTGTGTGTATATATATTAGAGGTGGGCATAGATTAATTTTTTTAATCTAGATTAATCTAGATTAATTTTGAAATTAATCTAGATTAATCTAGATTAATTTTGAAATTAATCTAGATTAATCTAGATTAAAATGGCTCATTTGAATTCTGCCGAAGGCATTCAGAATATGTGTGCTACCCAAATAATGACTATAAAAGTAAGTCTTTGAGAACGGGTTTCTCAAGCCAGGTGGCGCATTAGACCAGGGGCTCATCTCCTGTTTCCAAAATGCATCATAAACTGCTTGAGAAAGCTGTTCTACTCATAGACTGTAAAAGGTTACTACTGTACTGTTACCGTCCGTAGGCAACATTAGGTAGGCCTATGTTATTATCAACTACTATAGGCTATCAATTAGGGATGGGCGATATGGCCTAAAATCTATATTGTGATATACATTGCAGCCTCTTGCGATAACGATTTACAGTATATTATAATAAAACCATTTCAGAACAGATTACACAGACCCATGCTAAACAACCGCTAAATGTATATATTTTTTAAAGGGTGTATGTAGTTTTGAGAACATATATTGTGCAAAACTGTAAGTATACAACATAATTTTGCAGATAAATAAAATTTAAGTACACTAGCTGCAGAGACTTAAGTAGGTCTAATGTTTATTATGGCTTGGAGCTTATGAAACCCCAAATTTAAAATTAGAATATTGTCTAACTGATGTCTTTTCAGTTAAAAAGAAACACAACAACGATTCTTAAAATCGAGATGATGTGCTACACCACTAAGCAAGGCTGGATTAGTACCCCCAGGGGCCCCTGGGCACTGAAGCTCATGGGCCCCCTCCCCTACCTGACAACCACACCCTCCAAAGGAACACACACCAGGTGTGGGATTTAACATGCCAATCACTATTGATCAAAAGCTGAATGACTAGTTCACAAGACAATGATACGAAATACATTTTTCTGAAAAGTATGGCTGCACGATTTGGGGAAAATGTCATATTGTGATTATTGAGGTCAATATTGCGATATGCGATTGCGATATAGTAAACAAATGGTTTCATGAGTTAACTTGCTTATTTCTCAAGTAAAATGCACACACAGATTAGTGATAATGCTGAAATTTGTAGCCCATTTCTCAACTCAAACTAGAAACAACAACTAAATGCACTGTGTTTTCAAATTAAAATAAATTCAATATTGTTATTTGTCTCAATAATACAAAAGTTAAAAATAAATGTCATATTTACCTGTGCCTGTCAAACAGGTAGACCTAGGACATATACCGAAATTGTCAAACTGCACTGCATAAATTATAAATTAAATATAGACTAATCCTTATTATAGCAAAAAAAAAAAAAAAAAAAACTTTAGTCAACAGCAGTGAGTCATTTTCTCTGTTCTTTTTGTTCTTTGATTAACTTTACTGACAGAAAGCTTTATTGGCTGCTGTCTCTTTATGTCTGCTCGTCTGACGGCTTAAACCCGAACCAAGTCCAAATAATGGATGTTGCACCGATCTTTTTCACCAGCTTTCACTTTCAGCCGTGTTTACTTAAGATGACGACGAATATGCGTTGCAGCCGGGTTTACCTCGCGGCCGCGGGTAGATTGCGTCATCATCTCCCAACCCAACTTGGAGAATAGATTAACGGCGATATTTTTTTTATCGCGCGATAAGAGTCTCGCGTTAACGCAGCACGTTAACGCCGATAACGGCCCACCACTAATATATATATATATATATATATATATATATATATATATATAAATATAGCTGCGAGCAGCGATGGAGGGCCAAAGCCGGCGGCACCGCCACCCCGGTGCCTTTAGGTAACTAAAGGCACCGGGGTTGCGGTGCCACCGGCTTGGGCCCGTAATTGCTGCTCGCAGCTATATTTATTATTATTATTATTATTTTGTCAACCTTTTGGGCACTTTTGGGGCCCTTAACATGCTCGAAAACTCTTGAAACTTTGCACACGGGTCAGAACCCGCGGCCATCAGGGCCGGGCTGAAGCTGGTACCCGGGCGTGGCAGGGGGGCTCGACAGCGCCCCCTGGAACGGGATCCGAACACTTGTCCATAAATCAAACACACTTGCATGTAATAATATGAAACTCGGTACACATATAGATCTCATCGGGTCGAACAACTTTCGTGCTCTAAGTTTTACGCCAGCCCAACAGGAAGTCGGCTATTATGGGTTGTTTGGAAACGCATGCTGTGGAATTTGATCTACTCCTCCTAGGGAATTGATCCAATCGCCTCCAAACTCGGTGTGCATGAAGTCAAGACATTGAGGATGCTAAATTGCGGACAGATTTTTGATATCTCAAACGGTTTGGCCGTGGCGAGGAAACGAATTTATGGCGAATAAGGGACACAGGAAGTGTGTTATAACTTCTGTATACATTAAATGATCTTGATGAAACTTCAGCAGTGTGTTCGTTGTAAGAGGCCGATCACATGGATGTGACTATTGTGAGTCAAAGTTATAGCGCCACCAACTGGCAGCAGGAAGTGTGTCACTTTCAAAATGCTTTGAAATCACTCTCTTATTTTTACCCGATTTGCTTCAAACTTTATGTGTATAATGTAAACACACGGCAGATGTAGACCTGTGAAAGGATTATTGATATCTTAGATACTGTTGCTGTGGCAACGCATCAAACTTTAATATTCTTTTTTGATGCTTTTGAGACTCTTAACATACTTGAAATTGCATGAAACTCGACAGACACATCACATTTATTAGCCAGTAGACATGTGAAAAGGTTCAGAAACGGGCGTGGTGAGGGGCTCAGTAGCGCCACCTTTAGTCAAAAATGGGGTATTAGTTTTACCTACATTAACAAAAATCGTTATGTATATTGTTCTCATCAAGCCGGACAACTTTCTAATTTAAAGTCATAAGCTCTGACCAACAGGAAGTGAGATATTTTGGTTTGAATGTGATTTTTTTGGAGAATTTTCTCTCTCTCTCTATGTCTCTGTGTCTGTGTGAGTGTGTGTGGGGTGTGGGGGATTTGTCTGTTAGGAGAGACTGCTTTTATAATTGTAAATGAATGGTGTCCGAAAACTTGGTCCATAGATCAAACTAGCTTGCATGAATTAATATGAAACTCAGCACACATATAGATCTCATCGGGCCGAACAACTTTCGTGCTCTAAGTTTTGCGCCAGCCCAACAGGAAGTCGGCTATTATGGGTTGTTTGGAAAACTCTTGCTGTGGAATGTGAAATACTTCTCCTAGAGAATTCATCCAATCCCCACAAAACTCGGTGTGCATGAAGTCAATACATTGAGGATGCTAAATTGCGGACGGATTTTTGATATCTCGAACGGTTCTCTTACGAGAGGTACTCTCGTACTGCGTAAGTCTTACGCTAGGGGAAAATCTCTTTTCCGCGAGATACTGAAGCCAAAAAATTATCCTTAATTTTGAAATAATGTAAAACGCGTTGCGGCAGCATGCAGACATAGGCGAGACGGCTTGCGCGCCTATTGGCTGCCCTGCGGCAACTGCAGCAGCCTATCGATAAGGCCCTATCGTGACGTCAGTACCAATGGGGGCGCTTCGCGCCCAATACGTCACGTCCCGCCGAAACGGGCGTGGCCTGGGGCTATAAATATAGCATCGAAAGGCTAGCTTACCGATTTTTCATCTCTTCAGCGGAGCTCACGCATCGCTGGATCCAGAGAGAAGAAGCCGCGCCGTGGAAAAAGCCTTTCAGCGGGACGAGCACGGTACCTGGAGTCGCTGGCCGCGCCGCCTTCAACCGCCGTTCCTGCTACGCTATCCGGCGTCATATCCTTTTCATTGCTAGTGTGTGTTCGCCGCCGCGACTCACACTCCTTCACAAAAAGAGCAGAGCGTCTTTTTTAAGATGTCTCGTCCATCCTGTGGCTCGTGCCGAGCCCCACTCAGCGACGGGGACCGCCATGTCATCTGCGTTTCCTGCCTGGGTGAAGGACATGCAGCTCTAGCGCTCGCCGACGGCGGATGCCCTCACTGCGAGCTTATGCATATGGCGACTCTGAGGACTCGCATGGCAACCTTCCACGAGCCTGCATTTCCCGCTGTGACGCCGCGCCGTAAGAAGCGCCGTGCTCAGCGGATCCCTGAGCCTCCTCCCACCGAGAGAAGCTCGCCGGTTCGCCTGCCAGCTTCGCCGTCTGCTTCACTCGAGTCTCTCACTCCCGGACAGTGGCCGCCGTTGGCCGCCGCTTCCGCCGGAGATGACAAAGAAGAAGCGGCAGTTTTCGAGGAGGGCAACTGCTCTATCCTGGCGTCAGACAGCGAGGATTGGGCGAGCTCTGTGGACCTCGCCCCTTCTTCTGCCCGCGAGTCGTCAGGAAAACGGGCCAGTATTGAAGCTGAGCTGATGCGTCTGCTCACACAGGCCACAGAGAGCCTCGGCCTCGAGTGGTCCGCGCCCGCCGAGCCTACACGCAACCGGCTGGACGGTTGCTTCCTGCAAGGGGACCGCGTTTCTACGCCCTCAAGACCCGCCCCGTTTCTTCCTGAGCTTCATGAAGAACTGGCAAAGTCTTGGAGCGCCCCTTTCTCAGCCAGGCTGCGCTCCTCTGCTTCAGCGGCATTCTCCGTGGTGGACGGTGCTAAAGACAGAGGATACCTCGCTCTTCCTCTGGTGGAGGAGGCAGTAGCAGCCCATCTTTGCCCGCCCTCTGCTGGACGGCGGACTAAGACGGCGCTACCATCGAAAGCCTGCCGCGCTACATCTACCCTGCACAGTCGCGCTTACACCGCCGCTGGGCAGGCTGCATCAGCGCTACACACTATGGCCACTCTTCAGATCTTCCAAGCTAACCTTCTCCGAAAGCTGGACGAGGAAGGCACGGAAGCAGTCAACGTGGCGGATTTAAGGAGCGCTACGGACCTCGCTCTCCGCGCTACAAAATCCGCTGCACAGGCCATAGGGCGGAACATGGCCTCTCTCACCGTTGCTGAGAGACACCTCTGGCTGACGCTTTCAGAAATGCCGGACTCGGAGCGCTCTGTGTTCCTCGACGCCCCCGTTTCTGCTACTGGCCTCTTCGGATCGTCCGTCAAGGATTTCGCGGACAGATTCGCCGAGGTACAAAAGACGTCGCAGGCCATGAAGCACTTTTTGCCAAAGCGCTCTAGCTCCGCATCAGGCCGCTCTAAACAGCCGTCTGCTCGCAGCTCGCAGCCGCCGCCCCCCGCCGCCGCCTCACAGCGTCGACAGGCCCGAGACCAGAGACCGCGCTCTCGCTCTGCCGGCCGCCGCCCCCCTCCGCGTGGGTCTCGGCCGAAGATTGAGATAAAGCCCGAGGCCTCAAAGTCTTCCTAGCCAGCTTAGGAAAACGACGGTGTTTAAGTCCCGCTGCGGCCGGGCTTCCACCAAAACTTCTCGCTCGTTCAGTTCCATTACATGCGACTGTTCCAGTGTACTCTGCAGTAAACAAGTCGGTTACACTACCCGCTTGCCTGTACAAAAACGCCATTTTTACGGCGACCCAGATAAATCCTGTAAGAGTGCATTTTCTGGTATTCCGGCCACGGCCGACGGTGTTATGAGTGTAGTAAAAATGCCCACTGCCCAGTGCCCATTCCTACACACAGACACAGCCCGCCCCACAGGGCTCGCGCACATAAAATCGACTCATGTCGATTGCGCACAGAATGTAGTGAGCGTGCCCACATCCCAGTGCCCACAAACACTACACACTGCATGTCTCTCGGTTTCTGTAAAAACGAAACCAACACACATACAGCCGACTCAGGTCAACGGTGTTTTCAGTGCAAATGTGCCCGCTGTCCCGCGCCCACATTCACTCACAGACATGACGAATCCCTCGGTTTCCCCCACGCTCGCCGTCTCTCAGCTACCCGCCATGAGAGAGCCGAGCGCGGGCGAACCGCCCGCTGTGATCAGCACACTCCCCGCCTCGAGCGCTGCAAATGCGGTGTCTATAATACAGCATACCGAAGCTCCCCGGCCACCACTATGTCACGGCCAGAGCTCCGATCTCATTCAACCCTTAGCTATGCATGCAAATGCGTGGGCAAAGCTTCCCGGTGTATCAGAATGGGTGCTGAACATTATAGAAAGAGGCTATTCGCTACAGTTCGCTCGACGTCCCCGCCGTTGTGCGGCGCGAATCGAAACCACGGTAGAAAAGGAAGTAGCAAACGTACTTCGTGCCGAAATTGCGAAACTGTTGAGCAAAGGGGCAATAGAGCCTTTATCTCAAGCTCAGAGCGAAGGGGGGCTATACAGCAGATATTTTCTGGTCCCGAAAAAAGACGGGGGTCTCAGACCCATTTTAGATCTAAGACAACTGAACGAAGCGCTTTCAAAACGCCGGTTCAGAATGCTCACAACCAAGAAAATCCTCGCGCAAATTCGCCACGGGGACTGGTTTGTGTCAATAGATCTGAAAGACGCGTATTTCCAAATACAAATAGCGTCGCGTCACAGGCGATTTTTGAGATTCGCCTTCGAGGGCCAGGCTTATCAATACACAGTCCTACCGTTTGGCCTGTCCCTAGCACCCCGTACATTCACGATGTGCATGGACGCAGCCCTCGCCCCCCTGAAACTTCGGGGAATGCGAGTTTTGAACTACTTGGACAATTGGCTGGTTCTAGCTCAGTCACATACAGAGCTCATAGAACACAGAACCATTTTACTCGAACATCTCGAGAATCTGGGTCTCGAAGTCAATTGGGCGAAAAGTTCACTGTCTCCCAGTCAGAGAATATCTTTTCTGGGCACAGAACTGGACTCGCTGTCAATGACAGCTCAAATATCGCTACAGTGCAGATTGACTATTCAGCGCATGACAGAAACCTTCCGCCGCGGCACTATAGTCCCGCTAAAGAAGTTTCAAAGGATGCTCGGTCTCATGGCAGCAGCATCTGCAGTTCTCCAGCTGGGTCTGCTTCGCATGCGCCCGCTGCAGTTCTGGCTACAAGCGCGAGTACCGCGTCGAGCGTGGACTTCAGGTCTCTTTCGCCTCAAGGTCGATCAAAAAATGCGTCTCAGCACTGATACCCTGGAGAGCGACCGACTGGTACCAGTCAGGTGTAAGCCTGGGGACTTCCTCGAGTGTGAAGGTGGTGTCTACGGACGCCTCCACCTCGGGATGGGGAGCACTGCTCGAGGGCAGACCGTTTTTCGGCCAGTGGTCAGAACGGGAAAAGCTTCTGCACATAAACTGCCTGGAAATGATGGCAGTCGACAACGCGCTGAGGCTCTTTCGTCCCCAAATAGCAGGACACCACGTCTTGGTCCGCTCGGACAACATGTCAGTGGTAGCCTACATAAATCGCCAGGGAGGCATCGCATCCCGAAACCTGTACAGGTTAGCGAAACGCCTCCTGGTATGGGCTCAGCACAATTTGCGCTCGCTCAGAGCAGCGCATGTGCCTGGCCACCTGAATGTGGGACCAGACAGACTGTCCAGGAACAATGTTCCAGCAGGAGAATGGTCACTGCATCCGCAGACAGTCCAACTGCTGTGGCAGACATTCGGCAGAGCGAAGATAGACCTGTTTGCGTCTCAAGAAAACGCTCACTGCCCGGAATTTTTCTCCAAGAGCAGGGATGCGCTGGCCCACGTCTGGCCCCGCTGCCCGCTCTATGGTTTTCCCCCCGTCGCGCTCCTACCTCAGGTATTAGAGCGGATCAGGGAAAGCAGATGCTCAGTGCTACTGGTGGCTCCGTTCTGGAAGAACCAGGCTTGGTTCCCAGTTCTTATGCAGCTGACGAGCGCTGCCCCATGGCCAATACCAGTGAGGAGGGACCTCCTCTCTCAAGCCAGGGGCTCGATCTGGCATCCTCGCCCGGAGCTTTGGTCCCTACATGCGTGGACCATCAACGGGTACCCTCTGATCTCCCAGAGGGAGTGTTAAACACGATCATGCAGGCTAGAGCTCCCTCTACGAGACGGCTCTATTCCTCAAAATGGTCAGTGTTCTCCAGCTGGTGCACAGCACGCGGCTTTTCACCCCTGGACTGTGGAGTGACGGAGGTTCTCTCCTTCCTACAAGAGCTACTGGATGAAGGCAGAGCCCCATCCACGCTCAAAGTCTATGTGGCGGCTATAGCAGCGTTTTCTAAACCAACGCTTGGTCAGTCACTGGGAAGGAACGATCTGGTCATTCGGTTCCTTAGAGGAGCTAAAAGGTTAAATCCTCCCAGACCTCCCTCAGTCCCCATATGGGACCTTTCTACGGTCTTGGAGGCCATGAAGGGTGCCCCATTTGAGCCAATCCAGTCAATAGATATCAAACACTTGTCTTTCAAAACAGTGTTTCTTCTGGCTCTCGCTTCAGTAAAGCGCATAGGGGACTTACAAGCGCTCTCAGTGAGCGCGACGTGTATGGAGTTTGGGCCAAATGACTCAAAAGTCATACTCAAACCAAGGCACGGGTACGTTCCTAAATCCCTCAACACACCGTTCAGGGCCCAGGTGATTTCCCTGTCTGCCCTGCCGGTCTCTAACGAGGAGAAGGACGCCAGCTTCCTTTGCCCGGTCAGGGCGTTAAGGGCTTATGTGTCCCGCACGTCTGTTTTCAGACAGACGGAGCAGCTCTTTGTTTCACTCTACGGACGTTCTAAGGGACTCGCCGTGTCGAAACAGAGTCTATCCAGATGGATAGTCGATGCTATAGCGCTGGCTTACACCTCTAAGGGCTTGCAGTGCCCATTAGGTGTCAGAGCGCACTCCACGAGAGGCGTGGCCTCGTCGTGGGCTTGGTCTAGTGGGATTGCCTTGCAAGATATCTGTATGGCGGCAGGCTGGGCCTCCCCGTCTACATTTATAAGGTTTTATAACCTAGAGGTTCCCGCTCTGCAGGCTAAGCTGCTTTCGGTCTAAAAATCGGTACTGTCTGCCCCGAATGTGTCCGGCCCAGAATACCGAAATGGCTTGAGCAACGCTCGTTTATAGATCGCGCAGCTTTATGGGCAGTGTGTAAGACCCACTATATTCATCAGTCCAGGCCGGGGTCGCCCTGACTGAATAAAATACCATCACTATAACTGTTTCTTATAGGATGCTACATTATTACAGGAATGATGCTATTCTAGCCACTCTTCCTGGGCTCTCTGTGAGTCACTTATGATCATGTACTATATGAGCCCGGGCACTTGCCCTTGGGACTTTGGTGCTGGATCTTAGCATGCACGGCGTTTTACACTGTTTCCCCTAGCGTAAGACTTACGCAGTACGAGAGTACCTCTCGTAAGAGAACGTACTCGGTTACTAACGTAACCTCGGTTCTCTCTAGAGAGGAAACGAGTACTGCGTATCTTGCCGTGCCTGCGCGCGCTCCGGTTCGCTCCGGCGATGAAAAACCGGTAAGCTAGCCTTTCGATGCTATATTTATAGCCCCAGGCCACGCCCGTTTCGGCGGGACGTGACGTATTGGGCGCGAAGCGCCCCCATTGGTACTGACGTCACGATAGGGCCTTATCGATAGGCTGCTGCAGTTGCCGCAGGGCAGCCAATAGGCGCGCAAGCCGTCTCGCCTATGTCTGCATGCTGCCGCAACGCGTTTTACATTATTTCAAAATTAAGGATAATTTTTTGGCTTCAGTATCTCGCGGAAAAGAGATTTTCCCCTAGCGTAAGACTTACGCAGTACGAGAGTACCTCTCTAGAGAGAACCGAGGTTACGTTAGTAACCGAGTACGTTTGGCCGTGGCGAGGAAACGAATTTATGGCGAGAAAAGAGAAAAACGAAGTGTTATAACTTCTGCATACATTAACTGATCTTGATGAAACTTCAGCAGTGTGTTCGTGGTAAGAGGCCGATCAGATGGATGTAACTATTGTGAGTCAAAGTTATAGCGCCACCAACTGGCAGCAGGAAGTGTGTCACTTTCAAAATGCTTTTGACAAAAGTGGGGGGGTTAATTTTATGTACAGTCACAAAAATCAGTACGCATATTGGTCTCATCGAGCCGGACAATTTTCGAATTTACAGTAGTTAGCTCCGAGCAACAGGAAGTCAGATATTTTGGTTTGAATGTGGATTTCTTTGCAAAATCAGCCTCTGAATTTTTACCCACTCCTCTTGAGTGGTTTATTTTATTCCCACCAAACATTTTCAACATGATGAAAATACATTAAAGATGCTAAATTGTAAACAGATAATAAATATCTCAAACGGTTTTGCTATGGCAAGGGATTAAAGTAATGTCAAAAAAGGAAACACTAAAAACCTCCTATCTTCTAAAAATGTAATTATACACCATTTATTTCTATATATAATTATACAAATATCAGAACTAAACCCATTTTATTCTTTTTTTTCAATTTAATAATTGTTTAAGTTTAAAAACATCCAGAATGTTTTTTTAGTCCAAAAAATAAATTATGTAATTCATAGTGCTATACTGCCCTCTTGTGTTCAAAATCAGGTAGGCCTATTGTATCTATGTGAAAATATACTAGGTATGTGACGGTGAGAATATTTCCCCACCGGTTAATCAACGTGTGACACCGCTGGGGGCTTTTGAATCGCTAACTTAAAAACGAAAGTAAAATATGTTCGTCCGCACAGACATTGATAATGGTGCGGAGCAGAGCGAGCGTTTTCAATGAATACCTATGGAAGTAGGAATATATATTATATATATATGACTCACAATATATATATTGTTACATTTATATATATATATGTATATATATATATATATGTATATATATATGTATTTTTACATTTATATATATATATATATATATATATATATATTAGTGGTGGGCCGTTATCGGCGTTAACGTGCTGCGTTAACGCGAGACTCTTATCGCACGATAAAAAAAATATCGCCGTTAATCTATTCTCCAAGTTGGGTTGGGAGATGGCTCTATACTACACAAGCTATGATGACGCAATCTACCCGCGGCCGCGAGGTAAACCCGGCTGCAACGCATATTCGTCGTCATCTTAAGTAAACACGGCTGAAAGTGAAAGCTGGTGAAAAAGATCGGTGCAACATCCATTATTTGGACTTGGTTCGGGTTTAAGCCGTCAGACGAGCAGCAGCAAACTAAATACAGAGTGTGTGGGGTAACAGTTCGGTAAGTTAACACACGACTAATCCGTTCGACCACCTCAAATTCAAAACGAAACATGATATCACTGAATACCAGTGCGCGCGTATTATTCCCATTCCAATATATCTTAGTGGTGTAGCACATAATCTCGATTTTAAGAATCGTTGTTGTGTTTCTTTTTAACTGAAAAGACATCAGTTAGACAATATTCTAATTTTAAATTTGGGGTTTCATAAGCTCCAAGCCATAATAAACATTAGACCTACTTAAGTCTCTGCAGCTAGTGTACTTAAATTTTATTTATCTGCAAAATTATGTTGTATACTTACAGTTTTGCACAATATATGTTCTCAAAACTACATACACCCTTTAAAAAAAAAAACATTTAGCAGTTGTTTAGCATGGGTCTGTGTAATCTGTTCTGAAATGGTTTTATTATAATATACTGTATATCGTTATCGCAAGAGGCTGCAATGTATATCACAATATAGATTTTAGGCCATATCGCCCATCCCTAATTGATAGCCTATAGTAGTTGATAATAACATAGGCCTACCTAATGTTGCCTACGTATGGTAACAGTACAGTAGTAACCTTTTACAGTCTATGAGTAGAACAGCTTTCTCAAGCAGTTTGTGATGCATTTTGGAAACAGGAGATGAGCCCCTGGTCTAATGCGCCACCTGGCTTGAGAAACCCGTTCTCAAAGACTTACTTTTATAGTCATTATTTGGGTAGCACACATATTCTGAATGCCTTCGGCAGAATTCAAATGAGCCATTTTAATCTAGATTAATCTAGATTAATTTCAAAATTAATCTAGATTAATCTAGATTAAAAAAATTAATCTATGCCCACCTCTAATATATATATATAAATAAATATAGCTGCGAGCAGCGATGGAGGGCCCAAGCCGGTGACACCGCCACCCCGGTGCCTTTAGTGTAACTAAAGGCACCAGGGTGGCGGTGCCACCGGCTTGGGCCCGCAATCGCTGCTCGCAGCTATATTTGTTGTTGTAATTGTATAACCTTTTTAATAAAATAGCAAAAATATATATATACAAAGATAGATGTAAACAAAATCTTAAAAGGTCAATATAAGTCTTCTCTTTAAATTATTTTTATTGTGCTTTATTAGTGACAAATTTGGATAGAGAATATATTCCAAAACTTTCTGAAAATACAGTGAGAACAATTAACTGCACTATTACTAGAAATGTTTACCTTGGATATTATACAATTTGCAAGCACAATTTGAAAAAACAACAACAACTGTGTTTCCAACTGTGAACCAATTATATATATATATTGTCCTTGCATTCTTTCTTGTGGCTCAGTGACACACCTGAATGAAAGGCTAATTATGGGTGTGAACTTCTCAGGTGTGAACCACTAAATATTCATGATGGTGTTGGATCGTTTACGCCCACCCGCATATTGCCTTTCCAAACAAAAAGTGTCTTACAAAATTTAAATCAATGTATTGTTTTATGTGAATGATAAGGGCAGGATGATTTTCACATCATTTTGAAGAAAAAACTCTAGGCGACAAAATGCATTATTCAGAAGTCTTATTGACACATATTTAGTATGTGTTTTGTGGCCTTATTTCAGAAACTTTCATTTTTAGTTTTTTCAATAACCATGCATAAACATTATTCTCTCAAAAATACAAACATGTACATACATGTTGCTCACATATTGTGGTAGCCCTGTTTGTGCTAAATAGAGTGCAATTACATCTTTGCCATTAATATGTTTATAAGCAACTGAAAAAAGCACAAATGTCAGGGCATGTCAGAACATCTCAAGGACCCCAAAAACACCTTAGACCCCAGAGGGTTAAAGAACAGCGAAACTCATCCGCTTTACCGGAAGCTCGCACAACAACGAGCGCCGCCAAGTGGACGCCGATTAATTCCCCTGTCCACTACAACAAAAAAGTCCATATCACCCGGTGCCACAGGAATCTTTTGCAACAGAGTCGCTAACCTGTAGCTCTTACCTCTCCAGCTCTTGCACACCGCGCCGAAACGACAACAATGACAACTGCTCCCGCCCAAAGCTTTGTTCGGGTCCTAAGATTTTAAACTCAAATGTTTGCCCAGCCTCCTGGATGAGTTCTGACCAATTAGACACTGTCTTTATTTGAGAGGTGGCATTTTCTTCACCTCTCAATGTAAATCATGCGTTATCTGCGATCTCTTTACTCTCCAGCACTAGCAGAGAGTACAGAGGCCGCAGTTTAGACATCATTACTATTATAAGAATACGAAACATTTTACACAGATTTCAATCAAGCCATCTTTTGAATTAAGAACATACGTTCATACTGATAGGAAACAAGACACACTTTCATTCAAACATCTAATAGTTATAACAATTACATGACTTATATGGGATCTAAGCAGATTAGACACACATATACTGTAGTTTGTAGACACAATATAGAACTATAGCTGCAAGCAGCAATTACCGGGGCCAAGCAGAATAAGATGACAAGACATGCCAACATTGCTGAAAGTGTCAGACCAACTGCAACAATGAGCAATTAAAGACATTAAAGAGGATTTTAGGCAAAATGCCTGAAAAATGATATAAACAGTAAATAAAAATATGATTTAATGGATTATCACTTTCGACTAATAGGTGGCACAGTTACAAAACTGATGTGGAGTGACAATGACACATACAAAGTTTGGTGTCAATATGTAAAGGCATTGCAGAGATAAAGCCTGAATAGTGCTTTTAGCATCATGCCTCAACTTTGCTGCTGCGCTAAACGAAAACGGTTTCGTCAATCGAGACGAAATTGATAACTTTTAGTCGGCACGGTCTGGAGATGATACGATTCCATTTTGGTGAAAATCGGACAAACGGTATAGGA
The DNA here is from genome assembly GCA_021554675.1 of Leuciscus idus. NCBI lineage: Eukaryota > Metazoa > Chordata > Actinopteri > Cypriniformes > Leuciscidae > Leuciscus > Leuciscus idus. Next base: position 3,221,121 of record CM038626.1, read on the forward strand.
GGAGTTAGAAAATGTATGTTTTGAATGGAAATCAAGATGGCGGACAGGAAGTTAGGCCAAATAAGGAAAACTTGGTTTCTATGTTCTCGGCTTGACCCAAGGAATCTATTAATACCAGTGGCATTTCAATAGGCAGATTTATTCAAAAGTTATTCGCATTTTTAGAAGTTTTGTTATAACTTTTGACCAAAAGGTGGCGCTGTCTTGAAATATGTTGGGTACTTTCAGGAAATGGTGCTGAAGGCACTTTCTGAGTTTCATTAAATTACACCAATGTATTTGTTTAGTATAGCATTTTATTTCACAAAACTGTATTGAAGTCAATGGGAATTTCATGTTTTGTTCTATTATAGCGCCACCAAGAGGCTCAGTCACACCATTTTTTTTATGTGTCCTCAGAGTGAGCCCATACATATGTGTGTCAATTTTGGTGAAAATATCTCAATTCGCTTCGGAGTTATAGACATTTATATGAAAAAACACTTAAAAAATGACTGACACATGACTTTGATTGGATTTTACTACCCCTTACTATCAATATTTTCGCATTTGGGCATTGACATTCAACTATCGACCTGTTTCCAAACTTCTGACGGTGGTTTCGTCTCGATCGGACAAGCGGTTTCGAAGATATAGCCAAATGTTTTTTAAGCGCTAAATCACAACGCTACACAAACCGTAAGGCGAAACCTAGAATGGTTGGTATCGTAGGACTCGGCAAGGATTCAGGAGTCTAATAAGATGAGTCTCGTTAAAATAAGTCGACCACATCCAAAGTTATAAGCATTTGGAAAAAAAATTTACCACTAGGTGGCGCTGTTTCGAAACTTCTCAAGCTGCTTCAGGACATCGTGCTGATGACCAGGCCCGCACGGAATCCGCGCCCGCAGACTCCCGCAGAAACCTCCGCAGATTTCCGCAGTTTCCCCCGGATTGTAGTGTCCGTCATTGACAGGCTACAACCTGCGCGCGCACGCGATTGTGAGGGGGTAGTAGGCTGCGCTGATTGATGTTTACATTTTATAATGAGAGAGTGAAAGTTGAACATGTCTAAAATAAAACTGAACGCGGTGGAATTAAGGAAACGTCACTTGTCTGTAAAAATCACGGCACAGGACAGAGCAAAAGAATTTGCAAACGATTTTTATGAAGATGGCGGAGTTATGTTTTGTAAAGCCTGTCAACACTCCGTTGATTACCTGAGGCGACAGACGGCACTGGAACATCTCAAATCCGCTCGCCACACGAATAGAAAGGGGAGTGCTCTTGGCAAGTTTATTTAAAGTTTTATTTTCTTTGTGTTGAAAAATAATAAAAAGTAATCATGATGAGAACAGTGCTAGGTGGTGTATGATTTTGCTACCGCAATACCGGCGCAAAGCGTAAATAACTACTCTGTCTCACTGCCGATTATAATATCAAATCGCTATATTGACTAGTGTCTGTGAATATTAAAGACTGCTATTAAAGTCTGATAGTTTTGCGAGTCTCTGTAAATGAGTGCCGCAGATTTGTGTACTACACGACGTTCAGCATTTCATCATCAGATACACCAAAGTCCTTCTCTGGATGACTAAAAGTTCGGTTTAACTTGATGAATATTAATGATCACAGAAATATACTAATATTGTACAATTGAACGTGCTTCTCAAAGTAATATTGATAGGCTAATAGTACTATATTTATTTATTATAAATGTTTAAAGTAAAATCAAACCATTTCACATTATTTTATTTAACCAGTAAACCTCTGTTGTGCAACACTTTTATCAGTTTATTTGATTACAAACCTTTTGATAATACATTTGTATTTATGCTATGTTTTTGTAATATATGTACTTCTGGAATAAACATAAGCAAATATAAAGGTTTAGTAAAAAAAAAAAAGAGAGAGAGAGAAACAATACAACTAACCAGCTTCTTAAAAATACCATAATGCAGTTTTTTGTCATCAAACAACCCAGCACTACAATATTAACACGTTGTATAGTGCTTTCATTCAATGTACTATATATTGCTATAAACAACAATATATCTAAATGTGTGTGTGTGTGTGTGTGTGTGTGTGTGTGTGTGTGTGTGTACACGTACATTTATATATACATACACACACTACCGTTCAAAAGTTTGGGGTAGGTATGATTTTAAATGCTGTTTAAAGAAGTCTCTTCTGCTAACCATGGCTGTGCTTATTTGATTAAAAATACAACAAAAATCAGTTACAGTATTAAATATTATTCCACTGTAAATCATCTGTTTTCTATGTAAATATATAAAGAGTTATTTATTCCTGTGATCAAAGCTGAATTTTCAGCATCATTACTCCAGTCTTCAGTGTCACATGATCCTTCACAAATCACTCTAATATGACGATTTGATGCTCAAGAAACATTTATGATTATTATTGTCACGGTTTTGGTCTGGTTTTGTTCTTGTCTTGTTTCTATGTCTGTCATGTGATTCCCTGTTTGTCATGTGGTCCTGCCATGTCTTGTCATTGGATATTTGTCTGATCATTGTTCACAGGTGTCCCTTGTTTTGTCATTAGTCTGTGTATTTAAGCCCTCATGTTTGCCATGTGTCTTTGTCAAGTATTGTTTCATGTAGTCTGCTGTTGTGCCAAGTTCATGTTCAAGCTTTGGTTTTTGTTTTCATGCCACGCCATGTTTTTGTTTCATGTTTTGTTTTAGTTATAATAAAACTGCACATGGGTTCTCATCTCTCAACTTGCCTCCAGTGGATCCCTTATTACAGAATACTTGACCTACAACAATGAACCCAGCGGTTGCCCTCCTGAACCTACGCCAGGGAAATGTTCCCATTGAAACGTATGTGGCTGAATTTTGTGAACTCTCTCACCAGTTGGATTTTAATGACGTGGCCCTCAAGGACATATTTAGAGTGAATTTGAATGAGCCCATTCGCTCCCAGCTTCCTGGGGGAAAAATCCACTGGTCCTTGGCCCAATATATTGACTATGCCCTATTATTGAGTGGTTCCTCATTTACTGTGGGTTTTGAGGAGAAGCCCCACAAACCCACAGTATCTGCCAAGCCTGAGCCACTTCACGTCGTGCCTGCCAAGCCTGAGCCACTTCACGTCATGTCTGCCAAGCCTGAGCCACTTCACGTCATGTCTGCCAAGCCTGAGCCACTTCACGTCATGCCTGCCAAGCCTGAGCCACTTCAAGTCATGTCTGCCAAGCCTGCCAAGCCTGAATTTCTTCATGTCATGTCTGCCAAGCCTGAATCTCTTCACGTCATGTCTGCCAAGCCTGAATCTCTTCATGTCATGTCTGCCAAGCCTGAATCTCTTCACGTCATGTCTGCCAAGCCTGAATCTCTTCACGTCATGTCTGTCAAGCCTGAATCTCTTCACGTCATGTCTGCCATGTCTGGGTCTCTTCACGTCACGCCTGCCAAGTCCGAGTCTGTTCACGCCACGTCGGCCGCCGAGCCTGTGTCTCCTGACAAGATGGCCGCCGCCGAGCCGGCGTCTCCTGACAAGATGGCCGCCGCCGAGCCGGCGTCTCCTGACAAGATGGCCGCCGCCGAGCCTGTGTCTCCTGACAAGATGGCCGCCGCCGAGCCTGTGTCTCCTGACAAGATGGCCGCCGCCGAGCCTGTGTCTCCTGACAAGATGGCCGCCGCCGAGCCTGTGTCTCCTGACAAGATGGCCGCCGCCACGCCAGAACCTGAGCCCTCAGTTATGGCTACACTAACAATTATGGCCACAGCCATATGGTGTGTGTGGTCGGTGCACACATTTGAAGTTCACGTCATGCCTGCCGAGCCAGAGACTGAGCTTCACGTCACGTCTGCCGAGCCAGAGACTGAGCTTCACGTCACGTCTGCCGAGCCAGAGACTGCGCTTCACGTCACGTCTGCCGAGCCAGAGACTGCGCTTCACGTCACGTCTGCCGAGCCAGAGACTGCGCTTCACGTCACGTCTGCCGAGCCAGAGACTGCGCTTCACGTCACGTCTGCCGAGCCAGAGACTGAGCTTCACGTCACGTCTGCCGAGCCAGAGACTGAGCTTCACGTCACGTCTGCCGAGCCAGAGACTGAGCTTCACGTCACGTCTGCCGAGCCAGAGACTGAGCTTCACGTCACGTCTGCCGAGCCAGAGACTGAGCTTCACGTCACGTCTGCCGAGCCAGAGACTGAGCTTCACGTCACGTCTGCCGAGCCAGAGACTGAGCTTCACGTCACGTCTGCCGAGCCAGAGACTGAGCTTCACGTCACGTCTGCCGAGCCAGAGACTGAGCTTCACGTCACGTCTGCCGAGCCAGAGACTGAGCTTCACGTCACGTCTGCCGAGCCAGAGACTGAGCTTCACGTCACGTCTGCCGAGCCAGAGACTGAGCTTCACGTCACGTCTGCCGAGCCAGAGACTGAGCTTCACGTCACGTCTGCCGAGCCAGAGACTGAGCTTCACGTCACGTCTGCCGAGCCAGAGACTGAGCTTCACGTCACGTCTGCCGAGCCAGAGACTGAGCTTCACGTCACGTCTGCCGAGCCAGAGACTGAGCTTCACGTCACGTCTGCCGAGCCAGAGACTGAGCTTCACGTCACGTCTGCCGAGCCAGAGACTGAGCTTCACGTCACGTCTGCCGAGCCAGAGACTGAGCTTCACGTCACGTCTGCCGAGCCAGAGACTGAGCTTCACGTCACGTCTGCCGAGCCAGAGACTGAGCTTCACGTCACGTCTGCCGAGCCAGAGACTGAGCTTCACGTCACGTCTGCCGAGCCAGAGACTGAGCTTCACGTCACGTCTGCCGAGCCAGAGACTGAGCTTCACGTCACGTCTGCCGAGCCAGAGACTGAGCTTCACGTCACGTCTGCCGAGCCAGAGACTGAGCTTCACGTCACGTCTGCCGAGCCAGAGACTGAGCTTCACGTCACGTCTGCCGAGCCAGAGACTGAGCTTCACGTCACGTCTGCCGAGCCAGAGACTGAGCTTCACGTCACGTCTGCCGAGCCAGAGACTGAGCTTCACGTCACGTCTGCCGAGCCAGAGACTGAGCTTCACGTCACGTCTGCCGAGCCAGAGACTGAGCTTCACGTCACGTCTGCCGAGCCAGAGACTGAGCTTCACGTCATTTCTGTTCTTGAGTCGTTGTCTGTTCCAGCCCATAACCCCATAGCTGTCCCCAAGAAAATTTTGGGGGGGGGCAGTAGGGTCCTTGATAGGACCATGGAGGCCGTGCCGCCATGGTCACCTGAACTGTCTGGTCCACCCTGGCCACCTGAACTGTCTGGTCCACCTTGGCCACCTGAACTGTCTGGTCCACCTTGGCCACCTGAACTGTCTGGTCCACCTTGGCCACCTGAACTGTCTGGTCCACCCTGGCCTCCAGCACAGCCGGATCCGCCCTGGCCTCCAGCACAGCCGGATCCGCCCTGGCTTCCTGCACTGCCGGATCCGCCCTGGCTTCCTGCACTGCCGGATCCGCCCTGGCTTCCTGCACTGCCGGATCCGCCCACGCCTTGCCACGGCCCAGGTCCGCCCACGCCTTGCCACGGCCCAGGTCCGCCCACGCCTTGCCACGGCCCAGGTCCGCCCACGCCTTGCCACGGCCCAGGTCCGCCCACGCCATGCCACGACCCAGGCCCGTCCACGCCATGCCACGTCCCATGTCCTGTCCCCCTGCACGGGCCTGGCCCACCATCCCTCCCCCAAGACCGCCTCCGCTCCACCACCCACCTGGACTCTTATGTTTTGCTGGGCGTCGGGAGACGCCCTTAGAGGGGGGGATTCTGTCACGGTTTTGGTCTGGTTTTGTTCTTGTCTTGTTTCTATGTCTGTCACGTGATTACCTGTTTGTCATGTGATCCTGCCATGTCTTGTCATTGGTTAATTGTCTGATCATTGTTCACAGGTGTCCCTTGTTTTGTCATTAGTCTGTGTATTTAAGCCCTCATGTTTGCCATGTGTCTTTGTCAAGTATTGTTTCCTGTAGTCTGCGGTTGTGCCAAGTTCATGTTCAAGCTTTGGTTTTTGTTTTCATGCCACGCCATGTTTTTGTTTCATGTTTTGTTTTAGTTATAATAAAACTGCACTTGGGTTCTCATCTCTCAACTTGCCTCCAGTGGATCCCTTATTACAATTATCAATGTTAAAAAACGTTATTTACATTTTAATTTCAGGATTCTTTGATGAATGGAAAGTTCAAAAGAACAGCATTTATCTGAAAAATTATATTTTGCAACATTATAAGTGTATTTACTGTGACTTGTGATCAATTTAATTAATCCGTGATGAATAAAAGTGTTGATTTAGGGGAGAGCGGGGCACAACCTAACGCTTTTTGACTTTCTCAGTTTGTGTAAATCTACTTATGGTTCAGTGTATTTATTTTTTCCCACATTAATTTCCCACATGTCTAGTACAATTATGTGGTTTTGTTTTATTAATACAGGATATACTTTTTTCTTGACATACCCCGAAAGAATGGAAGTGAAATGTGACAACATGCCCCATAGGTGGGGTACATTGTAACATAACATATGACAGCTTAAAATGTTATCTGATCTAATAAAAAATATATACAAAACAAACTAAAATATTTTCTAAATAAAATACAATTAAAAAACGTTTTCATATAAAATAATGGCAATTTTTAATAATTAAATATAAAAAATTTTTTTCGTTTTGACTACGAACACATGAAAACACAGTTCTGTCAGGACCACTATCGTCATATATGATTGACAATTAGCATACAATTTGGATTGGCGGTATGGTTCCGTTCTGGGCGAGAACTCCCTGCGCATCCATGCAGCCTAGCATGGATAAGAGCAGGGAGAGCAGCAATAACCCCCCTTGGGGTAAACAGAACAGAACCAACATGAATGTATTGCAGATATCATTAATTCAAGATTTTAAAGTACGACATAATTCGAGAATTTATTCTGATTCGAAGGGAATCAGAATGCCAAATCCTGACTGATGAGAGGAGGAGCTGGGGATGGAGGAGGGTAATTCGCTCCTGAGAAACGCGATAGTTGCTGATAATACTGAAGCAGCTTATATATGTATACGGTGATAGGCGTCGTATTCCTATAGGTAGACGTGGATCAGCTGATAGTCAGCTGATGCGAGCTTGACTAACGTGACCTGCCAGAACTAACGCTACGCTTGATCTATACAACATAGTTCAAAACAAATAAATAATTAGTCATTTCTGAACATTGACTCTAAGTCTTTATTCACCTTTTTCTCACGTTTTCCCAATAAAATTAATAAAAGTATAGAATATAATAGCATATTTCTAATAGGGGCACATTGTAACGCAGTGTTACAACATGCCCCCGCCTGCACAAATGGGATTTAAACCCTGCTAGTGTCTTCTGCTAGTTAGCGGAGCATTAAATAACTATCTCAACTGTTAAATAACATCTTGGAGATTAAAATAATATCAGATTTGTCTTATTTTAAATAAACACAAAAAATAGAGATGAAAAATTAACTTAAGTAAAAAATTTACTTTTGCTATGGTTTAATAAATGTCTATGGATATCTTCCCAAAAAAATAATAATTTTGGCGGATTTTTTTTTTCTATATAGTGTTGATATGGCAACTAGTAAATACACAAAGTTTCGTCATCCATGCATGTGCGGAAGTATTTAAAACAAGCGTGTTACAACTAGCCCCGCGTTAGGTTGTGCCCCGCGCTCCCCTATTTAATTTATTTCCCTCAAAAAAAAAAAAAAGATTTCAGATAAATGCTGTTCTTTTGAACTTACTATTCATCAAAGAATCCTGAAATATAAATGTAAATAACAGTTTTCAACATTGATAATAATCATAAATGTTTCTTGAGCATCAAATCATCATATTAGAGTGATTTGTGAAGGATCATGTGACACTGAAGACTGGAGTAATGATGCTGAAAATTCAGCTTTGATCACAGGAATAAATTACTCTTTATATATTCACAGAAAACAGCTGATTTACATTGGAATAATATTTAATACTATAACTGATTTTTGTTGTATTTTTAATCAAATAAGCACAGCCATGGTTAGCAGAAGAGACTTCTTTTAAAAGCATTTAAAATCATACCTACCCCAAACTTTTGAACGGTAGTGTATGTGTATATATATATATATATATATATATATATATATATATATATATATATATATATATATATATATATACACATACATACACATACATACACACACACATACACATACAGTGCTTAGCATAAGTGAACACACCCATGCTAAAGTTGACTTAAAAGAGGAATACAAAATCATCTTTTGGAAAACTTAATGCCTTAATCAATAAAATGAGGAAAACTCTAACCTTCAAGGGCATCAATTCTCTTTGTGAATGAATAATGTATCGTAAATAAATAAATGTTCTCCGGATACTATGCATCCTGATAAAGTTCCCTTGGCCTTTGGAATTAAAATAGCCCCCTCAAATAATAAAATACTTTTTTACCCCCCAGCATCATTCAGAACACAGACATTGGCCTCTTGTATGTCTAAGACTCCATCTACAGCTGAAAGAAAGGAGTTCATTTATGATTTTGTGACCGTATGACTCGATCAGCTTACACTAATAAGGCCCGTACTCAAGACCCCAAATTTTCAAGCCTCCCCAAACAGGCTTTCAACTAAATGAAAAGGACGAGCAGAGACAAAACCACAGACTACAATTTTATTTATCAATTAATTACTAAAAACACATTGAGCTCAACATCAATGATAAAAACAATTTAATCACTGTGAATGAATCAGCCCAATGGGCTTCGTTTCAGTCGGTTCACATGGGCCGGCCACCTATACACTGGCCAAACACACACAATAAGAAAAATGTACTAACAAAAGAACAATTCACAAAAAAAAAGATAAACTAAATAAGTTGGTTTCTTTCTTCGGTGTTATGTCCTTGCATAAAACCTTTCACTGCTCAAATAATAAAACAAAATACAAATCAAACACTTCAAACCAACCAAAACCAAAAATACAATTATTATTTAAACCCACTCAACACTCACCAAATAAACCAAAGTCAAAAAGAACAAAAGAACAAATAAACCACAATTAATCAGCTCTGTAATGGAGCAGTGTCAATGTAAAGCAAGACAAAGAAATTATACAACCAACCCAAAATAACAAAATAAACAAAATGGATGAATTAGTTAATAAACAAACCTAATAATAATAATAATAATAATAATAATAATAATAATACAATAAAGCATACAAAACAATTTCAATTCAATTATATTGCACGCACACTTAAACAAAATACAGTCACGAATAGACACAAATCAATGAAATTACGCCAGCGAAGTGAGCGAACACCAGGTGGCGCCAGAATCACAGACCACGGGTTTACAGCGCATCCAACGTGAGCGTTGTACAGGCAATAGAACACGTTCACTGCAATCGCGAGCATTCAATGAATCATCCCGCGTCCCAAACTGGAAACGCTATTTAAGCCGCAGCAAAGCAGCAGCTGGCAACTTCTGAAACACAAAGACATTTTGGTTTGCTTTCTTCTCCCTCCCCACTCCTCTCAGATTTATAATCAAACAGGGTAAGGGAAAAATAATATTACCTTTCACGTGTAAGATACTCACTCACACGTGCTCACTAACAATGCCAGGACGCACCCGACTAATCTAAAATTACGCCAAACAAACACATTAATCAATCATGTGAATTAAGTTAAATTCCCACGAACACCCGTATTCTAAATTTATAATTCCCTCCCGTCTATGAGCCACCAGTTTAATAAAACCTACCTTTCCCGAGGAATGAAGGAGATACAAGATCACAAACAGGTCACATCGGTACCATGTCATGAGGAAACTAACTCACCTGTATCTATATAGCTACGTGATTACCTGACGTACCCACCCACTTAATGCAATCCGTGCGCGATTTTTAAAAGGGCCACGCAGACTATTCTTAAAGGGGCAATCCCACTACAATTTCATAAAGACCTTCATTGAAGCTGACATCCCTCTGGAAAAAACCTCAAAATTTTCCTCATTTTTGCAGAAGTACTGCAAACAGGGAGGGTCAATGCCAGCTCCATCTCACCTACGCTCTGATTATCTTCCACACTTATTTCCTCAGTATTTGGAGGACATCAAGCAGGCTGTACATGGAAGTCCTGTTTATGTAATTGCAGATGAAACAACAGATGCTTGCGGACGTTGTGCTCTTGCTATTCTCCTCCAGCCAGTGAGCAAGCCACCTGTTGCAGCAGATCTCATTTTTTTTGGATCGGGTTAATTTCAGCACCGTATCGCAGGCTGTCATCTCCTGTCTTAACTCCAACAACATTGATTTTAATGATGTATGGGCTTTTGTCACAGATTCTGCCAGTTATATGAAAAAAGCATATAACACGATTCTCTATGGCCTCTTTCCCAATGCCGTACATGTCACCTGTCTTGCACATCTTCTGCAGTTAGTTTTAGCAGTGTTTCCAGAGACATTTGAAGAACTGAACCGGATGTGTGGTTTGGTAAAGCGTGTTTTCTGCCAGTCACCCCAGCGTCGTCTTGAATTGAGGGCCTTCATGATGCAGCAGGGTCTGTCTCCTCTCATGCCAGTGTTTGCTGTCCAGACAAGATGGGGTTCCTGGATAAAAGCTGTGCAATATCTGGCAGAAAACATTGATATTTTGCATGGCTTCATCCAAACGCTGCCACTGTCCTCTAAAGCTGTGCGGGATCTTAGAGTTCTGTTAGAGGAGAACGGAAAACTCATGAAAATCCAGGCCACCTTCATTGTTGAGCATAGCTCCGATATACTTGCCACCCTGGTCAAGCTTGAAGAAACCTCCAGACCCGGGGCTGCCACCATCTTCAGTCAGCTAGAGGACCTCAGCATGCTGTTTGAGTATGGGCGCACCGCAGAGGCTGAGGACTGGCGTCCCCGCACCAGAGAGCAGATGAAGGAGTTAAATGACGATGAGCGGTACACTTGTTCTGAGATGTTTAAAGAAGCAATGGCACAATGTTCTACCAAGCTTCAGGCTGTGATGGAGAGACATCCTTCCACTGAACTATTTAAAGCCCTCCCAATCTTTGATCCAGCCAAGGTATCTGGCTTAAAACCTGATATGAAGAGTTATGTCCAAGTTGTCCCTGCTTTGAGCAAGGTGTCTGCAGAGGAGTGGCATCGCTACATCTGTATGGACAAGAGTGATACAGGCGAGGTTAGTGCAGTGGAGTGGTGGGCTGCAAGGGAAGATCGAATGCCAACACTTGCCCCACTGGCTGCACTATACCTACATCTCCCCACTACTTCAGTGGATGTGGAGAGACTTTTTTCCCACTATTCTTCTCTTCTGACACAGCACAGACGCAGCCTAACCGAGGACAATGTTAAGATGATGCTGATTGCCAAATTCAACAGCAGAGACTCAAAATAAGCTCCAAACTCCACACACATTCAGTAGCTTTTCTGATGTCAAATGACTTTTTCTGATGCTAAATTAGTAGTAAAATAGTAAATTAGTGTTTTTTTTATATATATGAATGTATTTATTAATATATTTATTTAATTAAATTTTTATGTATTTATGTATTTAATTAACTGTTCTGTAACTGATTGTCACACCAGTATTTTATTTATTTATTTAAAAGTAATTTATAGCTCTTAAAAGTAGTTCATTACTTTAAATACTTTATTTATTTTAATATTGATATTTATTTTGCCCTATTCTTAAATTATATGCAATTGCTTGTTTAATGATCTGTGCACAATACAATTTTCTCCGCTGTTTAGTGGATGGACAATAACATAGGTAAAATGTTCTTTTTCTATTTGTATTTGTATTGTAAACCTTAAATAAAAATTAAGAAGTGAATATTTAATATTTTACTTTGTAATATTTTCAGTTCCAATACTCTAAGATCTGTTTAAAGGTGCAGTGTGTGATTTTTAGAGGCATCTAGGTTTGCGAATTACAAACAGCCAGTCACTGACGGCCTATTCCTCCGTTTTCAAACTCGAATGAGAAGCTACGGTGGCCGACGAAAAGATGTCGTTGTCTGAGTCTGAGTCAGCAGCAGAGAGTAGCAAGTCAAGCAATGAGGTTTCTTTAGCGCTGTTTGTTCGCTTTCGGCTACGGTAGAAACATGACGTCACAATATGTCGACCTTCATAGTTCCCGCGGTTATGTAGATATAAATGACTCATTCTAAGGTAATAAAAACATAACGTTTCATTAAGTAAGGTCTTTATACACCACTGAAAACATAGTTATGGATCTTATATTGCATTTCTGTCAATAGATCCTCAGAAATATGACACATTGCACCTTTAACACATTTAAAACCATTCCGCATAATTCCGCAGATTTTCCCAAAAATTCCGCACAGAAATCACAAAAAAAGTCCGCAGATTCCGTGTGGCCCTACTGATGACCCATACCAAGTTTCGTAACAATCCGTTCATGCATTCTTAAAATACAGCATTTTAGCACAAAATTCAAAATGTCCGACAGTCCAAATGGCCGATATGGTAAAATTGGATATCAGTCGACTCGGCATGTCGCCCTGAATCTAACAAGACCAATTTTATGATTTTTGGACAAACTGTTCAGAAGTTATGAGCAAAAATAGCCATTTTTCATATCTCCGGACCAGTAGGTGGCGCTGCGCCGAAACGCAGCATGTTGCCTCAGGTCATGCTTGTGATGACATGTACCAAGTTTGGTCTGAATACGATAAAGTGTTGAGGAGATACAGCCTTACAACTGTTTTTGCAAGCGCTACGTAAATTTGTTCGAGGGTTTATCGAAAACGTTTTGACGAATCAACGAGATTTTAATAACTTTTTGTCAACACTGCCTGAAGATGATCTGGTTCAATTTTCGTGCAAATCGGACAAACCGTCTAAGACGAGTTCGAAAAAGTAGCTTTATTGGATAATTCAAAATGGCGGCCATGTTTTTATGACGGAAAATGATGACATAGGGTGCAATCGAATCGGCATGAGCTCAGGAATCAGAGGAAAAATAAGTTTGTTGATTGGCCTTACGGTTCAAAAGTTATTAGCAAAATAAAAGTTAAACTTTGGACAGGTGGTGGCGCTAGAGGGAATGACTTAGAAACACCAAAATTGGTGTATTTAATGTTGGAACTGTCCTCTATCAGAATGTCAAACCAAAACAACTTTCCCGCAATCGGTTCTATGGGCTGCTATAGACTCCCATGGCGGAAGAATAATAATAAGAACGGGAACAGATACAATAGGTGCCTCCGCACCTTCGGTGCTTGGCCCCTAATAATAAGAAGAACGGGAACAATTACAATAGGTGCCTCCGCACCTTCGGTGCTTGGCCCCTAAATATAGCTGCAAGCAGCAATTACCGGGGCCAAGCAGAATACGATGACAAGACATGCCAGCATTGCTGAAAGTGTCAGACCAACTGCAACAATGAGCAATTAAATACATTAAAGTTGCATAAATGCAAAATTACCTGCACAGACTGTCTCAAGAACATGCAAAGATGCAGTGTTAATATTGTGTGGTCATCGAAATTGTGCAGTCCCTCAGCCCATTCCTGGTATCGGTAAAAATGACCACATAAACCACACCTTTTGCAGTATGTGGTCACATCTATAAAGAAGAAAAATAAATAATTAAACTTAGCCATGTAAATATTAAGAAACAATAAAGTATTCCTTAACACACACCTTCCAATATGCCAGTAAACGTGACAATCTTAGCTTTTTGCGAAATTAATATTGGATCCGAAAGAGGGATCTTCCCTGGGCATACAGTGCAAAAGGTCTCAATTGGAATGAGGTGTTTTGGGAGAGTCTCCATGTTCTGCGGTGAACAAAGATCTTTTGGCAGAACTGCTGGCAATTTCTTGTTGTTCAGCAAGTAAAGGACCATTGCATTCAAATATTTTTTTTCAGGCGGATAGAGAATCATTTTCTCAGTACTGTGTATGTCTTGAGGACCAGATTCCACAAAGATGTCAAACACATCACTGTCTGTACTTCTCACTTTTAAGAAAAGTTCCGGTTGAGTCTGGTTCAAGTGCCATTTTGCAATGGACTTATGAGGACATGAATTCCTTGGCTTTGAGCATGGGCAGTGCCAAGTGTTTCTTTTTTTGTCGAAACAAACAATTACTCTCCCTAACTGAGAATAATATGAGATGCTTGTTTCTAGGACTGACACACATATTTTTGATGTGCCATTTCCTAATGAAACTTCTTGACTCAGTGGGCAGCTCTCAGACTCTGCTTTTTGCTTCCTAACAAGACACATTTTCTTTGTATTTTCAGAAATCCACTTTCGTTTTACCATATCTGACAGAACTTCTTCCTTAAGGTTGATGTCTGGTTCGGATGAAATAGGACAGTATGATATCGACTTAACATGGATGCACTGAAACCCCATTAAGCCACTTCTTCTGGTAAATTCAGCAGCCCGTTTGCATTGCTCCAGCTCACAGCTGACATGATGCTTGTTACCCCAGGTGCATTTCTGTACATGAATAGGGTTACTAAATCCAGAAAACGTTCTTCCAACAGCGAAAATGCCATTATTGCGGTCAATGCATTGGGATGGAAGATGGTGATTTGCGGTTACATCTGCATTTACTGATGAGTGACGTCTTTCAATGTGTTTCTTGATATTTTTCTTGTTCACAATCAAATTACAAAATGTGCATGTAGTTCTTTTGGGCCTTGACTTGAATATTTTTTGGTTACTCATACAGGTGGTTTGGGCTGGAGTTGATGTGGCAGGTGTGTCTTTACTGTTAGAAAGTGTAATGACTGCTGGATAGCATGCAGAGACGCTGGAGGACTGCTCACGGACGCTGGAGGACTGCTCACGGACGCTGGAGGAGGGCTCACGGACGCTGGAGGAGGGCTCACGGACGCTGGAGGAGGGCTCACTGACACTGAAGGGCTCACGGACGCTAGAGGAGGGCTCACGGACGCTGAAGGACTGCTCACGGACGCTGGAGGAGGGCTCACGGACGCTGAAGGACTGCTCACGGACGCTGGAGGAGGGCTCACAGACGCTGAAGGACTGCTCACGGACGCAGGAGGAGGGCTCACGGACGCTGGAGGAGGACTCACGGACGCTGGAGGAGGGCTCACGGACGCTGGAGGAGGGCTCACGGACGCTGGAGGAGGGCTCACGGACGCTGGAGGGCTCACAAACGCTGAAGGGCTCACGGACGCTGGAGGGCTCACGGACGCTGGAGGGCGCAGAGATACTGGGAGCTGTTGACACATCAGCTAACCCACATTTTTGCACATGGATCAAAAACAAATTTTGCCGAGTAATAATCCTTGCACAATAGCAGCAGTGATAATGATGACTTCTGCAACATTCACCGTGGCATCTGTACATTTTATACCCTATAAATAAATAGAAATCCAGGTTTACAAACTCAAACTAACATTATCATTATCGTAAGATTAAAACTGTACACAAATTAACATTGCAATTAACTGCTTAACATTACTAGTGGACAATATTAAACATTTATTTAAACTGACAGATACCTCCATGTTTAACAGCTGTCTTCTCGTGTGTTTGCATATGTGCCACAACATATGCATACTCTCCCACTTTGCTGCAGAACTGGCATTTGTAGTTTGGGGCTACAAAAATTGGATTTTTTAAGATACCTTCCCTACAAACTGTTGAATGAAGCTAGAGGAAAATAAAATAAGAATTAAAATTATCACAAACATTAACATTTATTGTGCTGGTGAACAAGATCTTCAGAATCACTGGTATGGTACATTCATGTAAAAAGGCACTCGTCAAGTAATCACAACTAAGAAACTTGAATTATTCTGAATGCAGCGATGTGTGAGGGGAGATAAATAACATTACACGTTGCATGTTACAGAGTGAGCTCCCAAATTACCCTAATGTTTACCCTGGCTAGCTAGCTTATATTGTTCTTATTGCCCGCCAATAGTTATGTTGCTTTCACATGCTATCAGA
Source organism: Leuciscus idus (assembly GCA_021554675.1). Lineage (NCBI taxonomy): Eukaryota > Metazoa > Chordata > Actinopteri > Cypriniformes > Leuciscidae > Leuciscus > Leuciscus idus. The sequence goes on from CM038626.1 coordinate 3,237,095, forward strand.
AATGTGATATTTACAACTTTTGAAATCGTGATTTCGAGCTCATTGCATTCAAGTTCGAAATTGGAGGGTGTCCATGTACATTTTATACCAAGGAAAGTCGTTTTACGCCAATTCCGAGAGCAAGGCAGCATTATTATTACCACGCCAGCCAGTAAAATACTTAACAACGCCAAGCGAGGACGGTTTAGTTTTAACTTTTAATAGAGTATCAACTCCAGATACAGTACCAAAATTTGTTAATGTATGAACATTTCTTGTACAGTTCAATTTAAACGGTTATCTGAGGAAAATATTCTTACCGTGGTCTCTGAACGAGCTGCCATCTTGCCAACAAAATCTCGTTCTTCTGACATCTCGTGTGATTCGGTTGTGATTTGGACAACTTCAAGTTACGCCCCCTTCAAGTTACGCCCCCTTCAAGTTATGCCCCCAGTCTTGCAGTCCGCAGACAGACCCATCTCATTGTCAGCAGTGTAGCAACGTAATGTATGAAGCACAGCTCACACAGGAGTCACTTTCAAGCAGCTTTCTATTGGTCAAATCTAGTGAATTCCAGTGACCAACTTGGTCCCATAGTGACATTTTTGACCACAAACGAAATTGCTGATTGTGTGGATTCTTATTGAAATGACTGAATTCACCAGTGAACATTCACAGAACAACAGATAATTTTACTGCACCTTAATACTGTTAAAATTAGTATCTTTAGTAAAATTAGTAAACTCTTTCTTTAGTAATAATCAAATACCTACCAAGGAACTACCTTTGTACTAAATTAGATATTACTTACTGCTTAGTTAATATTGCTTCCATATTAGTTAATAGTATTAAGTTCGGTGTTAATGCAGTACTACCTATTACTTCCTGCATAGCTACTTGTTAACTATGGACCATTATTCTAAAGTGTTACCGGAATACTGTTTACGGGTCGAAGCCTCTACTTCTACATCCTCTATCTTGTTTCTAGTGAGAATACTCAACAACCATTTATGAACACTGGTGATAAAGTCACACATTTAAGCTTTTCAAAAGCCATAGTGTACATTACAGTCTCCAGTCTAACAGCATCCCAGACTTCAACACTTTATGATTCAAAATAGCTGAATAACAAACCATCTGAGATTTCGGAATAGAGATAAAGGTTAGGATCATAATTTTCAGGAATATTACAGCACAATGAGTGTATATTAGCACTGTTTGTTGTTTGTTTTTGGCATCTGATAGAGCTTTTGGACTTGGAAACAGGGACTTCAGACTTACCATCGGACTGAAACACAAATGTTTTAAAGTCAAAAAATTTACATTGATTTATTACATGGAACATGTGTTTCCATGCATTTTGTTGAGATGTATTTTCTTGTGTAGCCTATTGTATACATGGTTGATTATTCATCTTGCTTATTGTAACCCAGGTTACCAGTGGACAGAGACAAAATGCACTTCAAATTAAAAAACAGAGTTAAAGTATGAAAGCTGCTTTCAGATCAAATATAAGACTGCACACAAATTAATTAATTATATAGAAATGGAGAAATGACACTACCATTCAAAAGTTTGGCGTCAGGACTTCCGCTTCCGGTCGCATGGCGTGAGCAGAGCAAGAGACCAGCTCCGTGTAAATTGTATTAAATTTTATTTTCCAGACCAACTAATTTCAAACAAACAGAGCCACAACGTCCGTGAGATTAAAATGTCTCAAAGGAAGGGCAGACAATACACGCAGACGACTCTGGAGGTCGAATCTCACGCTGCCACCGCAGAAAAAAGTGAAGGCGCTAAAGCCAGCGGAGCCGCGGGGCTAACGGAAGAAGGCCCAATCTCACTAGGCAGTCTGCGTGCCGAACTGAGATCAGAATTTAACTCGTACGGAGACACCATGCGAACATTTCTTAAAACAGAAATAGAAGGCCTTGGCAAAGAAATACGCGACGAGATCTCATCCTTGCGGGAGACAACCAAAGCGGACATGAAAACTATTCGTGACGAGCTAACGGAAAAAGTCGAGAGACTGTTTTCAATGCAAGCAGAAGCAGCTAACATACAGACGAGCATGGAGCAGTCCCTCAGCGACACTTCTGACAGGCTCACGGCTCTAGAGAACTCTTGCCAATCTCTTGCTGCTGATCATAAGAAACTCCATGAAAAATGCGTCGATTTGGAGAACAGGAGCCGCCGCCAAAACATCAGGATACTAAACATCCCAGAGGGATCCGAAAACAACACACCAACCGCGTTTGTGGCCAAGTTTCTGCCTAAAGTGCTTGGTGAAGAAAACTTTGACGGCCCCATTCTTATTGATCATGCCCACAGAAGCCTTGCCCCAAAACCACGTAATGGTGAACGGCCCCGACCCATAATTGCTCGCCTTCACTACTACTCGGATAAAGAAAAGATCATGTCGTTGTCCCGGTCCAAAGGCAAGCTGTCCTTCGAGGGAGCACAGGTTCATATCTTCCCCGATATGAGTCCAGAGGTAGGACGACAACGAGCAGCCTTTAATCAAGTGAAAGCCAAACTACGTGACGCTGGAATTCAGTACAGAATGCTTTTCCCTGCCAAGCTGGAGATTACAGCCGATGGTTCCAAAATGTCTTTCACCGACCCACGGGCAGTGGAGAGGTTTATTGACAGCAGTAGTATATATGCTACACCATGTGTCAAAATGATTGATGGCTTCCGGTTGTCATTGACCTTCCGGTTGACCTTTCCGGTTGCCCTTCCGGTCCCTATTGTTATGGATTGACCTATTGACCCTTCCTATCCGCCGATCATGTGGTTTTGACAGTTAGTTTTGACCTATTGCCCCTTCCTATCCCTTCGATCATGTGTTTTGACAGGTTGACCTTCCAGTGTCTATCCGGCATATGTTGTTATGGTTTGCCCTATTGACCTAGCTATTCTTTGATCATGTGGTTCTGACAGAAAGTTTTGCCCTATTTGAACCTTTTTAGTCCTAGATCATATGGGTTTGACAGAAAGTTTGAAGGCTCTGTTATATAGATGTGTCAGCATCTCCTCCGCATTCCAGAGCACATTGTGTGCCCCTTTGGAATGAGAGAAGAAAAAAGACTGTGTAAGTGTGTCACACGACCATTGAAAAACAATTATACAAACAGTTAAATGTTTATAGAGTGCTGAAGAAAAACAACATACAGGTTATGGAAATCAGTGTGGTGTCTATCACACAAAAGAATAAATGAATAAGGATAAAAGAATACATCACACAATATATAATATCTTACTAAAACCTACCACAAAAAAGTTGAAAACATACTGTTCTTTAAAAGTATAAATGAAATGGTTATAAAATAATTTAACTAAAGTTGAAAAACATTCTGTTCTTTAAAAGTATATAAAATAAAAAACTACTGAAACCAATTGTTTTAGTTTTAGATAAACAAAATAATAAAATCACAGAATGGTTCTCTCTTACAGCACCACCTGACGGTCTCTGACTCCTAGGGTTTATTCAGCGATCAGAATGAGACATTGTGTTAGGGCTAAAATTATTTCAAAGTTTAAATGATATCTTTATTATTTTTTTTTATTTTTTTTTTTATTAAATTTAATACATTATTAAAAGTCGTAATAATGTTTTAATAAACAATTTTATTAAAGTCTTAATAAAAAAGTCTCTCAAACAGGGGCCCCCGCTCGTGTCTGTCTATCTCACCAGTAAAGGAGCCACGCGCGTGTCTGTGTGTCTATGCGCGCGTCCTCTACATCCTGACACCCCCCTCCTGCTCCTCCGCATTCCATAGGTAACAGTGAATTTATAAAAGTATATAAATTAAATGGTTATAAAAAATATCTACTGAAACCATTTGTTTTAGACAAACAAAAACAATAAAATCCATCTTACATGTTTAGAGAGTTACAACGAAAATGACAACATAGGACTATCTTCAGAGAGAGCAACCATGAAAACATTTAGAGACTGTCCCGCTGATAGGATACTTATAAGGTCCTTCCGATCAGCGCTGCGTCTTCTGAGAAAGAAGTTACTTGACAATAATGATAGCTTCAGGATATCGGGTGACAGGTCAGAGGAGCCTCATGTCACAGTAAATCTAGTCTGCGTTCCAGAGTACATCCAGAGTTTTATACTAAATTAATTTCAAAATATAATCGTAAAAGTTTAAAATGAAAGACTGTTTAAATTAAATCTTTAAAGTTTGAATACATACGCATCTTCTATTTATCTTTTACAAGATTACTGTAATGATTTTGTTTAACGGTGACCTAAAGTATAATTTTTATTAAATAATGTCTGTTCAAAAACTTTAGATTGGTGAAAAACTGTACTTAGTCGTCTTAAATCTCATTTATATGAAGAGATTCAATCAGCATTTTTTGTCCATGCGGGGTTTCAATTTTTATGGCTTTCCATAGCCATAATGATTTTTGTACCGTAACTGCATATTCAATCATGTACACCTAAACACGACCATCACAGAAAACTATAAAATAAATAAATAATTTAATATAATTTTGCGCACACACACGGTTCTAAAAAATGAACTAATCTCTATTTTAAATTAAATTATTATTAATAAAATATATAACCAATGAATAATAACATATGTTACTAAAATGTATTTAAAAAATGTAAACAAAGTTTTAGCTAAATAAATATATAAATAAAAACACCTTACATTTCCAGAGAGGTGAAGTAGTTCTTTATGCAACGATAAAAAACAATCCAAAAAGCACATAGTTGACCAGATGAGCCTCGGGGGGACAATGTCACAGTAAATCTAGTCTGCGTTCCAGAGTACATCCAGAGTTTTATACTAAATTCATTTAAAAGCATAACCTTATAAATTAGATATTTTAAAATTAAAGACTGTTTAAATCAAATCTTTAAAGTTTTATTAAAATCATATCTTCTATTTATCTTCTTAGAAGACTTATGTATTATTTTTACTAAACAGCGTCTGTTCAAAAACTTTAGATTTAAATAAAAGCAAAAAGTATGCTTAGGCATCTTAGATCTTATTTATACAAAAATATTTCAAACAGTAGTTTTGTCCATACAACATGAAACATGTTGTCAAAGTTTGTCACAATGTTTTTGTTGCTGTTATGTTGTTTTAAGAAATCCGAGGACTCCACGTTGCTCTTATTTAGACTAAGTTTGTATCATTTGGAAACACAATTTCAGAGACGCGATGTGTGATAAGTAAATTTGGTCTTGAGCGAATATTTAATTTTACTCGTCTTAATTCAAAGCATGATCTTACTGGTAGCTATGATCTATTACACGTATAAGATCATTTTTACTTGTATCTCCCGAACTATCCTTAATCAGTGTGGAAACACACAAGGTGAAACCCTTTACTGAGAATATACTATCGGTTATCTACTCAAAATATATGTAGAAGTTTAAATCCGGTGTTTAAAATCTGTCTGGTGGTCGCATGAACAGACTTTGGGTAGAGCTGATGATACTATAGCAGGAAGCATGCCCTTTGACCTCCTCAATTGTGGAGGCTTTTTTTTTCTTTTTTTTTTTCCCTACTACAAGTTAGTTCTCCCAAAAGAATTTCTCCCATCTAGCGGTGAAATTGTATTCTGCATTTAAACGAATAGTGCTCTCTAGCGCCTCGCTTTTTGCAACTGCGTGTTGCAACTGCGGTAGCCGTTATGTGTCAAGAATCTATGACAACATGTCTTCCAATAGCACTTCATCCAGTTTAATTGTACATGTTCTACTGTTATGCTGCCTATATAATGATTTACACAAGCAAGCAATGAAAAAAAGCTTGTAATTTAGACCATAACTTTGACTCACCCGTCGAGAAGAAAGCAGACAACTTCCCTTTCAAAGTCTTTCTCCTTCATTAGCTCTTTCCACCTGGGAGAAGCTATCCCGATATTTATTTACATCCCGATAAATAAATTTTTTGCTTTTAGGCCACAAGGATTCCTTCTCCTGTGGCTCGGCATAAGTATGATCCAGCATTATATTGTACCGTGCAGTGCAGCCTTTTCAAATTTGCCGGGGGCAGTATCAATGCCTCTCATATGGTCTAGCGGTTAGGATTCCTGGTTTTCACCCAGGTGGCCCGGGGTTCGACTCCCGGTATGGGAAGACAATTTTTTTATATTGCCAACAAATTCAAGTTATTCAAGTTCATCAATAATCATTTTTAGTCATTCATAGTCTTAGAGGCCTACACGAACTGCAGAAACAAGAAGAAGATATGTAAAAACTCATAAATGATGATTCAGTACTGAATCATTTTCACAAATACAATTATATTGAATTCAGAAAATTTCACTATGGAATATTTACTTTATCTATCATAATTTCAATTTAGTATGTCATCATTTAAATTTTTCATCTCATAATTATGGCGCATAGTCATCATTTTAATTTCAACTTTTTAAGTCATAATTTCGACTTTTTGTCATAATTATTACTTAATTCAGAATTACAATTTTTGTCAATTACGCCTTTTTAATGTAACGCTTAAAACGTTTTTAAGTCATAATTTGGTAGCACTATTTTGATGGTCCTTTTGAACGTGCTGTTGACTATAGTAGTGTTGCACCTGCATGTCCACTAACTCGCTTGTGATAGTCAGAGTGTGTAAAGTAAACTCTCATTAGTGTTAGTAGAGTATTAGTGGACTGGTAGGGTTAGAATAAGTTGAGATATAGTTGAGTTACTTATAGTCAGTACTAGAATATCTGTTGGGGAGCATCACAATAAAGAGTTAGCAGATATTGAGCACAGTCTATTTTTTCAGATATTTAAATGACAAAATAAAAATTTTCAACCGATTGAATCTACACATGTGAGGCCTTCAGAAGTCATAACTTCAGGGGTCAACGGTTTAGGCCAGTTGGCGAAAACACTGCATGTGTAAAAATCAAATACTGTATTACACTTTTCAAAGGATAATCTAGCTTTAAAGTTAGAATAAAAAGTTAAGTGTCACAAAGTCTGACACAAGGCCATTAACTGGTTCTTTTTGTTTTATAAATGTATGTTGCTTATTTCTACAAACATTAACCTGATAAATATGGACTTAATACACGATTAAACAAGATAATCATGCTACCCAATACGTCTGACACAAAATTGTTCAGATTTTTTTGCAGTTTTAGAGTCGCCCAGGTTTTAAAAATATATATTTTATATAAAATATGAATAATAAAAATGTTTTACATTGTATATTTCCATAAACTCAAACTTCTATAACTTTTTTCTGTTTCACTTTCTTAATTTATTTCACTTCTACAAAATTCTACTTTAAAACAAGACCAATTGTACGTCTATACTCCAAAGCATTAATTAATTACAACCATTTAAGTTTGAAATGTGCATTTTCATGTCTACGCAGTGTAACTGACAGTGTAAAACAGCATGCACTAAATCAATGTAGTTCTCAAACTATCGCTTAAATTCTTAATCGTCATTTATTTCTATAAACGGCTCTCAAAGAAACGTCTTCACCTAAAACACATACAGTCCAACAAGATGACTAAATCTAGTGGAGTAATAAAACCATCATCATTTGGAAACTTTTGTGTATTTATTTGAGTATCACAAATTCTTAGTGATTTGGTCTTTTGAATCTTACATGGACACGTGTGATTCCTGTATAAAGATTATGTTTTAAAGTTAGTTCATAGAGTGTGGAACTTTGCATCACTATGGCGTGTAAAAATACACCCAAAGATACACCCAAAGATACTAAGTAGGAGAATATCTAACTGTATATTGTGAACATTCCATTATCTCGTTTATTTGGGGTCAGATTGTGCCGGATGTTAGTAGGTATTAGTTAATAACAACAAAAAACTTTAAATCAACATGAAGCCATAATATTAATAAATAAAATATGGTAGAATTACATTTTACAATGACTTCCATAATATTTTAGTAAAGGTATGCCTGGATCACCCAACACAGAGTTGTGCGTTGTGAGTGAGACATCGCAGTGTTAGAGAAATCTAACATTGCGTGGTTGCGCTACGTCTGAAACTTAGTAATCAACATGCATTTATGTAGGACTGTCAAAATTTAAATAATATTTAAATTTTGTATTTTTGATTGTATTTAAAAAAAAAATCTTACAAATGTTGTGTCAGACGTATTGGGTAGCATGATTATCTTGTTTAATCGTGTATTAAGTCCATATTTATCAGGTTAATGTTTGTAGAAATAAGCAACATACATTTATAAAACAAAAAGAACCAGTTAATGGCCTTGTGTCAGACTTTGTGACACTTAACTTTTTATTCTAACTTTAAAGCTAGATTATCCTTTGAAAAGTGTAATACAGTATTTGATTTTTACACATGCAGTGTTTTCGCCAACTGGCCTAAACCGTTGACCCCTGAAGTTATGACTTCTGAAGGCCTCACATGTGTAGATTCAATCGGTTGAAAATTTTTATTTTGTCATTTAAATATCTGAAAAAATAGACTGTGCTCAATATCTGCTAACTCTTTATTGTGATGCTCCCCAACAGATATTCTAGTACTGACTATAAGTAACTCAACTATATCTCAACTTATTCTAACCCTACCAGTCCACTAATACTCTACTAACACTAATGAGAGTTTACTTTACACACTCTGACTATCACAAGCGAGTTAGTGGACATGCAGGTGCAACACTACTATAGTCAACAGCACGTTCAAAAGGACCATCAAAATAGTGCTACCAAATTATGACTTAAAAACGTTTTAAGCGTTACATTAAAAAGGCGTAATTGACAAAAATTGTAATTCTGAATTAAGTAATAATTATGACAAAAAGTCGAAATTATGACTTAAAAAGTTGAAATTAAAATGATGACTATGCGCCATAATTATGAGATGAAAAATTTAAATGATGACATACTAAATTGAAATTATGATAGATAAAGTAAATATTCCATAGTGAAATTTTCTGAATTCAATATAATTGTATTTGTGAAAATGATTCAGTACTGAATCATCATTTATGAGTTTTTACATATCTTCTTCTTGTTTCTGCAGTTCGTGTAGGCCTCTAGGACTATGAATAACTAAAAATGATTATTGATGAACTTGAATAACTTGAATTTGTTGGCAATATAAAAAAATTGTCTTCCCATACCGGGAGTCGAACCCCGGGCCACCTGGGTGAAAACCAGGAATCCTAACCGCTAGACCATATGAGAGGCATTGATACTGCCCCCGGCAAATTTGAAAAGGCTGCACTGCACGGTACAATATAATGCTGGATCATACTTATGCCGAGCCACAGGAGAAGGAATCCTTGTGGCCTAAAAGCAAAAAATTTATTTATCGGGATGTAAATAAATATCGGGATAGCTTCTCCCAGGTGGAAAGAGCTAATGAAGGAGAAAGACTTTGAAAGGGAAGTTGTCTGCTTTCTTCTCGACGGGTGAGTCAAAGTTATGGTCTAAATTACAAGCTTTTTTTCATTGCTTGCTTGTGTAAATCATTATATAGGCAGCATAACAGTAGAACATGTACAATTAAACTGGATGAAGTGCTATTGGAAGACATGTTGTCATAGATTCTTGACACATAACGGCTACCGCAGTTGCAACACGCAGTTGCAAAAAGCGAGGCGCTAGAGAGCACTATTCGTTTAAATGCAGAATACAATTTCACCGCTAGATGGGAGAAATTCTTTTGGGAGAACTAACTTGTAGTAGGGAAAAAAAAAAAGAAAAAAAAAGCCTCCACAATTGAGGAGGTCAAAGGGCATGCTTCCTGCTATAGTATCATCAGCTCTACCCAAAGTCTGTTCATGCGACCACCAGACAGATTTTAAACACCGGATTTAAACTTCTACATATATTTTGAGTAGATAACCGATAGTATATTCTCAGTAAAGGGTTTCACCTTGTGTGTTTCCACACTGATTAAGGATAGTTCGGGAGATACAAGTAAAAATGATCTTATACGTGTAATAGATCATAGCTACCAGTAAGATCATGCTTTGAATTAAGACGAGTAAAATTAAATATTCGCTCAAGACCAAATTTACTTATCACACATCGCGTCTCTGAAATTGTGTTTCCAAATGATACAAACTTAGTCTAAATAAGAGCAACGTGGAGTCCTCGGATTTCTTAAAACAACATAACAGCAACAAAAACATTGTGACAAACTTTGACAACATGTTTCATGTTGTATGGACAAAACTACTGTTTGAAATATTTTTGTATAAATAAGATCTAAGATGCCTAAGCATACTTTTTGCTTTTATTTAAATCTAAAGTTTTTGAACAGACGCTGTTTAGTAAAAATAATACATAAGTCTTCTAAGAAGATAAATAGAAGATATGATTTTAATAAAACTTTAAAGATTTGATTTAAACAGTCTTTAATTTTAAAATATCTAATTTATAAGGTTATGCTTTTAAATGAATTTAGTATAAAACTCTGGATGTACTCTGGAACGCAGACTAGATTTACTGTGACATTGTCCCCCCGAGGCTCATCTGGTCAACTATGTGCTTTTTGGATTGTTTTTTATCGTTGCATAAAGAACTACTTCACCTCTCTGGAAATGTAAGGTGTTTTTATTTATATATTTATTTAGCTAAAACTTTGTTTACATTTTTTAAATACATTTTAGTAACATATGTTATTATTCATTGGTTATATATTTTATTAATAATAATTTAATTTAAAATAGAGATTAGTTCATTTTTTAGAACCGTGTGTGTGCGCAAAATTATATTAAATTATTTATTTATTTTATAGTTTTCTGTGATGGTCGTGTTTAGGTGTACATGATTGAATATGCAGTTACGGTACAAAAATCATTATGGCTATGGAAAGCCATAAAAATTGAAACCCCGCATGGACAAAAAATGCTGATTGAATCTCTTCATATAAATGAGATTTAAGACGACTAAGTACAGTTTTTCACCAATCTAAAGTTTTTGAACAGACATTATTTAATAAAAATTATACTTTAGGTCACCGTTAAACAAAATCATTACAGTAATCTTGTAAAAGATAAATAGAAGATGCGTATGTATTCAAACTTTAAAGATTTAATTTAAACAGTCTTTCATTTTAAACTTTTACGATTATATTTTGAAATTAATTTAGTATAAAACTCTGGATGTACTCTGGAACGCAGACTAGATTTACTGTGACATGAGGCTCCTCTGACCTGTCACCCGATATCCTGAAGCTATCATTATTGTCAAGTAACTTCTTTCTCAGAAGACGCAGCGCTGATCGGAAGGACCTTATAAGTATCCTATCAGCGGGACAGTCTCTAAATGTTTTCATGGTTGCTCTCTCTGAAGATAGTCCTATGTTGTCATTTTCGTTGTAACTCTCTAAACATGTAAGATGGATTTTATTGTTTTTGTTTGTCTAAAACAAATGGTTTCAGTAGATATTTTTTATAACCATTTAATTTATATACTTTTATAAATTCACTGTTACCTATGGAATGCGGAGGAGCAGGAGGGGGGTGTCAGGATGTAGAGGACGCGCGCATAGACACACAGACACGCGCGTGGCTCCTTTACTGGTGAGATAGACAGACACGAGCGGGGGCCCCTGTTTGAGAGACTTTTTTATTAAGACTTTAATAAAATTGTTTATTAAAACATTATTACGACTTTTAATAATGTATTAAATTTAATAAAAAAAAAAATAAAAAAAAATAATAAAGATATCATTTAAACTTTGAAATAATTTTAGCCCTAACACAATGTCTCATTCTGATCGCTGAATAAACCCTAGGAGTCAGAGACCGTCAGGTGGTGCTGTAAGAGAGAACCATTCTGTGATTTTATTATTTTGTTTATCTAAAACTAAAACAATTGGTTTCAGTAGTTTTTTATTTTATATACTTTTAAAGAACAGAATGTTTTTCAACTTTAGTTAAATTATTTTATAACCATTTCATTTATACTTTTAAAGAACAGTATGTTTTCAACTTTTTTGTGGTAGGTTTTAGTAAGATATTATATATTGTGTGATGTATTCTTTTATCCTTATTCATTTATTCTTTTGTGTGATAGACACCACACTGATTTCCATAACCTGTATGTTGTTTTTCTTCAGCACTCTATAAACATTTAACTGTTTGTATAATTGTTTTTCAATGGTCGTGTGACACACTTACACAGTCTTTTTTCTTCTCTCATTCCAAAGGGGCACACAATGTGCTCTGGAATGCGGAGGAGATGCTGACACATCTATATAACAGAGCCTTCAAACTTTCTGTCAAACCCATATGATCTAGGACTAAAAAGGTTCAAATAGGGCAAAACTTTCTGTCAGAACCACATGATCAAAGAATAGCTAGGTCAATAGGGCAAACCATAACAACATATGCCGGATAGACACTGGAAGGTCAACCTGTCAAAACACATGATCGAAGGGATAGGAAGGGGCAATAGGTCAAAACTAACTGTCAAAACCACATGATCGGCGGATAGGAAGGGTCAATAGGTCAATCCATAACAATAGGGACCGGAAGGGCAACCGGAAAGGTCAACCGGAAGGTCAATGACAACCGGAAGCCATCAATCATTTTGACACATGGTGTAGCATATATACTACTGACAGCAATAAATCATCATGAGCGTTGAACATAAGAACACTAATTTGAACACTTGTGTGTGGTAATGCTATGGCCTACACGAACTGAGTAACGGACTCTCAACCAGGTACCCAAAGAATGTGAATCCTTTTACCATTTTTATTTATTTTATTATTTTTTTTTACCTACTTGTTCTTACATTTCTTTACTACAGAATATTATTACGATTATTTTTATTTATTCATGGGGAACTCTGGGTTACATTAGACATAGGTACTGGCCAAAATATGGTTAAGAAGGTCTGGAAAACGAATTTGGTTTAATTTTCTTTCTTTTTTTTAGGAGCTTAGTGGTAAGTCAAATGTTCACACACCTCTCTGCGGGTATAAATAACCTTTCTTTTGGGAATATGCGCTTCCTCTGTAGTTCTGACGGAGCAGCTAGTTCAGGGGAGTTCAGGGAGGGAGCAGGGTTTGTTGTATTTAGGGACTTTGGTTTATTCTGTGTTTTTACCTGCACTACAATTGAATATAACTTTGATTTTTATTGGAGACCGTCCAAAAAAACAAAACTGAGTAGCCTAATTTTTTTTAATTTTTCAACTAAACAGTTATGGCTAAAAACTATATTTTAGACTCATCCAGTCACAAAAACTTGGTCAAAATTATTTCCTGGAATAGTAAAGGACTTAATGGACCTATTAAACGAGGAAATGTATTGACCCACCTTAAAAAATTAGAGATGGATATCGGGTTTTTACAAGAAACACACTTGAGAGATCAGGATCATAAACGGTTACGAACTAAATGGATTGGACAGATATTTCATTCTAAATTCCCAGTAAAAAACAGAGGCGCAGCTATAATTATTAGAAAGACAATTCCCTTCTTAGCATCAAAAATAATATCTGATCCTCGAGGACGATATATTATTGTTACAGGAAAATTGTACAATAAACCAGTCTAGCTAGTGTATACGCCCCCAATATTGATGATGAGGCTTTTATTACCTCTTTCTTTACAGCATTACCTAATATGGATTCTCATAAATTGATTATTGGAGGGGATTTTAATTTGGTGTTAGACCCAATAATTGATAGGTCATCACAAAAACCATCCAACATATCAAAGTCTGCTAAAACCATTCATGCACTCATGAATACCTATAAATTATTTGATCCATTTAGAGTTTTATCTCCCAACACAAGGAAATATTCTTATTTCTCTCCGGTTCATCATTCGTTTTCTAGAATAGATTTCTTTTTAATTGATTATGCATATTTAACAAACATCAAACTGTAACGGTCACCAGCTGGAGTGCCCTTGAGAGCCACCAGAGGGCACTCCACATAAGACTATCATATTCACTCACAGACTACATTTCCCATCCTGCATCTACCTGGACTGATTACTTCATACACCTGCACTGCATTATTCACCTGCACTGTTCCTGATTACAGTCACACCTGATCCTCATTCTATGGACTATTTATGTCTCACACATTCTCACCCTCACTGCGAAGTCTTGTTTTACTGTTGTGAACTCTACTGAGTGTTTATTCCTGTGACTGCCTGTTTGTATTTTTGACCTTGCCCGTTTCTGGATTTCTCCCTGTCTGCTGCCTGCCTACGTTACCTCTGCTTGGATCTCTGACTTTGATTGTTTGCTGCCTGCCCTGATCTTCTGCCTGGTTTTGTTCTACGATTAAGCCTTGTCTTCACTGCTGTATCTGCTGGTTCTGACCTTTGCCTGTTTGACTACTCTTATTAATAAATCACGCTGCGAATGGATCCCCCAGACTCTGATGCTTCATAACACAAACACTGTGATTACGAAGCAATTGTGTTATCTGATCATAGTCCAGTATCATTCCACATAGAGATGGGACATGACCTGACAACCAAAAAATGGCGGTTTAATAATGCTCTTTTATCGGATGATAAAGTAATAGAAGAACTGCAAAAACAAATTGATATATTTCTGAATACAAATGATGATCCAGAGATCAAAAGATCCACCTTGTGGGAAACATTTAAAGCATACATGAGGGGCCAGATTATTTGCCTGAATAGCTTGAAAAATAAACAGCGAAGGGAAAAAGAGTTGAAATTGACCCAAGAACTTAAAGAAATTGACAGAGTTTATGCTAACTCCCCCACACCAGACCTTTATAAAAGAAAGCAATCGTTGCAGACCGAACTCAATTTATTATACACTGCAGAAACGACTAAATTCTTGACACAATTAAAACACAAATGGGGAAAAAACAGGTAAATTATTAGCCCAGCAAATTAAAGAAGAAGCAGCGTCAAGGTTAATAACAGAGATACGGACAGATTCCGGTCAGACAACAACTGATCCTAAAATAATAAATGACACATTCAAGAACTTCTATTCTAAATTGTACTCTTCAGAATCCAAAAATGATTCAAACTTAATAGAACAATTTTTAGATAAACTTCAGATACCTACTATAAATTTAGAAAACAAAAAATTATTAGAACAACCTATTTCAAACTTAGAAATAAAACAAGCTATACAGTGTATGCAAAACTCTAAGTGCCCTGGACCTGATGGTTACAGTGTTGAATTTTATAAGGCTTTTATAGATCAAATTTCAACACTTCTTTTAAGCGTCTATAATGAAGCATTGACTACAGGTTCTCTACCTCCAACGTTATACGATGCCTGCATCTCTTTAATCCATAAATCTGGCAAAGACCCTCTAGAACCAGGTTCATATAGACCCATAAGCCTTTTGAATGTGGTGTAACAATAACGACTCGGGGTAAATGTGAATTAGCTCAAGAATATAGGGAATTTTGGCAATATTAATATTTATGACTCATGGTCATAATTCATAAGTCGCATGTACATTTATTTTATCAATTATCGAGATTACCTTGTTCTGTACTGTCTGATCATTACAGTTAAGAAGGGGGTATCTCTTTTCAAACTCCAAGAAAGTTTTATCTTCTGGCCGCGAATATCAAACTTTCTGAGTTTATGAATTAAAACTACTCAAGGTAGTCAATATCGAGCTTGTAGCTTAGATCTTTTACAATTTCATTGACTTTATAAGGTGGGTTTTCAAACACAGAGACAATTAAAAGTATACATGGGTTTATTAATAAAATGGCACACACTAGAGATTATATAAACTACAAACATAAACGTACGTAAAAATGCGAACAAACAAATAAACATTTAACCGAACAAAAACATAAACATAGCGTGATCAGAATGAAAATGGAGTGAAAGAAAGAAAGATATAGAGGGAAGATAGAGGGTAACTTAAATCACAGACCTAAGACCTAGACACCTGGAACAGCTTTTATAGGAATCAATATACTTGCGAGTGCTCTTTCTGGTCAGGCTGAAGCTGATGCAAGATTCTGTGTTCTTTCAGTGTGGTGCTGAAGAGGGGGCGCGCGTGCGCGTGTCCGACTGGTTTGCGTCTAGCTTCGTCTTCTGGGTCGTTTCGCAAGACGATGTAAAGGCTCACTTGAATTTAATGTTACCGGAAAATAAGGTTCATCTCCCGGGATGGGAGAGGTTTACAGTCTTTGTTGCAAAGGACGCAGCTACGACTCGAACATGTGCTCGCTCGATGGAGAAGGCCAGGGCCTCCTCCAGATGTTCCTTTGGAGAAGCGCTGCGCCGAGGAAGAGGGTCCAGAGAAGTTGGATGAGTTGAGTTGGAAGAGAGAGAGTTACTGAAGGTCTGGACTTTTATCAGTGTCCCATGTGCCGTCCCCTCCTTCGTGTAGGACGAATCAGCTGTCGAGATTTTTCGAGCGGGAAGATTCCTTTGTCCGGTTAGACACGCCCACTCGAATGAGTCATGATTGACTTTAACTTGAGAGGATTTCCTCCAGACATATGAACTTATAAAACAATGCGCATCACTGAATTCTGCTATCGGAATTCAACTCCGTTAGCTGGAGAGGATTACAGAGATATCAAAAATAGAATATAGGCTTTGTAGCCATGCAAAGATACTGTAGTTCTATTAATGTTACAAATAGGACATATGCTTTCCTATGGTTTACACACCTCTTAACACACAAATATATATATTTAGTACATTTAAGAGTGACTTTATGGGTAAAAGTCCTAAGTCCAGAGTGTGTTTGTGTGTGTGTGTGTTGGAATGTTGCGACCCTGTTATCTCATGCATAGGGCTGGATAGCTCTATGGTCAAATTTTATGACCTGCCAATGAGCTCGGGTTACGGGATGCGATTCTACTGGGAGAACATTCTTCAAAAATACATTTCAGATCCAAACACGCGAGGATCATAACTATATGATCAAAACAACATTAATCACACATACATACAGGAAGTTCAGATACAAGTCTGAGTTACACACATTAAAAGTTAAACACCAAAGGATGTTGGTGTGTGTGTGTGTGTGTGTGTGTGTGTGTGTGTGTGTGTGTGTGTGTGTGTGTGTGTGTTCTGGAATGTCACGAGTCTGTGAAGTTGTAAAAGTCACAGGGAGTCCGCGCTGGATTGGGGGGGGGGGGGGGGGGGGGCGACAGACACCCCGGCGCTGGTGAATTATTCCGTGGGGAATTATTAACCAGCGCTGTTTGGACAAAGAAGATGTGTTCGACATCACATGATTCACTTAATGTGAAAAGCAGATGTCATTGTTGCTACAGTGGATAATAAAATTTTGGCAAAGATCTTAGCCATACGTTTGGAAAAGGTCCTTCCAACCGTTGTGTCACCAGACCAAACTGGATTTGTTAAAGACAGGCAGTTGTTTTTTAACATCAGGCGACTGTTGAACATTATCTACACTCAGAATCCAAATAAAGAAGTATCCGAAATATTGGTCTCACTAGATGCCGAGAAGGCCTTCGACAGGGTCGAGTGGGATTTTCTCTTCTCGGCCCTGTCGATGTTTGGATTTGGCCCCTACTACATTTCTTTAATTCAACTACTTTATGCTCAGCCTAAAGCATGTGTTCACACAGATAATATGGATTCTTGCTCTTTTTCTCTTCACCGTTCAACACGACAAGGCTGCCCTTTGTCTCCCTTGTTGTTCACGCTGGTCATAGAACCTCTTGCTATTTTGCTGCGCTCTACGGGGGATTATAAGGGGATTGTAAGGGGATTGTAAGAGGAGATAAGGAGCATAAGGTGTCCTTATATGCGGACGATCTGCTTCTATATATTTCAGATCCATCTGTCTCTACCAAAAATTATGACCATGCTATCGGACTTCGGTAAAGTATCAGGATATAAAATTAACCTGTCAAAAAGCATATTGTTTCCGATCAGCTCTAGGGCAAAAGATCAAGTATATACACTCTCCCCTTTTCCCTTTGCTGTTTTAGACTGTTTTAAATATCTCGGAATAAATATCACACAGGAAATATCTGGCCTTTTCAGCAAAAACTTTGTAAACCTATATAAACAAACGGAGCAACAGATCGAGAGGTGGTCTAATCTCCCGATCTCTCTCGCTGGCCGAATTAATATTATAAGAATGAATGTTTTACCGAAATATTTATTTTTATTTCAGTGTGTTCCAATTTTGATTAGTAAGAATTTTTTTACCAAAATAGATTCTTTAATTGCGTCCTTTATTTGGAATAAAAAGATACCAAGAATTAAAAAATCCTTTTTACAAAGACCCAAACCCATAGGAGGAATGGGATTGCCCAGCTTCCGGCTCTATTATTGGTCCTGTAATATTCGATGTATGTCATTTTGTAATGGATTTCACAAACCTGATTGGGAACAGATGGAAAATCAAGCTTTTTCTCCTAATACACTAAAATCATTGATACATTACACCTCTGATCTTTCTAAATTTAAGGCTCAGAATCCTGTTGTCTCCCACTCACTAAAAATTTGGTCTCAGATTAGAAGACATTTTCATTGGAATCAATGTTCAGTCCTTACACCAATAACTGGTAATCAAGCACATAAGCTGTTTTCAGGTCAAACATTTCAACAATGGGACCTTAAAGGAGTGCACACAATTAAAGACCTCTTCATTGATAAAATATTTCCAACATTTGAACAATTAATACATAAATTTAATATTGATAACAAAGACTTTTTTAAATACTTGCAAATGCGCAACTTTACTAAAGCAACATTTCCCTCTTTTCCCAATCAGCCTGAAGTATGTCCTGAACAATGTATTTTTGAACAACCCACTTAAAAAAGGTTCTATTTTCTAGAATATATAATTACCTTTCACAGATAGATAATACAACTACACTTGATCATATAAAGGATGCTTGGAGTGAAGACTTAGGGATAAACATCACAGACGACCAGTGGATCGAAGCTCAAGAGCGGGTCCACTCCTCCTCAGTCTGTCTGTATCAGGCACGGTCTGCTGCAGTTTAAAATCCTGCACCGATTACACCTTTCCAAACAAAGACTGTCCAGGATGTTTCCGGGAGTGGACGCCTCTTGTGAACGTTGTGGCTATGCCCCTGCTTCATTGTCACATACATTTTGGGACTGTCCCCACATCACCCTCTATTGGTCTAAAATAATTGAGACTTTGTCAGCAATTTTTAATGTTAGACTCCCAGCAGATCCAGTAATGTCACTATTTGGTGTTGTACCTACAGATATACATTTAAACAGCTCACAAATTAATGTATTGTGTTTTGTGATGTTGCTAGCCAGACGTCTAATTTTACTAAACTGGAAAAATAAAATTCCTCCTACTCATCAAAACCTTCTTAGAGACGTAATGCAATATTTACAATTGGAAAAAATGTAATATTCTTTAAGGAAGAAAGAACAAACATTTTACTCAATTTGGCAACCTTTTATTAATTATTATAACAAGTAAAATCGGACGGCCCTCCTAATGCCTGATTTGATATGGTTTTATCTAATACTTCATGTGTGTGCAGGTTTTTGTTTTCTGTTGTTTTTTTGTTGTTGTTTTTTTTTTACGTTTTTTTTTTGTTTTCTGTTTACATTTATACATATACAAATTGTATATATGTCAGTGATTTGTATAAAACTGTTGGAAATTGGTAATAAAAATAACAGAGAAAAAAAAAGAAAAAAAAAAGAAATGAAGAAATATAAAATATTGAATGTTATAAATATGTCCAATAGCGTTATCTCCCTTTACATAAGCCTCCAATGAGATCGCATTTTGAGTGACGTCATGGAAAATTCTGCTATCGTGGCACTTTTAGAGAGCAGCGCATTCTAGAACTTTCTATTCTCCGTGAACCTCTGACGCGAGCAGATGCTTGTTTTGCTCCGGGAGATTTGAAGCTCCGATTTGAGTCGAGAACTGATGTAAGAGTTGTTTAAATGCCTCTAAATCATTTATATGATGACGATGTAGAAATAAGTAGCAGTTAAAATGAGTTGAAGTGATATGATTGTTCACGTTATGTGTTGACCGCATGTCAATGACGCAATATTAGCGGTAGTTTAAAGCTAATATAGTGTGTGTCGTGTGTGTATATCTCTAACGAAGGATTCAGAGAGAAGAAGTTTATGCTCGAGAATGACATTTTGAGAACGTGTATCCTCTGGAACTTCCCTGGTTCTTCCGATGTACATGTTAAACGAGTTCCTTGGTGAGTTAATATAGTTCAATAATTTCAGTATTGTTCAATAAGGTTCATTAAGGATCATATTAAGTGTGTTACATCAAATTATTGTTTATTTGGTGCAGTATTAATGGCAAATACAGCCTTAAGTGTAAAATGAAAGATGTAATCAGGCATTTATGTGAAATTAATGCCATGAAATGCAATGTGTGTGTGTGTGTTAAATAAGATGCTTACAAGCAAGTATGCCAAAAAATGTATTTATTGCACAGACAATTTATTGCATAAAGACAATTTATTGTACAGAGTCCTATAAATGGACATTATTTGCTGTGTTTTATGAGAAGTTGTGTATAATCTGAATTGATTTGTATATAGTGTCGAATGCTAATTGTTTTTTTTTGGCCTTGTGTCTTCAAGGCCAGGTTTTTTGTTCTTCTGCTTTTGTTTCCATGTGAGTGCTGTGATGTCCAGCTGATGAGTGTGATCCATTCTGCATGTGAATCGGACGAAGTGTGAATCATTCCTGAATTGTGAATTATCTCAGCTCTTCCTGTGTGCGTAACGGTGGGGTTGGACTGGCGAGCCGCCCGTTTAACGAATCCTTTGATTACCCTGTTGCAAGAGAAACCGAAGCCGAAACTGAACTTGCTCGTCTTTGAACGGTAGGATTAGAATCACACATCAATTTATTCTGTTCTATCCAGGGCAGAATAGGACGACTGAATTAAGTGCCTCACGAACTTTTGGACTGAGTTTACGAACTGATCTGTTCATTGAGAAACATCAGACTTTTGGACTTTCTGAGTATTTACGTTCAGAGTGTTTGTTTCATTTTCTATTGGTTTCCTTACGCCTGTGTGAGGTTATATGGGTCCATGTTCAACTAATTGATTAATCATTACCATCTAACAACAAGAAAAAAAAAAGAGAAAAGAACATATTCAGTAAATTCAAACTTGTTCTTACCTCATCCTTTTGTTTGAGTATTCACTGCTGTTGCACCATCTCTCTCCCCGGACGAACCTAATCTTTTGAGCCCACTGGTCCGTTAGTAAAGTTGACACAAATTTATCACGTGTAACGGGTTACAAGTAAAAGTGGCGAGAGCCAGCCAGGAGAGAGATTGGCCTGCAGCAATAGTGACTGGTTTTGAGTCAAATTAATAATCTATATACTCAGCAGAATATTGACAACATGGATATTGTGAAAAGAGAGAATGTAGATGTCTCAAATGCCGTAATAGTCAGCGGCTTAACATTGACTGAAACAGATGAGGACTTAGAAGCATGGTTGTTGAGATATGGCAGCATTAGTCGCAACCTTCTCATTGATGACCCAAAAACACTGAATTCCATCAAGATGCCATTATAGAGTTTACTTATAGCTCTGCTATGAAAACACTAATGCCCCTGCTGCCCGTAACAATGGTCAGTACGTCAAACCCAGATACCACTTTCATAGTGCGTGCCTTAAGCTGTGTCTACCCTCATGTAGCTAGTGACAGAGCCACTAAGTTGTACTTGGAAGAACTACAAAATATCGCTAGCGCTAGTGGAAAGTCAATTGAAGAAGTGCTCCAGGAGGAGTTACAGAGGATGAAAGCTGGCTGTTCTGTTGCTGAGCCCATATCTGCTTCAGGTGAAAGAGTTGAGTATCCACATGCTGCAGACTCTCAAACTCGTGATAGCAGCACCACCAGCTCACTGGATGGAACGTCGTCCCCAGCCAACTTACAGAGAGTGACCACAGAACAAGTAGCCCCTCCCTCAATTGAATCTGAGACATCACAAAACCTGTCCAAGGAAAGACCCAGCAGTAGAACTAGCCATCCTGCAGCTACGGTGTTACCCCATCCAGTACTTACAATGGACATGATTGATCCGCCCAGCGTGCAAAAAGTTGTAGTTGAACACATTGTCAGAACCAACGACACTGCTACTTTACAACCTGCCTCTTTCCGTCTCAGGTCTTTCTCTGGGAAAGTTCCTAGGCCAGTAAACGAGCCAGACTTCGACACATGGTGGGCAAGTGTTCAATTTCTATTAGATGACCCCTCCATTTCGGACTTGTCTCGCACAAGGAGAATACTTGATAGTCTACTCCCTCCGGCAGCTGATGTCATTAAACATGTGAGTCCCCAGTCTTTACCTTCAGTTTACTTGGAGTGGCTAGAGTCTGTTTACGGATCCGTAGAGGATGGCGATGAGCTGTTAGCAAAATTCATGACCATGCTACAGAACCCAGGGGAGAAGCCCTCCAGTTATTTGCACCGGTTGCAAGTTATGTTGAGCACTACTGTAAGGAGAGGCGGCATTGCGGAGAGTGAGCAAAACCGCTGCCTGATAAAGCAATTCTGCCGTGGATGCTGGGATAATGGGTTAATTTCCAGCTTACAGCTAGAAAAGAAAAAGATCAACCCACCTTCTTTTGCAGAGATGGTAGTGCAAATTCGCACGGAGGAAGACCGGCAAGCCTCAAAAGAAGACAGAATGAGAAATCATTTTGGATTAAACAAACAGAGTAATGCCCCCAAAATGAGAACTGCTACTCATCAAATGTCAACATATTCCCATGATGCAGTTGGTGGAGCAGCTGAAGAGGTGGATACTATGAGGGCTCAAATATCTGAAATGAATGCTCAGGTTGCTGCTATGCAAACCTCAACTTACCAGAAGTGCAAGCCTGATTATTCCAAAAATTCTGATTTGATCCAGCTAAAGAAAGAGCTAGTAGAACTACAAGCAGAAGTAGAGGCTATGAGAACATCCATTTCTGGTAAAGTGCCAAAAGAAACCCCAGCAGCTAAGGAAATAGCGGGACTGAAGAAGCAAATGGCAGAGTTAAAGGCTCAGTTGTCAGCCCCTGAAATACCACAACACCGGTCCGGGAAGACGGCAAAATTCCAGCGTAAGCAAACTGAGAGGGATGAGAACAATCAACTCAGAAGTGGTTCAGTGACAATCACTCGTCCTCGTCCTGGATACTGTTTTAGATGTGGTGAGGATGGACACCTTGCCATCAACTGTGAAAATGACTCGAACCCTTCTAAGGTAGAGGAGAAGAGGCGCCAGTTGAGAGAAAAACAAGCTCAGTGGGACCTAAAGAACCAAGCCACTACTACTCCGTTAAACACCAGACAGTCTCTGTAGCAGGGCATATGGAGACTGAGACAAAGCATCATTGCCCTAAAAGCAAACTGCCAAAGGGACTAATTGGAATGAAATGTACTGCCCAAATCTATGTTGATGGAAATCAAAGTGAACTGCCTTTTAGACACTGGTTCCCAGGTGACTACAATCCCCTTCTCATTTTACGAAAATAACTTGTCTCATTACCCCATGAAACCCCTGGAATCTTTGCTGGAAGTGGAGGGAGCCAATGGACAATCAGTGCCTTACCTTGGGTACGTGGAGTTAACTTTAATGTTTCCCAAAGAGTTCCTAGGAACAGATACCGAGGTTACCACACTAGCACTGGTGGTTCCAGATTTGGTAAATGTACCACAAGTCCTCATCGGTACAAATACCTTGGATGTGCTTTACTCCAGTTAAGTTCAAAAAGAGACTGTCAGCCCCAAATCAGCTTCTAAAGGGTACGCAGCTGTACTGAAGACACTTGATGTGAGGCATCGACAATCATGTGCCAAAACCCTTGGGTGTGTGACATTAAAAGGGGCAGTCCCTGAAATAGTGCCAGCAGGATGCACTGCTGTTCTTGATGGAGCCGTCTGTCTGAATTATCTTCCAGCAGAAAAACTGACTGTTACAAGTCCTCCCACAATATCTTCTCTGCCAAGTGGTCTTTTAAGTTGCTAGTGGGTTGCACGCCTTACCTGTGAAACGTTTCTTCTCCTTGCCTGTGGTAGTCAAGAATGAAACCCAGACTAACATAGTAATCCCTCCCCGGTCTGTGATTGCAGAAATGCATGCTGTCCAGCAGGTGATAAACAAGCCATTAACAAATGATGTTTCTGAAACACCAGAAAGTCCTCAGATAACTCGATTTTGGAGACTCCCCACTGCCCTCCGAATGGAAAGAACGGATATCAGCCTTGTTAAACTCTATGCCTGAAGTTTTTGCTTTGAAGGAAATGGATTATGGGCACACAGATAAGGTGAAGCACCGAATTAAACTGAGTGATGAAACTCCTTTCAAGCATAGAGCTCGTCCCATCCGCCCACAAGATATTGATGCCGTCAGAAAACATCTACAGGAGTTGTTAGCAGCCGGTATTATACGAGAGTCTGAGTCCCCATTCGCATCCCCCATTGTAGTAGTCCGAAAAAAAGACAACTCAGTGCGGCTATGTATTGACTTTAGGAAACTAAACTCTCAAACTATGCGAGATGCGTATGCACTCCCAAACCTGGAGGAAGTGTTCTCCATGTTAACTGGTTCCAAGTGGTTTTCTGTTCTTGATCTAAAATCCGGGTATTACCAGATTGAGATGGATGAAGCGGACAAGCAGAAGACAGCATTCGTATGCCCCCTCGGGTTCTGGGAGTTTAACCATATGCCGCAAGGGATAACCAATGCGCCAAGCACATTCCAGCGGCTCATGGAGCGCTGCATGGGTGACTTAAATAGAAGAGAAGTCTTAGTTTTCATCGATGATCTTATCATCTTCTCTGAAACCCTTGAGGAGCATGAGCGCCGACTGATACAAGTCCTGAATCGTCTAAAAGAATACGGATTGAAGCTCTCACCCGAGAAATGCAAATTCTTCCAAACATCTGTGCGCTACTTGGGCCACATTGTCTCCCAGAACGGTGTAGAAACTGACCCATCAAAAATTGAGGCCATAAAAACCTGGCTAAGGCCCCAGAACCTGCGGGAACTAAAATCCTTCTTAGGATTTACAGGATATTACCGTAGATTTGTTAAAGATTTCTCCAAGATTGCAAAGCCGCTAAACAGTCTTACAGCTGGCTATCCTCCTATTCGAAAGGGAAAAAGGAAAGATAAAGATCATACTTACTTTAATCCAAAAGAGTCTCTGTGTGACAGATGGACTACCGAGTGTCAACAGGCATTTGAAAGCCTTGTGGAAAGGTTAACCTCTGCTCCTGTCTTGGGGTACGCAGATCCTTGTCTGCCTTACCTATTGCATACAGATGCTTGTGCTACAGGACTAGGAGCAGCCTTGTATCAAGAACAGCAAGGACACATGAGAGTCATAACATTTGCCAGCCGTGGATTAACAAAGTGTGAAGCCAAGTATCCTGCCCACAAATTGGAATTTCTGGCTCTCAAATGGGCAATCACCACAAAATTCCATGACTATCTGTATGGGGCAGACTTCACAGCGGTCACTGATAGCAATCCCCTCACCTATGTCCTTACGTCTGCCAAACTAGATGCTACTAGTTATAGATGGTTATCCAGTCTCTCAACCTACAATTTTAAGATCCAATACAGAGCTGGAGCACAAAATCAAGATGCGGACGGATTGTCTCGTTGTCCCAATGGTGAACCATCAGATGATTGGGAAAAGGATGATCTAAAAAAGAGCAAGAACGAATCAGACAGTTCACTCTACATCATCTTGGAGATCTTGAAGGCAACACCAAGACAATCTTACCTGAAGTAGTGGAGGCCATCTGTGAAAAACATCAAGTCAATCAATCCCATGATTTTCAGTCTTTCCCCTTGACCTTGGTAGAGTCTCTGAGCATGAATGAAAAGGCATTACCTCCAGAAATCCAGGAAGAAGATGGCCATGGTCTCCCAGAGATTCCTTGCCTGTCTGAAGAGGATCTGATCAGGAAGCAGCGAGCTGACCCTGAAATTAAAGAGGTAATTGATTACTTGGAGTCTAAAAACAAACCTTCAAACATGAAATTCCACTTACCTGCAGTAACTTTGTTGATGAGACAATGGAACAAACTTGAGCTGAAAAATGGGTTGTTCTATCAGGAGGGGGATGGACGGAGACAAAGTGTTGAACCAACTGGCTTTACCTGAAGATCTTCGAGGAATTGTACTTACCAGTCTTCATGATGACATGGGGCATCTGGGTCTGGAGCGAACTCTCGATCTTCTCCGTTCCAGATTTTACTGGCCGAAGATGGCAGCCGATGTGGACATAAAAATCAAAAGGTGCGAGCGCTGTGTTCGTAGGAAGACTCCTTCACAGAAAGCGGCTCCCTTGGTGAATATTCAGACCCATAGGCCTTTAGAACTAGTTTGTATGGATTTTTTGTCACTGGAACCAGACAGCAGTAACACCAAGAATATTTTGGTCATCACAGACCATTTCACCAAGTACGCTGTTGCTATTCCTACCCGTTACCAGAAAGCGCAAACAGTTGCTATATGCCTGTGGGATAATTTATTTGTCCATTACGGTTTTCCGGAGAAACTTCTCAGCGACCAGGGGCCAGACTTTGAATCTCGTACCATCCAAGAGTTGTGTAGAATTGCTGGCATCCGAAAAGTGAGAACCACCCCCTACCATCCTAGAGGGAACCCGGTGGAGCGCTTTAATCCCTCTTGCAAATGCTAGGCACCCTGGAGAACAAAAGCAAAGCTCATTGGAAAGATCACGTCAAACCATTGGTGCAAGCATATAACTGCACAAGGAGCGATGTAACTGGATATTCACCATATGAGCTAATGTTTGGGAGGCAGCCTCGACTGCCGATCGACCTTGCTTTCGGACTTCATACCAACCTCCCATTACAGTCCCATTCGCAATATGTGAAATCCCTAAGGAGTCGATTAGAGGAAAGCTACAGAGTAGCTTCTCACAATGCATCCAAAATAGCTGATCGGAACAAAAGACGTTTTGACAGAAATGTAGTTGCCTCTACACTTGAACCAGGTGATCGAGTCCTTGTGCGAAATGTCAGATTGAGAGGGAAACACAAGTTGTCAGATAAATGGGCCTCTGAGATCTATGTGGTAGTCCGGAAAGCAGGTGACATGCCAGTATATACAGTTTGCCCAGAAGGGAAAGATGGACCAGTCCTCACATTACACCGCGATCTGCTACTGCCTTGTGGGTTTCTACCCCTGAATGAAATTGAAGGAACAGACCCTCTGAAAATTCGTCGTAAGCCTAGAACCAGATCCCACTCTGCACATGAAGCGGTTCCTCAAGAACATCTGAGTAGTCAGTCTGAATCAGAGGATGAGTCTTATATTGGAAATTCAGGACGCCAATTGGAGTTTAGTACAAAAATTATTGCACCTCCAGAACATCCTATGACCGTAGAGAACTTACCTGAAACAGAGTTTCTCAACTCCCCTGCTGCTGTGGTAGAACCTGTGAATGAAACCTTACCTGACACTGGAACCCTTCCGGCTGCCGTAGACCTTGTAAAAGAAACATTACCTGACATCAGACTAGAAGAAGACTCCACAGATAATCAATCAGAAAATGAAGAAGAAAATTGTATACCTGTTCAAGATGGAGACACTGTTGAAGTGGAGAACTGCAGAAGCAAATGCATTGAAAGTACTGAGCCCCCAGAGTTGTTAGCACCTATGAATGGAAATGTGCTGGAGTTTTCAGGTCTGTCGGACATTGTGACGGAGGAAACACAGTCCAA
The DNA here is from genome assembly GCA_021554675.1 of Leuciscus idus. Taxonomy (NCBI): domain Eukaryota; kingdom Metazoa; phylum Chordata; class Actinopteri; order Cypriniformes; family Leuciscidae; genus Leuciscus; species Leuciscus idus. Next base: position 3,264,739 of record CM038626.1, read on the forward strand.
TGACACAATCTCACCTGCCCAGGATGTTACAAGTAACCAGCTCGTTACAGATGATGACCTTGGAGCTATTGACCCTAGACGTTCCAGAAGGCAGCTTGGGCCTCCTAACAAATTCCAGTATCATAAACTAGGAAATCCCCTAACACTAGTTATCCAGTCCTTACTGCAAGGGTTGAGTTCTGCACTTACCACTTCCTTGGAAGAATCCACATCCATCAGTGATCAGTCCTTGAATATGTCTGGTGCTTTTCCTATAGTGGTGACAAGTCAACCCCAAGCATGCCCGAGGACGTGCCTGAATTCAGAGGGGGAAAGTGTAACCCAGGTTACCAGTGGACAGAGACAAAATGCACTTCAAATAAAAAAACTGAGTTAAAGTATGAAAGCTGCTTTCAGATCAAATATAAGACTGCAAACAAATTAATTAATTATATAGAAATGGAGAAATATAAAATATTGAATGTTATAAATATGTCCAATAGCGTTATCTCCCTTTACATAAGCCTCCAATGAGATCGCATTTTGAGTGACGTCATGGAAAATTTTGCTATAAAAGAGTTCCACTTTTAGAGAGCAGCGCATTCTAGAACTTTCTTTTCTCCGTGAACCTCTGACGCGAGCAGATGCTTGTTTTGCTCCGGGAGATTTGAAGCTCCGATTTGAGTCGAGAACTGATGTAAGAGTTGTTTAAATGCCTCTAAATCATTTATATGATATATAAATAGATATGATAGAAATAAGTAGCAGTTAAAATGAGTTGAAGTGATATGATTGTTCACGTTATGTGTTGACCGCATGTCAATGACGCAATATTAGCGGTAGTTTAAAGCTAATATAGTGTGTGTCGTGTGTGTATATATATCTCTAACGAAGGATTCAGAGAGAAGCAGTTTATGCTCGAGAATGACATTTTGAGAACGTGTATCCTCTGGAACTTCCCTGGTTCTTCTGATGTTCCATCGATGATTGAACGAGTTCCTTGGTGAGTTAATATACACTGCTCAAAAAAATTAAAGGAACACTTTGAAAACACATCAGATCTCAATGGGGAAAAATGTCATGCTGGATATCTATACTAATATGGACTGGGTAATGTGTTATGAACGAAAGGATGCCACATCGTTTGATGGAAATGAAAATGATCAACCTACAGAGGATTGAATTCAAAGACACCCCGGAAATCTAAGTGAAAAAATGATGTAGCAGGCTTGTCAATTTTGCTGAAATTTCATTGCAGCAACTCAAAATGGTACTCAGTAGTTTGTATGGCCCCCACGTGCTTGTATGCATGCCTGACAACGTCGGGGCATACTCCTAATGAGACGACGGATGGTGTCCTGGGGTATTTCCTCCCAGATCTGGACCAGCGCATCACTGAGCTCCTGGACAGTCTGAGGTGCAACCAGGTGATGTCAGATGGACCGAAACACAATGTCCCAGAGGTGTTCTATTGGATGTAGGTCAGGTGAGCGTGGTGGCCCTTCAATGGTATCATTCCTTCATCCTCCAGGAACTGCCTGCATGCTCTCGCCACATGAGGCCGGGCATTTTTGTGCACCAGGAGGAACCCAGGACCCACTGCACCAGCATAGGGTCTGACAATGGATCCAAGGATTTCATCCCGATACCTAATGGCAGTCAGGGTGCCATTGTCTAGCCTGCAGAGGTCTATGCATCCCTCCATGGATATGCCTCCCCAGACCATCACTGACCCACCACCAAACCGGTCATGCTGAACGATGTTACAGGCAGCATAACATTCTCCACGGCTTCTCCAGACCCTTTCCTGTCTGTCACGTGCTCAGGGTGAACCTGCTCTCATTTGTGAAAACCACAGGGCACCAGTGGCGGACCTGCCAATTCTGGTGTTCAATGGGAAATGCCAATCGAGCTCCCTGGTGCTGGGCAGTGAGCACGGGGCCCACTAGAGGACGTCGGGCCCTCAGGCCACCCTCATGAAGTCTGTTTCTGATTGTTTGGTCAGAGACATTCACACCAGTGGCCTGCTGGAGGTCATTTTGTGGGGCTCTGGCAGTGCTCATCATGTTCCTCCTCGCACAAAGGAGCAGATACCGGTCCTGCTGATGGGTTAAGGACCTTCTTACGGCCCTGTCCAGCTCTCCTAGAGTAGTTGTCTGTCTTCCTGGAATCTCCTCCATGCTCTTGAGACTGTGCTGGGAGACACAGCAAACCTTCTGGCAATGGCACGTATTGATGAGCCATCCTGAAGGAGCTGGACTGCCTGCGCAACCTCTGTAGGGTCCAGGTATCGCCTCATGCTACCAGTAGTGACACTGACCCTAGCCAAATGCAAAACTGGTGAAAAACAGTCCGAAAAGATGAGTAGGGAAAAAAATTTCAGTGGCCTCCACCTGTAAAACCATTCCTGTTTTGGGGGTTGTCTCACTGTTGCCCATCTAGTGGACCTGCTGTTAATGTCATTAACACTAAAGCAGCTGAAACTGATTACCGACCCCCTCTGTTACTTAACTGACCAGATCAATATCCCAGGAGTTTAACTGACTTGATGATATTCTCTGATTAAAAAGTGTTCCCTTTATTTTTTTGAGCAGTGTAGTTCAATAATTTTAGTATTGTTCAATAAGGTTCATTAAGGATCATATTAAGTGTGTTACATCAAATTATTGTTTATTTGGTGCAGTATTAATGGCAAATACTAGCCTGACTACGTCAGACTTCGTACTTCCGCTCAATTTCATTTCGCTTCTGTACTCAGTCTGAGACAGCGTCATAGCTTTCCGTTTTCCTCCGGCCTGAAAACAGCCGGCCAATCAACGAACAGAGGGCGGGCTGAGAGCCGTGACGTAGACGCTGATTGTACCGTGGATGCGTAGATTTACTTCACATAATCTGCAAAAGTCATTCACAGCCATGTTCACTCCGGTATTTCGCTCGATGGTTTTGTTTTCGCATCATACATGTGTTTACAGTGGAAGTTAGATGCGGCTGAGCATGCGCATAACACACACCATAACCAAACGTTATGTGATTGGCTTACGGGTAACCAATGATTTTAAACTTCAGACAAGCACCCCCCACGAGAAAGAAAACGCTTTTCAATTATGCCATGCCAGACTCTGTCTATGAAGCAAAGCGAAGTAGCAGAGTTTGGTATTACCAGGCTAGGCAAATACAGCCTTAAGTGTAAAATGAAAGATGTAATCAGGCATTTATGTGAAATTAATGCCATGAAATGCAATGTGTGTGTGTGTTAAATAAGATGCTTACAAGCAAGTATGCCAAAAAATTTATTTATTGCACAGACAAATTATTGCATAAAGACAATTTATTGTACAGAGTCCTATAAATGGACATTATTTGCTGTGTTTTATGAGAAGTTGTGTATAATCTGAATTGATTTGTATATAGTGTCGAATGCTAATTGTTTTTTTTTGGCCTTGTGTCTTCAAGGCCAGGTTTTTTGTTCTTCTGCTTTTGTTTCCATGTGAGTGCTGTGATGTCCAGCTGATGAGTGTGATCCATTCTGCATGTGAATCGGACGAAGTGTGAATCATTCCTGAATTGTGAATTATCTCAGCTCTTCCTGTGTGCGTAACGGTGGGGTTGGACTGGCGAGCCGCCCGTTTAACGAATCCTTTGATTACCCTGTTGCAAGAGAAACCGAAGCCGAAACTGAACTTGCTCGTCTTTGAACGGTAGGATTAGAATCACACATCAATTTATTCTGTTCTATCCAGGGCAGAATAGGACGACTGAATTAAGTGCCTCACGAACTTTTGGACTGAGTTTTTACGAACTGATCTGTTCATTGAGAAACATCAGACTTTTGGACTTTCTGAGTATTTACGTTCAGAGTGTTTGTTTCATTTTCTATTGGTTTCCTTACACCTGTGTGAGGTTATATGGGTCCATGTTCAACTAATTGATTAATCATTACCATCTAACAACAAGGAAAAAAAAAAAGAAAAGAACATATTCAGTAAATTCAAACTGGTTCTTACCTCATCCTTTTGTTTGAGTATTCACTGCTGTTGCACCATCTCTCTCCCCGGACGAACCTAATCTTTTGAGCCCACTGGTCCGTTAGCAAAGTTGACACAAATTTATCACGTGTAACGGGTTACATTATGTATTATACAGTTTCTTTGTGTATTCATTGATATTAATCTATTACTAGCTTTTTTCCCCATGTGTATGGAAGTGTATGTATTAAAATGGATCTAAAATATGTAATAAACAATTCTTATTTTGTATTTGGTTCAGTTTGTTTATTATAATAGAAGTCAATGGTAACCATAGTAACAACATGAAATTTAATTAATTTATTTTTTTAAATTTGGTTCCTGGAGGCACCCAAAGTGGTTCCACACAGTGCCTAATATAAGAGTTCCTCAGGAAACCTGTGGTTCCTCAGAGAACCGCCCCTTTTTAAAGGGTGCCTAGAGGATTCAGTTGTGTCTTCTTAACTTGTTAACTCTCTGGGGACCAAGGTGTTTTGGGGGCCCTTGAGATGTTCTGACATGCCCTGACATTTGTGCTTTTTTCAGTTATTTATAAACATGTTAATGGCAAAGGTGTAAATTCACTCTATATAGCACAAACAGGGCTAGCATAATATGTGAGCAACATGTATGTAGATGTTTGTATTTTTAAGAGAATAATGTTTATGCGTGGTTATTGAAAAAAATAAAAATGAAAGTTGTTGAAATAAGACCACAAAACTCATACTAAATATGTGTCCACAAGACTTTTTACTAATGGATGTTTTCACTTCGAGTTCTGGCTTCAAAATTATGTGAAAATAGTCTTGCTTTATCGTTCACATAAAACAATACATTGATTTAAATTGTGTAAGACAGGTTTTGCTTGGAAAGCCAATATGCGAGGGGGGCGTGAAGGAGGAGTGGTTTACACCTGAGAATACAATGTCCCACCCATTATGCGTAATTACTTGCATAATGAGCCATTCATTCAGGTGTGACACTGGCTGAGCCACAAGAATGAATGCAAGGACAAAAGTGTAAAGACATTAGCTCAAAGGGGAAATATTAATAATAATCCATAATTACTAATTTTGATTAATTATTAATATTTGGGTCAGTTAATTAGATTAACTTTGAGGTAAGCCAATTAATATTACAATCAATTAATCAGTTCCAACGAACTCTTCGATTATTCGTTTATTCTAAGAAAAGTGTATCTTTCATGGTCACTGAAAGATAATTATTCCTTAGCACGTACAGCAATTAGAGCATACTGTAACAAGATCAAAATCGTAAAAGGGACTTTGTATGCAGACAGAGGATCAGAAATCAAATTCATAATTGTGCAAAAGTTTTATTAAATAAATCACAAACATAACTGAACTAAACAAACAAACAAACATACATACATACTTTCATTCATTCATCCATACATGTATAGGTAAAGTGGTGAGTGTTATGGAACCGGAAGCAGGAAATAGAATTCTGGAGCAAGATCTATTTTAGAATGGAAAAACCCATCAGCTTATTTCAGGGCACCTCATGAAATTTATACTTGCATGGTCAATTCTTGAAGTGGTTGAAGATTGAATTCGTCGTTGGGTCCTTGAGTGTCAAAAGTCATGGTGCAAGTTGCAATCGTTTCTTCTCCGTTGGGTGAAGGAGATAGGATGAACTTGTATTGTCGCTGTTCTCGTGGCTGGAGTGCAGATTGTGGCTTACACGCTCTGGGCCGGCAGGACACAAAGAGCACATGGTGAGAGTTGCGAGGGACTTCGTCCGTGTTGAATGTAATCACTGAACTCCTGAGGTTGTCCTTGATGCTGGAGTGAGCACATGTCCTGTTGAGGCCACGCTGGACCGCACGGCATCCTTAAGGCAAGAGTTGTCCGTTTCCTTCTTGGTTGGATTTCAGAAAGGCAGTCTGACTCGGCCTGCAGGGCCTGCAGGGCCCAGTGGGGGAGGAAAAGGGGTACTTTACAGGACTCCTCGGGTGAGTCCTGTGCAGGGAGCTGGTTTGCGTGTGTCAGCAGCTCCTGTAGCTCTGAGTTAGGTGTGTCCAGCTGTCCTTGTGGAGCCTCCGATTGACACCTGTGTGAATGGTGTGGAGGAGGATGTTGTCGTTGACAGCCGTTGGTCATCCTGTGGTGTTTGCAGGTTGAGGGTGCTGCCCTCCGTGGCTTCTCTAAGGGGCTTGGCTGGTACCTGGGTTGTTCAGTCCAGCTGTGTTGAATCTGGTTTGAAACTCAGTCTCTAGCTGGTATGTGAGGCTTTGAGCACAGGTCCGCTCCTTGTGGGACGCTGTGATCTTTATGTGGAGTTGTTTACCTTCTGTTCCATACCCATAAGGTGGGGTAAGGAGATGATAATCTTGATCAGCTCGGTGTGGCTGTAACTCTGGCTTGGGTCAGGTGTTGTTAGTCCTCTTCTCTCATGGTGCAGTTACGTTTGGCTCTGGTGCTGTAGGGTGTCAGCAGCCTTGGTGGAACAGTGTTCCTCGTGATGGCTTGTCAGTCCTTTCGGTCTCCTGTCTGGTTAGGGTCAGGTTAAACAGAGGATCTGCGAAATTTTTGGCACACTAGGGGTGAGAGGCTAATGCATGACCCTAAAGAGTTCAGAGCTAAGGTTTGATAGGTTAACTAGGTATGTAGCATAAAGAGGTATTTCATGTGAAGCTAGCTTGTCAAGTGTGTCTTGTATCCTTATCATCTTAGTTGTGGGTGTTAGTAGGCTAAGACTTGTGTGGTTCCGAGAATATTTTCTGGAAAGGGCATTAGCCGAGAGAAAATAAATGACTAAATTATTTCTCTGGACTTAACTGGTGGTTCACAACGGGCTTGACGAAGTGAAGGATAGGAGGAAAAGGACAGTTTTCCTATTCAGATTATGCTTATTATCAATCCTCAGAACTATAGTTATGCCCTAGTAATCGTTGAGATTACTTGTGTTGCAGGGTCATAAAAATGAGTGCACTTGTTGAAAATAAACAAAACAACAAATAAAGGTGTCTCTGGTTCCTTTCTGGGCCCTATGGGGACTGGAACCACATTAGAACAAAAGGGGAAATGTAAATTAATCAAATAAATGAAAGAATAGACAAGTGAATAGCGGACAGCTATTATTATCAAAGTAAAATAAAAATAAAAAAAAGCTTAAATAAGTGATCAAAACAGCAGGAATGATCTGAAATTGGAAATAATCAATAGCATGAAAAGGCTAAACTTTTGATGTGCTTGGACCAGACTCCTTAGTGGGTCACAGCTGCTGTGTGTTCAAGACTCACGGTCCCTGTGTGTGTGTTCTTACAAAAGTTTAGTCAACATGCTGATGAAAATTCTCATTACTTATAAGAATTATTCTCTAGCTACACAGTTTACATGTAATCAAATTTAGATTTAATTTACCAGGTAACTGCAAATTTAGCCGACAGCACTCAGCAAGGACTACTCCTAAACTAGTGGCGGTAAAATTCAGCTGGGAAGAATTGAAAGTAAGGAAAGAGAAAGTGAGAGATCAGAACCCTAACTGGGCTAGAGGAAAAGTATGTTAGATCACTTTGAACTGTGCACAGCACAAGCTGTGGTTGAAGGCTTCAAGTAAATTATGTTAACCGCTAACTGTAGCAGTTATTATTTAGCTTGGTCTAAGCTGAACGGACGCTAGGTTAGGTAAGCTTAGCCATCTAGACTGGTTTGTTTACAATATGACGTTACGAGTTTGCACTTCCTGTGACTAGTCGTTGTCATAGGAACCATGTCAGAGCAATTCAACAGTCTATGAAGAATGTCTGCACATTTTAAATGAGTTATACATGTTTAAACGAGTTAAAATATGGCGCCTATGCTTTTGAGTCTTCCAAAAACTTGATGTTACATTCAGTGAAATGCAACTGTGGTTTGGCATTTGCCAGTTTTACTCGAGTAACTCTTTTCTTTACTTACAACAACTTCTTCTACTGGTTTAAAAGGTAAGGAAATAGATTTGCTGTAAGTCGAAGCTTGTCTAAGCCATTGGTTCCCAACCTGGGGTCCGCGCCCCCCTCAGGGGGGCGCCAGAGTTCACAGGGGGGGGCGTGAGAGCGGATATGCTTTGAGGTGAATAAAGATGCATAAAATGTTCCACTAATAATTTTATATAAAAATATTTTTTCAGAGTTTTTTAAAAAATCATATGCTTACAATGCCGATTTCAATTACAATTTCGTTATTTCAAATGTAGGCGCGTTGCGCGTGGCAAGCGCGCTCATAATGTAAGAGACGCCGGCGCGACCACAACATATGCCCAACATCAAATGGCAAACGTAATGCAAGCGGAACGAAACTGCTCGTGTGTGGTTGAAGGACCGTTTATCAGTTTGGACCAGTGCAGCGCGAGCCGACCGTGATTGTTAAATATGTACATAGGGGGGGCCCCAAGGAAAAAGGTTGGGAACCACTGGTCTAAGCATACACAGTTACGTCCATCTCATGCATAAATATTGACTTTTCAGCGAGTGAAACAATTTTGATCACTAAGTAGCTCTGCTTGTAGATGCAGCCAAAATTTAGATGAATTACATCAATCTAACAATAATTTGTAAGGCCTTTACATTGCAGAAAGGGGAGCATCCCCCAAGTCTACGTGTATAACACTGTACTGAGATTTCTTTGTCAGAAACAGATTAAACAATGCTGCAATTTGGATTTCTCCAATCAAGCCGAATAATAAATGCCGGTACAGCATGCCGCTGAGTTGAGCTTCCTTTGTCAAACAGACTTACGCTTTAATACTGAAATTGCCGATACTAGTTAAAAATCTAAGACTTTTTATTCTTAGTAGAGATGTCAATTACAGCTATCGTTTTATCTGCACTTAAACAGGCCAGTAACTAGTGATCAAAATGCGTATCGCATGTTGTATCTTATTTGGATCGGAATGATCAAATGCGCACTTTTAGGATAACAGTAGTTTACACGAAGGGACGCTAGGTTGTGTTAGTTTACGCAGCTCAGGTGGTTTGCTTACTATCTGGCGTCAGGGTGACGCATGCCCTATTTACAGTTAGTATGTCATGCGACAAGTCATTGTCATGGAAACGAACATGCGGCAGTGCCAATTTCAAACAGCAGGTGGCAAATGTCTGTATGGTTCAAAAGCAGTGCATAGTCTGTTGGCACGTGAGGCTTACACATGCATTCAACATTTTCTTTAAATCAGTAAAATTCTAATTTTACTACTGCAGCTTCCTACTTCTTTTGAACACACATTTTCATCTACTTTAAAAGTTCTATGTCCTATGCTGACTATGAATTTTGTAGCGGAGGCTTGCATTGTGGTCAAGCGGTGTGCCCTCTGGTTTGTTTGCAGTTCAGAATCACTGGGGTCTTAGGAACCCTTTCTGACGAGGCCTTGTGTGAAAGGGCTTCTGCATCAAGTCACACATCGTTGAGTGGGCATTGCGTGGGGCGGCCAAAAATGGTGACTAACCAGGGTAAGCTCGTTCGGAGTCTGTGGTAGTAGCACAGGCACTTTTAGGTCTGTTTGGTGTCTGGGCAGTGCCCAGTCTGCATTCAGACTCTTAAGTCTGAGAATCCTTTTATGATGGCTTGTTCCAGCTGCTGGTGGTGCCACAGCCAAAGCCAGAATGCGGTGCCACTCTGGGCTGGATGTGATCCAGAGCAGATGGAGTCTGTCTTGGTGTGTCGCACCGTTTGCAGGTGGTTGGACTGTTTCAGTTCTGTTCAGGACCACATTGCGTTTGTCTATAATGTTGCAGCATTGCTGAGTCAGTGTTTGGACTTCAGCTCTGGCTGGACACTGATGGCTGTAGTGTCTCTCTTTGAGCTCAGCCAGTTCTTTAAGTTCATTTACCTCCTGTTTGAGGCCTGAGGGAGCGTGGCCAAGGAGAAGATGATGCTGGTCAGCTCTTGGTGGCTCAGGCTGGGTGTCAGACGTCCACTTTCGTTGTCGTCTAACGGTTCCCTTCTCTGCCTCGGCAGGTCGTTGTCTGCTTCAGGCTGGAGGATGTCGAGGACATGGCTCTGCCGGTTTCCAGGTGGTTCTGGTGGGTGGCAGGGCTGGATGTCTGAGGCCTACTGGCATACTTGTGGGAACACAAGAGAGGAGTGACAAAGGCCAATGCAAGTTTCTACAGAGGAGGTAAGCTCTGTGGGAGAACAGCTATGTGGGCTATTAAATTTAGTGTTGGTGAGCACACAACAAAAGGGTTTTGAGTATTCAAGTTGATGTGCTTTAAGCAGCATCGACTGATGACTGGACTTTTACATGTCATAAAACTATTACTCAAAACTGATGGTTCTTTCCACATGTTATACTACAAGAGTAGCAAATAGAGAAAAATCAAAATAGAAACAATAGAAATCGGAAAGGAAAGGGAAGGAAGGAGTGTTTTACCTATTTAAGTTTAGCTAGGAGACATAGGTAAACAGGTGTCACGTATGGGTTAAGCTGCTGTTAGACGAAGCTAGCAGGGACACATCAAACATCAAGGTCAAAAGAAGAAGAAACAACGGGAAGTGTTTCCCGTTCTGTCTGAGACCTAGTGTGCGTTTACGTTAACCGTACTTCATGTACTTAGCTTGGTGCTAAGGAGTGAGGAGGGGAAAAGCACAGACAGGAATTAGGATGCTAATGACCTGGGTAGTTACGGAAACAACATTTACATTTACATTTAGTAATTTAGCAGACGCTTTTATCCAAAGCGACTTACAGATTAGGACTAAGTTAAGCGAGTCATCATGAAGAGGCAAAAACAACGCAAGAAGTGCTCAAAATACGAAGTTCAGGCATTATTCAGAGTAGCATAAGCCCGATAAGTGAGGTTTTTAAAGGGAAAGGGAAGGTGTTTTTTTTTTTTTTTGGTTTTTTTTAAGAGGTTAAGTGCTCACGGAAGAGATGGGTTTTCAGTTGTCTTTTGAATGTTGTCAGGGATTCTGCATTCCGGATGAGGGTGGGGAGAGCGTTCCACCAGCATGGAACTGTGAATGAGAATGTTCTGGAAAGAGATTTAGTGGCTTTCTGTGATGGAACCACGAGACGTCACTCGTTGGCCGATCGTAGGCTTCTGGTAGGGGTGTAGACTCGTAGGAGTGAGTGAAAGTAGGAGGGAGCTGAGCGTGTGATAGATTTGTAAGCAAGCGTCAATGCCTTGAACTTGATACGAGCAGCGAGAGGTAGCCAGTGCAGAGAGGTGAACAGAGGAGTGACGTGGGCTCTTTTGGGCTCGTTGAAGACAAGACGAGCTGAAGCATTCTGAATCATTTGTAGAGGTTTAGTTGCACATGATGGAAGTCCGGCCAGAAGAGCATTGCAGTAGTCAAGCCTAGAAATGACCAGGGCCTGGACGAGAAGTTGTGTTGCATGCTCAGTAAGGAAAGGCCTGATCTTCCTGATGTTGTGCAGTGCAAACCTGCATGATCGAGCTGTCTTTGAAATGTGATCTGTGAAAGTCAGCTGGTCATCAAACGTTACTCCAAGATTTCTGACCGACCTTGATGGGGTGATTGATGATGAGTCTAGCTGGATAGTGAAGTCGTGCTGTAGAGACGGATTGGCAGGGAGGACGAGAAGCTCAGTCTTTGCCAGGTTGAGCTGCAGGTGATGTTCCTTCATCCATGCCGAGATGTCCGTCAGACAGCTTGAGATCCGTGCAGCTACTGTGGGATCATCTGGTTGAAACGAGAGGAAGAGCTGTGTGTCATCAGCTTAGCAGTGGTAGGAGAAGCCGTGTGCCTGTATGATGTGTCCCAGTGATGTGGTGTAGATGGAGAAGAGGAGGGGACCAAGAACTGAACCCTGGGGAACCCCTGTGGTCAGCTGATGTGCTCTGGATACCTCGCCTCTCCATGCGACCCTGAAGGACCTACCCGTGAGATAGGACTTGAACCAGTGGAGTGAAGTTCCTGTGATGCCCAGTGATGAGAGGCTGGACATAAGGATCTGATGATTCACAGTGTCGAAGGCAGCAGACAGATCCAGGAGAATGAGGACTGAAGATTTGGAAGCAGCTTTTGCGGTCCGTAGGGCTTCTGTGACCGACAGTAATGCAGTCTCAGTTGAATGCCCTTTCTTGAAGCTGGATTGGTTGACATCCAGCTGGTTGTTTAGAGACAAGAAGGATGTTACTTGGTTGAAAACAGCTCTTTCAAGTGTTTTCGCAATGAATGGTAGGAGAGAGATAGGTCTGTAATTCTCTACAGATGATGTGTTTAGTGTTGGTTTTTTAAGTAGTGGAGTAACCCGAGCCTGCTTGAATGCTATAGGGAAAGTGCCAGTATGGAGGGATGAGTTGATGATGTGTGTGAGTGCTGGTAGAAGTGTGGGAGAGATGGCTTGAAGAAGGTGTGAGGGGATGGGGTCTAGAGGGCAGGTGGTAGGATGACTGGAGAGGAGAAGTGTAGATACTTCTTCCTCGGTTAGCGGAGAAAAGGAGAACAAAGGGGTATCGGCTGTGGAAGGGGTCAGACTGGGTTCCTGTGTGTGTGGAGTTGAGAATTGACTGCTGATAGTTGTTGTTTTGTTGGTGAAGAAGTTCGCAAAATCGTCGGCAGTTAAAGAGGAGGTGGGTGGTGGTGGAGGTGGACAGAGGAGAGAGTTGAATGTCTTGAAGAGAGATCGTGTGTTGGAGGAGCTGTTGATCTTGTTGTGGAAGTATGAAGATTTTGCAGCATGAACATCCACAGAAAAGGAAGAGAGGAGAGATTTATTTACTTTCAGGGTGCCCTCCTCTGGATCTACACTTCTGCGAGGTTGGTATTGGTGTGGATTCCTCCCACATGGCGCTAAGGTACACTGTTTGCCAACTGTTGAAATTGAAAAGGAACTTTTATTTAGCACACGACACCTATGCTAACTGTGATGATGTTGGAATACTTCGGCGTAAGCGCTACTTACATCGCTCCTCAAGGCGCAGTGTTATATGTTCCTCATCTGAGGCTGTTTCCTATCCTACATTTCTTCGTAAACATCAAAGGTCGGTGTATAAACCTGTTGGGATTAACAATAACAACTTGACTGTGCTAACATACAAAGAGCATTCACGGGAGGTTTTGGAGTCCCCGTGCCTGTTGAAATCTGCTATTTTTAATGCTCGCTCTGTCAACAATAAAGCGGTGGCTTTATCTGACATCATTCTGGAAGAAAATCTTGACTTTTTAAGTATAGTCGAAACATGGCACAAACATTCGGACGGTCTTCTTTTTAATGAACTCACTCCTGCTGGTTATGGGTTATTGGATCTCCCGCGATCTTCTGGCAGAGGTGGTGGCATTATTGTTCTGTACAATCAGAAATTCAATTTAAGACCCGTTGCTGTTCCACTGTTCTCTTCATTTGAATGTCTTGTTTTAACTGTTTCCGAGTGTTATTCAACTGCCATAACTACAGTCTACCGGCCTCCTAAAGCAAAGAAAGATTTTCTATCTGAGTTTGCGGATCTGTTGTCGCATCTGTGCCTTAAATTTGAGAGAACTCTTTTTTTGGGGGATTTTAATATCCAGATGGACAAAAAAGATTCTGCATTAACAAAGGACTTCTTGTCCTTGCTGGAGTGCTTTGGTTTAAATCAATTTGTTGACTGTATTACACATAACAAAGGTCATATTTTAGATCTAGTGATATCAAATGGGTCTTTTGTGTCTGGGATGTCTGCTACTGATTTAGGATTGTCTGATCATCTGGCAATCTTTTTTGATATGCATATACCTGTTGCTAACACTGCCTCCTCTCGTATTTTGACTTATCGGAAGTGGAGATCAGTTGATCCTTCTGATTTCTCTGTTTTTATTGACTCTTCATTAAGTTGTTTTACTCCATCTGACCCTCTGGAGAAAAGGGTTTCTATGTTAAATTCAGCTCTCCTATCTGGCCTGGATTTATTTGCTCCTCAGAAGTCACGCTCTGTTTCATTCGTACGTCCCGCTCCTTGGTATAACGAGGACTTGCGTATGATGAAAACATCTTGTCGCAGAGTGGAGCGTAGGTGGCGTATCTCAGGTCTGACCGTCCATTATCAAATGTGGAAAGATTGCTTACAAGCATATAAGGCTGGAATTGTGTCTGCCAGATCTGACTATTTTTCTAAAATGATTGATGACAATCAGGGTAATTCTAGACAACTTTTTAATTCAATTAACAAATTGTTGAATCATAAAACTGTCTCTCATGTTACTGCTTCTGATCATCTCTGTAATAAGTTTCTGGATTTTTTTGTCACCAAAGTTGAAAATGTTCGTAGAGATTTTTGTACTTCTATTTTACTGTCTTCTACTGCTGTTTATATTCCTTCTTATTCTGGTACTAAGTTGTCTAAATTCTGTACAATAGACTCATATTCTCTTTTAGCAGAGGTTTCAAAAATGAAAGCAGCCACTTCTTTACTAGATCCCATACCATTTGGTCTGTTTAAATCATGTTTTGCTTCTTTGTGTCCCTTTGTTCTGAGCATTATAAATGACTCTCTGTGTACTGGGGTTGTACAACAACAACGTTTAAAACCGCTGCAATTACCCCAGTGCCTAAAAAGTCAAATATTGACTATGAGAACTTCACTAATTTCCGTCCCATATCAAATCTCCCTTTTTTTGCTAAACTTTTGGAATGAGTGGTTGCTTCTCAGTTGATTTCTCATTTAACTCAGAACAATCTCTTTGAGCCTCTGCAATCAGGCTTTCGTAAATTACATAGTACAGAAACAGCTCTGGTTAGGGTCACCAATGACCTGTTAATCGCCTCAGATTCTGGCTGTCTTTCAGTTTTGATCCTACTTGATCTCAGTGCCGCTTTTGACACTGTTGATCACTCAATTTTAATTACTCGTCTTGAAACTGTTTTTGGGGTTTCAAATACTGCTCTTAATTGGTTTAAGTCCTACCTTTTTGATCGGAAGCAGTTCGTTGCCATGGGTGGATTTAGATCTGAGGTTAATGTTGTGCAGTCTGGCGTCCCCCAGGGGTCAATTTTGGGCCCTCTTCTTTTTAATATTTATGTCTATCCTCTTGGCCAGCTTTTGAGATCTCTTGGTCTAAAATTTCACTTCTATGCAGATGATACCCAGATCTATATTCATTTCAGACCTAATGAAATTGTGCCTGTTAATTTTCTTTCTGAGTGTATTTCTAAGATGAAGGAATGGATGACAGATAATTTTCTTTGTCTTAACAGTGAAAAGACTGAGATTATGCTTGTTGGTTCACCCTACCATCTACGCAAGTCAGAGCCGGTTGTTCTAACTCTTGATGGCTCAAATGTGGAGTTTCAAACAAAATTGAGGAATCTAGGAGTAATTTTTGATGCCAATCTAACGTTTGAGCCACATGTTCTGAATACTGTTAAAATTTCATTCTTCCATCTTAGAAATATTGCCAGATTGCGTCCAATGCTGTCGTTTACTGTTGCTGAGAGATTGATAAACACTTTTGTGTTCTCCCGTATTGATTACTGTAATGCCTTGTTAGCTGGCGTGTCAAAAGCTACCTTAAACAGAATGCAGGTTTTACAAAATTCAGCTGCCAGAATCCTTACTAGAACTAATATACATGATCATATTACTCCCGTTTTGGAGTCTTTGCACTGGCTTCCCATTAGGTTTAGGGTGGACTTCAAAATTCTGATGCTTACTTACAAGGCACTGCATGGTTTAGCACCTCAATACTTGACTGAGCTTTTAACTCCATATACTCCAAAACGTGATCTTCGTTCTTCGGAATCTGGTCTTTTAACTGTTCCCTCAACTCGTTTAAAATCAATGGGAGACAGGGCTTTTTCTTCATTAGCTCCAAAACTTTGGAATTCTCTACCGATTGAGATTAGGCAAGCTAAATCTTTTGGTATTTTCAAATCACAGCTTAAAACTCATTTTTTTAGGTTTGCTTTTAATTGATTTATTGTCTTTTGTTTATTTTACAGTGTATTATATCTTTTTGTGTGCTGTATCTTCCTTCATCTTTGTTATTTTAATTGTTTCTGTACAGCGCTTTGAGATGTACATTTAAAGGCGCTATAGAAAATAAAGGTTATTATTATTATTATTATACATACTCAGGTCGGATGTGTCTTTTGATTTGCGCCATTTCCTCTCCGCTGCCCTGAGTTCGGTCCGGTGTTCACGAAGAACCTCAGATAACCAGGGGTTGGAGGGAGTAGCGCGTGCAGGCCTGGAGGAGAGAGGGCAGATATTGTCTAGAGAAGAGGTTAGAGTGGAGCATAAGGTATCCGTTGCGGTATTAACATCCAGAGATGAGAATTGTGAGGGTGGGGGAAGACAAGATGACACGGCAGAGGAAAGGTGGGAGGGAGAAAGTGAGCGCAGGTTTCGTCTGAAAGTGACTGGTGGTGGGGTTGGAGGTGCAGGGGTAGAGAGTTGTAGACTGAAAGTAATGAGGAAATGATCTGAAACATGGAGAGGTCTCACCAAAATGTTGTCTGTGACGCAGTTGCGTGTGTAAACCAGGTCCAGTTGGTTGCCTGATTTGTGAGTTCCTGTGGTGACGAGCCGTTTGAGATTGAAAGAGGCTAGGAGAGAGATGAAGTCTGTTGCATGCGGCTTTTCGAGATGAATGTTGAAGTCACCAAAGACTAGAAGTGGGGTGCCGTCCTCAGGAAAAGAGGACAGCAGCACATCCAGCTAAACAAAGTCACCCAGCTGACCTGGGGGGCGATAAATGACTACAATATGGATCGTATTGGGAGTATTTCCAATTGTTAGAAATGAGAAGCCCTGTACCCCCACCCCTCCCAGACTGGCGAGGGGAGTGAGAGAAGGAGAAATTGCTAGAGAGAGCAGCGGGGGTTGCTGAGTCTTCTGGACGAATCCAGGTCTCAGTCAAGCCCAGGATACTAAGAGTAGAGTGAGATGCAAAGGCTGGAATAAAGTCAGCTTTATTGACTGCTGACTGACAATTCCATAGACCCACGGTGAGAGAGAGAGGTGTGTGTGAGGATGAGAAAATGGGACGCAAATTAGCAGTATTGCGCTGCCTTTTGCGCGTGATGAAAGGGCGTTGCCGAGAGATAACTGGAATGTATTGAAAGCACATGTTGAGTAAGGTGTAATATAACAACAAAAAAAAAAAAGTGGGTAGGGAAAGGGAAAAGGAGATACTTAAGTGCCTTTCTGGTGTCCTTGCTCGGTGGAGTCGCGCAGGTAGAGTCTTTACCCGAGTCGGTCTCTACCCGAGTCGGTCTTCACACGAGGAGGCTGAACGCTTCCGCGACAGCGCGCGGACTACAGAGATATAGTGCTGTCACCGCCTGAGTGAGGACAGCTGCGTCGCCGAGCAATTAAAGCAATAAAGCGAAAATGGCCCAAATCGAAAGTGCTACAAGCCAATACTTAAGTTCAATGAAACTGCAATAATAGCCTAATAATAATTTCCACTCGCGGCTGTTAGTTACAGTATTAACGCGTCTAGATAAAATACAGATTAGTGAGAAGGTAAAAATGCAAAATAAACAGAGAATCGAAAATAGCCTTACCTTGAGTCAAATACAACACTGAATAACAGCAGAACTGGTGTATTTAGAAAAAATCACTTGCGCGCTCTCGCCGAACTTCACCAACTGACTGCTTGTCCCGAATGTGATCTGAAACTCCTCTCTATTTATATATTTCTCCAGTTGTTGCGTCGCCGAGCAATTAAAGCAATAAAGCGAAAATGGCCCAAATCGAAAGTGCTACAAGCCAATATTTAAGTTCAATGTAACTGCAATAATAGCCTAATAATAATTTCCACCCGCGGCTGTTAGTTACAGATTAGTGAGAAGGTAAAAATGCAAAATAAACAGAGAATCGAAAACAGTTGCTAGAACTACTGTAATCCTAGTAAATATCTAAGATAGGGTATAAGTAAAGGTAAAATGTCCTTATAGCTCGAAACTAAAGGAAAGGGGAAGAATTTATTTAGTTAAATTTCAAATTTAGTTAAACTTCATTTAGCTGAATATGGAAATTCAGGCTGAAACAAAGTAAGTAAATAAATTGAAATAAAATCAAAGTGAAAAGTGTCCTCATAGTCCTGGTAACTAAAAGGGAAATTGAATAAGCAAATTGATTTAATTAAATTTCAAATTTAATTAAATTCAACTTAACTGAATAGGAACATTCAGACTCAACAGGTGTGAATACACAAAATGAAATAGGGGTAGAATTAAGTCGCAATAAATGAAACACAAAATAAAAACCAAGGTATGGATTTCAATTAAAAGTGAAACCAAAAGAGAGGGGGTCGAGAGAGAAAGAGAGAGACAGAGAGAGACAGAGAGAGAGAGGACGGAGTTTAAACTGCCTCTGAGACATGCTCCATGAAGCTCTGAAACCAGTGTGAATCATTTGCATGCGCGTAATTTGCACGGGGGTTACGGGGGTCATGACCCCCTCAAAAATCAGATCCAGCTAATATAACCCCCCCAATATCATCACATAATTCAGATTAAAATAAATATGAAATATTCCGAATGAATACTTTTGTTCGTTTTCTTTATTAATTTCATTTGCCAGCAAGAAAGATAGTATCATATTTTAAATAATCTGTAATGTACCCCCCGCCCACCGCACCGACTACTTGGTATTACCCAATCTGCTTTCTCTACCAAGTTTGTTCACACTATTTTGCGCGGTCGCTGGGATGAATGGTTGGAGAAAGCTGACGGTGCATGCTAACGGATGGAAAGATGAAAAAGGACACTGAAAGGCAGCCAGACAACGATTTTTCATTGTTGGTCGACACAAGCCAAAAAGAGGAAAAATCCTGACCAAACGGAGGTAGCTGCTACCCCTATTGCTAAGTTAGCTCAGCGTTTCTCAAAGGGTGCGGGCGCGGCCCAATGGTGGGGAATAGAGACATGACAAGTGGGGCGCGACAAACAGGTTTTGTGCCCATCTTTTTAATTCCTTTATTTATTGACCATACACTCAAAACAAAGACACATTTAAATGTAAGCCTTGCTTAACCTTTCAACACGTAAGTTTACAAGTTTTTCAAGGCGACCGTTATTGATCGTAATATCACTTTATGGTTCCCATGGAGACGCATTGCTTGTCACACCGCAGCCACAATAGCGCTGAATGACTGATGATCTGCTTTTATTTCCTTCTTTATTCAAAATTTCACAAATTTGTTAGCTATAGCAGGATATATCATATATTTCAATTGTCAAATATGTGCAAGTGGATGTGTTTTGTTGTTCAAACACCTTTATAACGATCGCGTTATTTGGATTTTAGGTAACGTTATCTTATTAAAATACCTAGAAAAAATATGTACATTATTAGGAATTTACCACCTCCGGCTCAATTTGAGATTATTATTATTATTTTTATTTTATTTTGTTATTTTTGCATGGAGTTTGCAAAGTGACAAAATGAATCAAAGCACAACTAACGTTAGTCCACACTTGTATTTTGTTATCAGAGGCTAAATGCAAACACAATTTTTTTTTATCTACTTTTGAGTCTTATTTCATGCAAAGTGATAATATAATTGCACTTTCATTTTCTCTATTTGAAAGTTTTTAATGCTGTTATTTGATGTTAAGTTTTTAAAATGTGATGTTAATAAAATACATTTTAACAGTTAAACTTAAAGCCTAGTATATTAACATTTTGTTGGGGTGATTGGGGACAGGTGGGGCTTGGAACCCTTATACCTCCGAAGTGGGGAATGGCAGAAAAAGTTTGAGCAACACTGAGTTTTGGTGATGCCCACCAATATGTGAAATCTGTTCAGAATAAAGGTGCAAGCTGCACTCCAGTCAGTGTGCCACCCTGTATTGTGTAATGTATTGAATTGTGCATAATACATTTGCTGCATGTAGGTGCCAATACAGTGATGCAGTTGATTAATCTTTAAGTTCTTTTTCTTTTCTTTTTTTTTATAAGATATTGAACACACACAAAAAAAAAAAAATTAAATGGAAGCTGCCACTGCTGGCTAGTGCTTAAACACTTAATTTAACTACTGTGTGTCATTATGGCATAAATAGTCAAGTGAACAGCTGCATTTACGTTAAGTAGCCTAAATCAGTAAAAGTATCACAATGTATTTCTAATACAGGAACGGCAAATTAGCATGTTACCCAAGAAAATTATTAAATAAATAAATAAATAAATAAATATGCCGTGAGTTTAACCCCCTCAATGGTAGACCCAAAGTTACGCCCTTGATCATTTGTCTCAAATCAGTGCTTTTGATCGTGTGTATCAGACTGCTAAATTCACGGGGTTTCAGTAAACGGGCTTTGTTGCGCGTCATAGCTGTTGCGAAATCATTATAAATTTCAACGGTTCGTGAACCAGTGTGTATTTGATCTCTATGTGATCTTGTATCACTTTACAGATTCGTACACATTTAATGACGCGTTTGATAAAGGAAGAGGCGAATTTAATAGTCTCTTATTGGTCTGATTGACCAGGCATTCATAACATGAGCCCTACAGTTTACTAAGTTATCGTGCCTTGAAAGACACCTCATAGTATTAGATAGTTTGTGCGTTGCTATAACATGCTTACACCTTTGATCAAAACTTTGCGATTGGTTTGTTAAAGGTGTTTCATTAAGCTGAGTTCTCTACACTTACACTGTTCTGACCAGCAGGGGTCGCCAACGAGGGCGCTTCAAAACAAAGAATCATTTGTGACGCAATTGACTCCTTTGAGTCAAAGCCTCGAGGAGCTTTGACTCTTGTGTTCAAATCACTACCCCTTTGTTTCAAGGGCCAAGGTCTTTGGTTTAAAGGTTACACTTTACGCTCGCACGTGTCTAAGTTTTAGTTGGTGCTAAAACTATCGCTTGAGGTAAAGGGGCTTTACTTGTGATCATTGGTGCTGTTCTCAGGTAAAACCGAAGTGTCTGCTCACACTTCAGACCCACTGCCAACCAGCAACACAAGTCGAACGGAGCAGCGTTCGCGTTGTGCTGAAGGTTTGCACTGAGTCAGAGATTGTCTAGTTTAGACACATGACGTTGCATGTAAGTGATTTTTTTACAAATCAAACAGCACCGTTCTTTCACAGACAATGGCAAATTACTAGTTAGCTAGGCTAGAATTTATACCACTAATTCGACGTGATTGTTTCATATGAGCGGTTCAGCGGTTTAACCCTCTGAGGTCTGAGGGGTTTTTGGTGTCCTTGAGATGTTCTGACATGCCCTGACATTTGTGCTTTTTTCAGTTGCTTATAAACATATTAATGGCAAAGGTATAATTACACTCTATTTAGCACAAACAGGGCTACCATAATATGTGAGCAACATGCATGTACATGTTTGTATTTTTGAGAGAATAATGTTTATGCATGGTTATTGAAAAAACTAAAAACTAAAGTTTCTGAAATAAGGCCACAAAACACATACTAAATACGTGTCAATAAGACTTTTGACTAATTGATGTCTTTGCCTAGAGTTTTTTCTTCAAAATTATGTGAAAATCATCCTGCCCTTATCATTCACATAACACAATACATTGATTTAAATCTTGTAAAACACTTTTTGTTTGTAAAGGCAATATGCGCAAGGGGCGTCAACCATTCAACAGCATCATGCATATGTAGTGGTTCACACCTGAGGAGACAATGGGGCCCGCATACTTAATGAGCCATTCATTCAGGTGTGTCACCTATAGCCACAAGAAAGAATGCAAGAGCAATATATATACAGTATATATATATATATATTCTACCAAATTGGTTCACAGTTGGAAGCATGTCAATTTTTTATTTTATTTTTTTTCACAAATTTTGCTTGCAAATTGTATAATATCCAAGGAAAACATGTCTATTAATTGTGCAGTTAATTCTCATACTGTATTTTCAGTTTTGGAATATGTATCCTCTCCCCAAATTTGTCAATAATAAAACACAATAAAAATTATTTAAAGAAAATGCTTATATTTACCTTTTAAAATTTGTTTACATCTACCTTGTAAATATATTTTTTTTTATTAAAAAGGTTACAATTACAACAACAATTGAAGTGTAATCTTTCTTTGTAAAAACTAAAGTATACATTTTATCATACATATTTCAAAGTTAAGGATTCATTACTTCGAATATAGCCTACATTGACAAAACATACTATATTTAACATATTAGCAAAAATTGGCAAACAAAAGCTTATTTGAGGTGGCAGATATTTTACAGTAAAAATGTGTAATCTATCCAAAACTAATCAACGAAATGTTGTCTTTCATTTGTCTGTAAAATAGGTCTTTCGTTTTTATTATAAGGAATATAAATGTTAATTTGCAGTTTAATACGTTGCTTATACAAATACATTTTATTTCAACATATTTCAATCGATTTTACTCAGTATAGCAAAATAGTTTGCTAAAAGCAGATCATTCATTCACACACAGAAACGCAATTCAAATTTAAACCGTCTTTTTGCGAGTTGTGGTAAACAGCGCATCTCTTTCGTTCATTCATTCACACAGAAACGCGATTTACTTGAGAATGAAAAAAAAAACTTACTACATTATTCCATCCGTTGCTCCTCGAAATACCAGCACTTCTGAGGTAAGTTTTCCATTATTATTATTCCTCACAGCGCTTCGAGACAGTGTAGACAAGTACACTTATCTGAATAAACTTGATGTGTTTTCTCGAGCTGATATGTGGGCGTTCACAGTTTGTATGGGATCGTCTCAGTCATTTGCGTTTGAATAGCGCGCGCTCTCCGTGGGCGTGGCCGATTAAAACGTAATGAGCTGAGATGAGCTCGACTGGAATCGCTCTCTTTTAATACAGATTTCACAAGATGAGAATATTTGTTTTTTATATAAATTGCTTCATTTAAAAGAAGAGAATTCAAGCTTCATGCCTGTGTGTCTGTATGCCTGTTTGACTGAGTATTCGCTGAGTTATTGTTCATTTTCGGACGCGTTTCAGAATGGACTTCACTGGCAGAGAGAAGGCAGAACTCGCTTCGTGTTTATTTTTCTTTATTTGGCAAAAAGCACAACACTTTGTTTTTATTGTGAGTATACACAAAAATAATACACATTTAACAGAATCGATTGATGTATGAAACTCCTATGGAAAATCAAAGTCAACAGAGTATTTATGAGTTTCTTTTACATTGATAAAAAAAGCGAGCTGGTATCGCCGGCGATACCGTAGACCTCAGGGGGTTAATATGAATACAATGACGTGACGAATAATAAGGCCTTAATCGGTGAGGAGGAACATCGCTCAGTCACCTTTAAAAATGCTGAAAATGGGGATTTCTTCGCCCAATGATCAGATTAATTAGTTCTGGTACCATTTACACGTGCGGCTAATCTGAGGTTTCTTTGTCAGAGAAGGCTTACGCCCGATTTAAAACTGAAATTAGGATTGCTTCGCTAAAATCAGGAACCATTTATACGCGCGGCTAATCTGAGATTTATTCGTCAGAGAAGGCTTACGCTCGATTTAAAACTGAAATTAGGACTTCGCTAATATCAGGAGTTTCTTATCGTACGATTTAAACATGCATTATAGCATTGAGAAACTTTCTGCCATTCGTAGGAAGGCATATTCGAGCTATAGTTTTGCTGATTTAATCAGAAACTTGTACGTGCATGTATGAGATGTTAACAAAACTTATGGGACAACATATGATTGATTACTGTCTGCTTGCATACAATGTTTAATACGATGCCCGCATTCTCCACCATCTGTAAAGACATTAGCTCAAAGGGGAAATATTAATAATAATCCATAATTACTAATTATGATTAATTATTAATATTTGGGTCAGTTAATTAGATTAACTTTGAGGTAAGCCAATTAATATTACAATCAATTAATCAGTTCCAACGAACTCTTCGATTATTCGTTTATTCTAAGAAAAGTGTATCTTTCATGGTCACTGAAAGATAATTATTCCTTAGCATGTACAGCAATTAGAGCATACTGTAACAAGATCAAAATCGTAAAAGGGACTTTGTATGCAGACAGAGGATCAGAAATCAAATTCATAATTGTGCAAAAGTTTTATTAAATAAATCACAAACATAACTGAACTAAACAAACAAACATACATACATACTTTCATTCATTCATCCATACATGTATAGGTAAAGTGGTGAGTGTTATGGAACCGGAAGCAGGAAATAGAATTCTGGAGCAAGATCTATTTTAGTATGGAAAAACCCATCAGCTTATTTCAGGGCACCTCATGAAATTTATACTTGCATGGTCAATTCTTGAAGTGGTTGAAGATTGAATTCGTCGTTGGGTCCTTGAGTGTCAAACGACCCCCCCCCCCCCCCTCCCTCCCTCCCCCCCCCCTCCCTTGAGAAAAGATAACTTAGCCTACCTCACTCCTCATCTATTGCTCCTCATATCAGCACTGTTCTCAGGAAACTTTTCTCCAGGATTATTAGGTAGGCTATGCCTCACTCGCGGCGCGCTGCATGTGTTTACAGCTGATGTGGGCGTTTCACAGGTCTGAAATGGTTCAGAATTTGCGTTTGAATAGCGCGCGCTCTCCTGGGCGTGGTTACATTACATTTGAATGAGCTCTAATAAGCTCGACTGGAATCGCTCTCTTTTAATACAGATTTCACAAGCTGAGAATATTTGTTTTTTATATAAATTACTTCATTTAAGAGAAGCGATTTCAAGCTTTATGCCCGTGGGTATGTTTACCTGTTTGACTGAATTTTCGCGGAGAATCAGATCATTTTCGAACGCGTTTCAAATTGGACTTCACAGATAGAGAGAGTGCAGAACTTGAATCATGTTTATTTTTCTTTATTTGACAAAAAGCACAACACTTTATTTTTATTGTGAGTATACAGAAAAAAAATAGAAACTGAACAGGATCGATTGATGTATAACACGAAAATGAAAGATCAAAATTAACAGAGCAGTTTGAGCTTATTTTACATTGCTAAAAAAAAAAAACGAGCAAAAGGCGGGGGCGCGTTTTTGGTCCCCAGAGGGTTAACTGGACCTAACTCATGTTCTCTACACCAAGTGGAAAAACATTCCACTTGAGGCCATATAATCTAGGAGCCCTAGAGATAAGTATGGTTTCGTCCACCCCAGATGATAGACCAGCATCTAGGTACTGAGCCCCCTCAGAGGCCAGACCCACAATTTCCACAGCTCCGGGCGAGGTTGGAATATAGTGCCCTCCGCCTGAGATAACAGATCCCTCCTCAGAGGAATCTGCCATGGTGGAGCTATCAGGAGTGAAATTAAGTCCAAAAACCATACTCGGGCAGGCCAGAACGGGGCTACCAGAAGAAGACTGATGCCCTCCTGACGGACCCTCTCCAGGACTCCCGGGAGCAGAGCGATCGGGGGAAAAAGCATACAGGCGAAGCCTCAGCCAGGCCTGTACCATGGCATCCACCCCCAGCGGGGCTGGATGAGTGAGGGAGAACCAAAGTGGACAGTGGGACGTCCCTCGAGACGCGAACAGATCCACTTCCATTGGTCCAAACCTCTGCCATATCAACTCCACCACCTCTGGATGGAGTCTCCATTCCCCGGGCCTCAGCCCCTGCCTCAACAGGATGTCTGCTCCCTGATTCTGAACCCCTGGGACATATATTGCTCTAATAGATAATATTTTCCCTTGGGACCATAAAATAATCTGATGCGCCAATCTGGATAGAGGGCGTGATCTGAGTCCCCCTTGTCGGTTCAGATAAGCTACCACTGATGCATTGTCCGAACGTATCAAGACGTGGTAACCTTTTGATGTCTGGGAGGAAGCTCCTCAGAGCCCTGAACACAGCCAACATCTCTAGGCAATTTATATGCCAAGAATGATGATGGTCCTGCCACAGACCCCTGGCAAAGCGGGCGTCCATGACCGCGTCCCAGCCAGTGAGGGAAGCGTCTGTCGAAATGGTTTTCCGGCGACATGACGCCCCTAACACTGGCCCTTGGGACAAGAACCAAGGTTTCTTCCATGTTAATAGGGAACAAAGGTATCTGCGCGTAACCTTTATTATACGGAACGGATTCCCCTTGGGGGAAAACCCCTTGGCTTTGAGCCACCACTGAAGGGGCCTCATGTGAATAAGGCCCAAAGGAATTATGTTGGATGCCTCTGCCATGAGGCCCAGCAGTCTTTGAAATTGCTTTACAGTGATGGCCTGGCCTAGCTTTATCCCGGACACCATGGCCAGGATGGATTCGATACGCGCAGGGAGACATACGTGCCCGCATCGTAACCGAATTCCATACCACGCCCAGAAAAGTAGTTTTCTGAGCTGGTTCTAACACACTTTTCTGGCGTAACCGAATTCCATACCAATTCATCGTAACCGAATTCCATACCACGCCTAGAAAAGTAGTTTTCTGAGCTGGTTCTAACACACTTTTCTTAGTGTTGAGTCTCAACCCCAGGTTCTGAATGTGGCCAAGGACGACATCTCGATGCCGAACTGCCATTTCTCGAGACTGGGCCAATATGAGCCAGTCATCGATATAATTCAGTATACGGATGCCCTGAAGCCTCAGTGGAGCCAGAGCTGCATCCATACACTTAGTGAACGTGCGGGGAGAGAGTGCTAGGCCGAACGGAAGAACCCGATATTGGTACGCTTCGCCCCCGAAAGCGAACTTTAGGAACCTCCTGTGACATGGAAGGATGGAGACATGAAAATAGGCGTCTTTTACATCTATCGTGACAAACCAATCCTCGGATCTGATTTGATTCACGATGATGGGAATAGTGAGCATCTTGCACACCCATTTGGAGAAATAAGAGCCAATAAGAAGTGTCTTCCTTTGGAGGGAAAATGTCTTTTTTATGACCTTTGTTCAAGCATGCTCATTTGCAATGTGTACTTTCATTGGGTGTTTAAGAGAAGAATCTTCAAGATTCTTATAATTCTAATGCGTCACAAAGTTAGCAAAATGTAATGTAAATTAACAAATTGGCGACGCAGATTGGAGTTTATAGAGACCAAATATGCCACACATCTGATTTTAGTAAACCATAGTATGCAACAAAGTCTGAAAATCATGAGGTGGGAAGATTAGATACATGTCTACACATTTCTCAAGGGGTTATACATAGAATACATAGGTTAATAGGGTTTATCTCTCCTTCTCAGCGAGAATTAAGTGAGAGTCCCGTTTTGGTTGTATAATCACAATATATATCAAAGTATATACATAATGTTACACAAGCCAGTACATCATTCACACAGTTTCTGGGATGCATGTTCATTTATAGATCCGTTTGTCTACGATTAAATGAACGCAGGAGAGTTTGTTCTGATATCTGTGGCAGAGTTAGTTACTTGTTAGCATTCCTAAGAGTCATAAAACCATCCTATCTGATCGCAGCCATGGCAACCAGGGTAACTGAGATCTTCTTGCCCTGTTTTGGGGGCTGGGACACAGATTCCCAGAGTGAGTTCTAAATATCAGTTGTTAAACTATAACAAATATTCGTGTCTGACTTGTCTCAGTTGTTACAAAAGATATATTTAGAAGAAGACTTATATTGACCATTTAAGATTTTGCTTACATCTATCGTGTAAATATGTTTTGCTATTTTATTAAAAAGGTTACAATTACAACAATAATTACAATTTCAACAATATTGCAAGTGTACTCTTTCTTTGTAAAAAAATTATTATAGGCCTACATTTTATCATATGTATTCATTAGTTTGAATATAGCCAACATTGGAACAGCTAACATCTTAGTTGATGACTTTATTTTTGACAAAAATAGTATTTTATATAAATATATATATATATATATATATATATATATATATATATTTGATGTGGCAGTATATTCTACAGTAAAAACTGTACCCAAATCTAGTCAACAAAATGTTGTCTTTCATATTTCGCCTGACTGTAACGTTGTTTTTATGAAATATTAGGGCATATAAATGTTAATTTGCAGTTTAATACGTTGCTTATACAAAGACATTTTATTTCAACATATTTCAGTCGATTTTTACTCATCTCAGTAGGCTATAGCAAAGCATTTTAGTTGATTAAAGCGGTTTATTCTTTCACACACAGACACGCGATTCATATTTAGGCTAAACAGTCTTTACAAATATGTACCCTTCATTCATCTCACAGAAACGCGATTCATATTATAGAAACGCGATTCATCTTTTTGCGGTTTACATAGGTACACTAACGTTATTCCACATAACACTTGAGAAAAGATAACTTAGCCTACCTCACTCCTCATCTATTGCTCCTCATATCAGCACTGTTCTCAGGAAACTTTTCTCCAGGATTATTAGGTAGGCTATGCCTCACTCGCGGTGCGCTGCATGTGTTTACAGCTGATGTGGGCGTTTCACAGGTCTGAAATGGTTCAGAATTTGCGTTTGAATAGCGCGCGCTCTCCTGGGCGTGGTTACATTACATTTGAATGAGCTCTAATAAGCTCGACTGGAATCGCTCTCTTTTAATACAGATTTCACAAGCTGAGAATATTTGTTTTTTATATAAATTACTTCATTTAAGAGAAGCGATTTCAAGCTTTATGCCCGTGGGTATGTTTACCTGTTTGACTGAATTTTCGCGGAGTATCAGATCATTTTCGAACGCGTTTCAAATTGGACTTCACAGATAGAGAGAGTGCAGAACTTGAATCATGTTTATTTTTCTTTATTTGACAAAAAGCACAGCACTTTATTTTTATTGTGAGTATACAGAAAAAAAATAGAAACTGAACAGGATCGATTGATGTATAACATGAAAATGAAAGATCAAAATTAACAGAGCAGTTTGAGCTTATTTTACATTGCTAAAAAAAAAAAACGAGCAAAACGCGGGGGCGCGTTTTTGGTCCCCAGAGGGTTAACTGGACCTAACTCATGTTCTCTACACCAAGTGGAAAAACATTCCACTTGAGGCCATATAATCTAGGAGCCCTAGAGATAAGTATGGTTTCGTCCACCCCAGATGATAGACCAGCATCTAGGTACTGAGCCCCCTCAGAGGCCAGACCCACAATTTCCACAGCTCCGGGCGAGGTTGGAATATAGTGCCCTCCGCCTGAGATAACAGATCCCTCCTCAGAGGAATCTGCCATGGTGGAGCTATCAGGAGTGAAATTAAGTCCGAAAACCATACTCGGGCAGGCCAGAACGGGGCTACCAGAAGAAGACTGATGCCCTCCTGACGGACCCTCTCCAGGACTCCCGGGAGCAGAGCGATCGGGGGAAAAGCATACAGGCGAAGCCTCAGCCAGGCCTGTACCATGGCATCCACCCCCAGCGGGGCTGGATGAGTGAGGGAGAACCAAAGTGGACAGTGGGACGTCCCTCGAGACGCGAACAGATCCACTTCCATTGGTCCAAACCTCTGCCATATCAACTCCACCACCTCTGGATGGAGTCTCCATTCCCCGGGCCTCAGCCCCTGCCTCGACAGGATGTCTGCTCCCTGATTCTGAACCCCTGGGACATATATTGCTCTAATAGATAATATTTTCCCTTGGGACCATAAAATAATCTGATGCGCCAATCTGGATAGAGGGCGTGATCTGAGTCCCCCTTGTCGGTTCAGATAAGCTACCACTGATGCATTGTCCGAACGTATCAAGACGTGGTAACCTTTTGATGTCTGGGAGGAAGCTCCTCAGAGCCCTGAACACAGCCAACATCTCTAGGCAATTTATATGCCAAGAATGATGATGGTCCTGCCACAGACCCCTGGCAAAGCGGGCGTCCATGACCGCGTCCCAGCCAGTGAGGGAAGCGTCTGTCGAAATGGTTTTCCGGCGACATGACGCCCCTAACACTGGCCCTTGGGACAAGAACCAAGGTTTCTTCCATGTTAATAGGGAACGAAGGCATCTGCGCGTAACCTTTATTATACGGAACGGATTCCCCTTGGGGGAAAACCCCTTGGCTTTGAGCCACCACTGAAGGGGCCTCATGTGAATAAGGCCCAAAGGAATTATGTTGGATGCCTCTGCCATGAGGCCCAGCAGTCTTTGAAATTGCTTTACAGTGATGGCCTGGCCTAGCTTTATCCCGGACACCATGGCCAGGATGGATTCGATACGCGCAGGGAGACATACGTGCCCGCATCGTAACCGAATTCCATACCACGCCCAGAAAAGTAGTTTTCTGAGCTGGTTCTAACACACTTTTCTGGCGTAACCGAATTCCATACCAATTAATCGTAACCGAATTCCATACCACGCCTAGAAAAGTAGTTTTCTGAGCTGGTTCTAACACACTTTTCTTAGTGTTGAGTCTCAACCCCAGGTTCTGAATGTGGCCAAGGACGACATCTTGATGCCGAACTGCCATTTCTCGAGACTGGGCCAATATGAGCCAGTCATCGATATAATTCAGTATACGGATGCCCTGAAGCCTCAGTGGAGCCAGAGCTGCATCCATACACTTAGTGAACGTGCGGGGAGAGAGTGCTAGGCCGAACGGAAGAACCCGATATTGGTACGCTTCGCCCCCGAAAGCGAACTTTAGGAACCTCCTGTGACATGGAAGGATGGAGACATGAAAATAGGCGTCTTTTACATCTATCGTGACAAACCAATCCACGGATCTGATTTGATTCACGATGATGGGAATAGTGAGCATCTTGCACACCCATTTGGAGAAATAAGAGCCAATAAGAAGTGTCTTCCTTTGGAGGGAAAATGTCTTTTTTATGACCTTTGTTCAAGCATGCTCATTTGCAATGTGTACTTTCATTGGGTGTTTAAGAGAAGAATCTTCAAGATTCTTATAATTCTAATGCGTCACAAAGTTAGCAAAATGTAATGTAAATTAACAAATTGGCGACGCAGATTGGAGTTTATAGAGACCAAATACGCCACACATCTGATTTTAGTAAACCATAGTATGCAACAAAGTCTGAAAATCATGAGGTGGGAAGATTAGATACATGTCTACACATTTCTCAAGGGGTTATACATAGAATACATAGGTTAATAGGGTTTATCTCTCCTTCTCAGCGAGAATTAAGTGAGAGTCCCGTTTTGGTTGTATAATCACAATATATATCAAAGTATATACATAATGGTACACAAGCCAGTACATCATTCACACAGTTTCTGGGATGCATGTTCATTTATAGATCCGTTTGTCTACGATTAAATGAACGCAGGAGAGTTTGTTCTGATATCTGTGGCAGAGTTAGTTACTTGTTAGCATTCCTAAGAGTCATAAAACCATCCTATCTGATCGCAGCCATGGCAACCAGGGTAACTGAGATCTTCTTGCCCTGTTTTGGGGGCTGGGACACAGATTCCCAGAGTGAGTTCTAAATATCAGTTGTTAAACTATAACAAATATTCGTGTCTGACTTGTCTCAGTTGTTACAAAAGATATATTTAGAAGAAGACTTATATTGACCATTTAAGATTTTGCTTACAATCTATCGTGTAAATATGTTTTGCTATTTTATTAAAAAGGTTACAATTACAACAATAATTACAATTTCAACAATATTTCAAGTGTACTCTTTCTTTGTAAAAAAATTATTATAGGCCTACATTTTATCATATGTATTCATTAGTTTGAATATAGCCAACATTGGAACAGCTAACATCTTAGTTGATGACTTTATTTTTGACAAAAATAGTATTTTATATATATATATATATATATATATATATATATATATATATATATTTGATGTGGCAGTATATTCTACAGTAAAAACTGTACCCAAATCTAGTCAACAAAATGTTGTCTTTCATATTTCGCCTGACTGTAACGTTGTTTTTATGAAATATTAGGGCATATAAATGTTAATTTGCAGTTTAATACGTTGCTTATACAAAGACATTTTATTTCAACATATTTCAGTCGATTTTTACTCATCTCAGTAGGCTATAGCAAAGCATTTTAGTTGATTAAAGCGGTTTATTCTTTCACACACAGACACGCGATTCATATTTAGGCTAAACAGTCTTTACAAATATGTACCCTTCATTCATCTCACAGAAACGCGATTCATATTATAGAAACGCGATTCATCTTTTTGCGGTTTACATAGGTACACTAACGTTATTCCACATAACACTTGAGAAAAGATAACTTAGCCTACCTCACTCCTCATCTATTGCTCCTCATATCAGCACTGTTCTCAGGAAACTTTTCTCCAGGATTATTAGGTAGGCTATGCCTCACTCGCGGCGCGCTGCATGTGTTTACAGCTGATGTGGGCGTTTCACAGGTCTGAAATGGTTCAGAATTTGCGTTTGAATAGCGCGCGCTCTCCTGGGCGTGGTTACATTACATTTGAATGAGCTCTAATAAGCTCGACTGGAATCGCTCTCTTTTAATACAGATTTCACAAGCTGAGAATATTTGTTTTTTATATAAATTACTTCATTTAAGAGAAGCGATTTCAAGCTTTATGCCCGTGGGTATGTTTACCTGTTTGACTGAATTTTCGCGGAGTATCAGATCATTTTCGAACGCGTTTCAAATTGGACTTCACAGATAGAGAGAGTGCAGAACTTGAATCATGTTTATTTTTCTTTATTTGACAAAAAGCACAACACTTTATTTTTATTGTGAGTATACAGAAAAAAAATAGAAACTGAACAGGATCGATTGATGTATAACACGAAAATGAAAGATCAAAATTAACAGAGCAGTTTGAGCTTATTTTACATTGCTAAAAAAAAAAAACGAGCAAAACGCGGGGGCGCGTTTTTGGTCCCCAGAGGGTTAACTGGACCTAACTCATGTTCTCTACACCAAGTGGAAAAACATTCCACTTGAGGCCATATAATCTAGGAGCCCTAGAGATAAGTATGGTTTCGTCCACCCCAGATGATAGACCAGCATCTAGGTACTGAGCCCCCTCAGAGGCCAGACCCACAATTTCCACAGCTCCGGGCGAGGTTGGAATATAGTGCCCTCCGCCTGAGATAACAGATCCCTCCTCAGAGGAATCTGCCATGGTGGAGCTATCAGGAGTGAAATTAAGTCCGAAAACCATACTCGGGCAGGCCAGAACGGGGCTACCAGAAGAAGACTGATGCCCTCCTGACGGACCCTCTCCAGGACTCCCGGGAGCAGAGCGATCGGGGGAAAAGCATACAGGTGAAGCCTCAGCCAGGCCTGTACCATGGCATCCACCCCCAGCGGGGCTGGATGAGTGAGGGAGAACCAAAGTGGACAGTGGGACGTCCCTCGAGACGCGAACAGATCCACTTCCATTGGTCCAAACCTCTGCCATATCAACTCCACCACCTCTGGATGGAGTCTCCATTCCCCGGGCCTCAGCCCCTGCCTCGACAGGATGTCTGCTCCCTGATTCTGAACCCCTGGGACATATATTGCTCTAATAGATAATATTTTCCCTTGGGACCATAAAATAATCTGATGCGCCAATCTGGATAGAGGGCGTGATCTGAGTCCCCCTTGTCGGTTCAGATAAGCTACCACTGATGCATTGTCCGAACGTATCAAGACGTGGTAACCTTTTGATGTCTGGGAGGAAGCTCCTCAGAGCCCTGAACACAGCCAACATCTCTAGGCAATTTATATGCCAAGAATGATGATGGTCCTGCCACAGACCCCTGGCAAAGCGGGCGTCCATGACCGCGTCCCAGCCAGTGAGGGAAGCGTCTGTCGAAATGGTTTTCCGGCGACATGACGCCCCTAACACTGGCCCTTGGGACAAGAACCAAGGTTTCTTCCATGTTAATAGGGAACGAAGGCATCTGCGCGTAACCTTTATTATACGGAACGGATTCCCCTTGGGGGAAAACCCCTTGGCTTTGAGCCACCACTGAAGGGGCCTCATGTGAATAAGGCCCAAAGGAATTATGTTGGATGCCTCTGCCATGAGGCCCAGCAGTCTTTGAAATTGCTTTACAGTGATGGCCTGGCCTAGCTTTATCCCGGACACCATGGCCAGGATGGATTCGATACGCGCAGGGAGACATACGTGCCCGCATCGTAACCGAATTCCATACCACGCCCAGAAAAGTAGTTTTCTGAGCTGGTTCTAACACACTTTTCTGGCGTAACCGAATTCCATACCAATTCATCGTAACCGAATTCCATACCACGCCTAGAAAAGTAGTTTTCTGAGCTGGTTCTAACACACTTTTCTTAGTGTTGAGTCTCAACCCCAGGTTCTGAATGTGGCCAAGGACGACATCTCGATGCCGAACTGCCATTTCTCGAGACTGGGCCAATATGAGCCAGTCATCGATATAATTCAGTATACGGATGCCCTGAAGCCTCAGTGGAGCCAGAGCTGCATCCATACACTTAGTGAACGTGCGGGGAGAGAGTGCTAGGCCGAACGGAAGAACCCGATATTGGTACGCTTCGCCCCCGAAAGCGAACTTTAGGAACCTCCTGTGACATGGAAGGATGGAGACATGAAAATAGGCGTCTTTTACATCTATCGTGACAAACCAATCCTCGGATCTGATTTGATTCACGATGATGGGAATAGTGAGCATCTTGCACACCCATTTGGAGAAATAAGAGCCAATAAGAAGTGTCTTCCTTTGGAGGGAAAATGTCTTTTTTATGACCTTTGTTCAAGCATGCTCATTTGCAATGTGTACTTTCATTGGGTGTTTAAGAGAAGAATCTTCAAGATTCTTATAATTCTAATGCGTCACAAAGTTAGCAAAATGTAATGTAAATTAACAAATTGGCGACGCAGATTGGAGTTTATAGAGACCAAATACGCCACACATCTGATTTTAGTAAACCATAGTATGCAACAAAGTCTGAAAATCATGAGGTGGGAAGATTAGATACATGTCTACACATTTCTCAAGGGGTTATACATAGAATACATAGGTTAATAGGGTTTATCTCTCCTTCTCAGCGAGAATTAAGTGAGAGTCCCGTTTTGGTTGTATAATCACAATATATATCAAAGTATATACATAATGGTACACAAGCCAGTACATCATTCACACAGTTTCTGGGATGCATGTTCATTTATAGATCCGTTTGTCTACGATTAAATGAACGCAGGAGAGTTTGTTCTGATATCTGTGGCAGAGTTAGTTACTTGTTAGCATTCCTAAGAGTCATAAAACCATCCTATCTGATCGCAGCCATGGCAACCAGGGTAACTGAGATCTTCTTGCCCTGTTTTGGGGGCTGGGACACAGATTCCCAGAGTGAGTTCTAAATATCAGTTGTTAAACTATAACAAATATTCGTGTCTGACTTGTCTCAGTTGTTACAAAAGATATATTTAGAAGAAGACTTATATTGACCATTTAAGATTTTGCTTACATCTATCGTGTAAATATGTTTTGCTATTTTATTAAAAAGGTTACAATTACAACAATAATTACAATTTCAACAATATTTCAAGTGTACTCTTTCTTTGTAAAAAAATTATTATAGGCCTACATTTTATCATATGTATTCATTAGTTTGAATATAGCCAACATTGGAACAGCTAACATCTTAGTTGATGACTTTATTTTTGACAAAAATAGTATTTTATATATATATATATATATATATATATATATATATATATATATATATATATATATTTGATGTGGCAGTATATTCTACAGTAAAAACTGTACCCAAATCTAGTCAACAAAATGTTGTCTTTCATATTTCGCCTGACTGTAACGTTGTTTTTATGAAATATTAGGGCATATAAATGTTAATTTGCAGTTTAATACGTTGCTTATACAAAGACATTTTATTTCAACATATTTCAGTCGATTTTTACTCATCTCAGTAGGCTATAGCAAAGCATTTTAGTTGATTAAAGCGGTTTATTCTTTCACACACAGACACGCGATTCATATTTAGGCTAAACAGTCTTTACAAATATGTACCCTTCATTCATCTCACAGAAACGCGATTCATATTATAGAAACGCGATTCATCTTTTTGCGGTTTACATAGGTACACTAACGTTATTCCACATAACACTTGAGAAAAGATAACTTAGCCTACCTCACTCCTCATCTATTGCTCCTCATATCAGCACTGTTCTCAGGAAACTTTTCTCCAGGATTATTAGGTAGGCTATGCCTCACTCGCGGCGCGCTGCATGTGTTTACAGCTGATGTGGGCGTTTCACAGGTCTGAAATGGTTCAGAATTTGCGTTTGAATAGCGCGCGCTCTCCTGGGCGTGGTTACATTACATTTGAATGAGCTCTAATAAGCTCGACTGGAATCGCTCTCTTTTAATACAGATTTCACAAGCTGAGAATATTTGTTTTTTATATAAATTACTTCATTTAAGAGAAGCGATTTCAAGCTTTATGCCCGTGGGTATGTTTACCTGTTTGACTGAATTTTCGCGGAGTATCAGATCATTTTCGAACGCGTTTCAAATTGGACTTCACAGATAGAGAGAGTGCAGAACTTGAATCATGTTTATTTTTCTTTATTTGACAAAAAGCACAACACTTTATTTTTATTGTGAGTATACAGAAAAAAAATAGAAACTGAACAGGATCGATTGATGTATAACACGAAAATGAAAGATCAAAATTAACAGAGCAGTTTGAGCTTATTTTACATTGCTAAAAAAAAAAAACGAGCAAAACGCGGGGGCGCGTTTTTGGTCCCCAGAGGGTTAACTGGACCTAACTCATGTTCTCTACACCAAGTGGAAAAACATTCCACTTGAGGCCATATAATCTAGGAGCCCTAGAGATAAGTATGGTTTCGTCCACCCCAGATGATAGACCAGCATCTAGGTACTGAGCCCCCTCAGAGGCCAGACCCACAATTTCCACAGCTCCGGGCGAGGTTGGAATATAGTGCCCTCCGCCTGAGATAACAGATCCCTCCTCAGAGGAATCTGCCATGGTGGAGCTATCAGGAGTGAAATTAAGTCCGAAAACCATACTCGGGCAGGCCAGAACGGGGCTACCAGAAGAAGACTGATGCCCTCCTGACGGACCCTCTCCAGGACTCCCGGGAGCAGAGCGATCGGGGGAAAAGCATACAGGTGAAGCCTCAGCCAGGCCTGTACCATGGCATCCACCCCCAGCGGGGCTGGATGAGTGAGGGAGAACCAAAGTGGACAGTGGGACGTCCCTCGAGACGCGAACAGATCCACTTCCATTGGTCCAAACCTCTGCCATATCAACTCCACCACCTCTGGATGGAGTCTCCATTCCCCGGGCCTCAGCCCCTGCCTCGACAGGATGTCTGCTCCCTGATTCTGAACCCCTGGGACATATATTGCTCTAATAGATAATATTTTCCCTTGGGACCATAAAATAATCTGATGCGCCAATCTGGATAGAGGGCGTGATCTGAGTCCCCCTTGTCGGTTCAGATAAGCTACCACTGATGCATTGTCCGAACGTATCAAGACGTGGTAACCTTTTGATGTCTGGGAGGAAGCTCCTCAGAGCCCTGAACACAGCCAACATCTCTAGGCAATTTATATGCCAAGAATGATGATGGTCCTGCCACAGACCCCTGGCAAAGCGGGCGTCCATGACCGCGTCCCAGCCAGTGAGGGAAGCGTCTGTCGAAATGGTTTTCCGGCGACATGACGCCCCTAACACTGGCCCTTGGGACAAGAACCAAGGTTTCTTCCATGTTAATAGGGAACGAAGGCATCTGCGCGTAACCTTTATTATACGGAACGGATTCCCCTTGGGGGAAAACCCCTTGGCTTTGAGCCACCACTGAAGGGGCCTCATGTGAATAAGGCCCAAAGGAATTATGTTGGATGCCTCTGCCATGAGGCCCAGCAGTCTTTGAAATTGCTTTACAGTGATGGCCTGGCCTAGCTTTATCCCGGACACCATGGCCAGGATGGATTCGATACGCGCAGGGAGACATACGTGCCCGCATCGTAACCGAATTCCATACCACGCCCAGAAAAGTAGTTTTCTGAGCTGGTTCTAACACACTTTTCTGGCGTAACCGAATTCCATACCAATTCATCGTAACCGAATTCCATACCACGCCTAGAAAAGTAGTTTTCTGAGCTGGTTCTAACACACTTTTCTTAGTGTTGAGTCTCAACCCCAGGTTCTGAATGTGGCCAAGGACGACATCTCGATGCCGAACTGCCATTTCTCGAGACTGGGCCAATATGAGCCAGTCATCGATATAATTCAGTATACGGATGCCCTGAAGCCTCAGTGGAGCCAGAGCTGCATCCATACACTTAGTGAACGTGCGGGGAGAGAGTGCTAGGCCGAACGGAAGAACCCGATATTGGTACGCTTCGCCCCCGAAAGCGAACTTTAGGAACCTCCTGTGACATGGAAGGATGGAGACATGAAAATAGGCGTCTTTTACATCTATCGTGACAAACCAATCCTCGGATCTGATTTGATTCACGATGATGGGAATAGTGAGCATCTTGCACACCCATTTGGAGAAATAAGAGCCAATAAGAAGTGTCTTCCTTTGGAGGGAAAATGTCTTTTTTATGACCTTTGTTCAAGCATGCTCATTTGCAATGTGTACTTTCATTGGGTGTTTAAGAGAAGAATCTTCAAGATTCTTATAATTCTAATGCGTCACAAAGTTAGCAAAATGTAATGTAAATTAACAAATTGGCGACGCAGATTGGAGTTTATAGAGACCAAATACGCCACACATCTGATTTTAGTAAACCATAGTATGCAACAAAGTCTGAAAATCATGAGGTGGGAAGATTAGATACATGTCTACACATTTCTCAAGGGGTTATACATAGAATACATAGGTTAATAGGGTTTATCTCTCCTTCTCAGCGAGAATTAAGTGAGAGTCCCGTTTTGGTTGTATAATCACAATATATATCAAAGTATATACATAATGGTACACAAGCCAGTACATCATTCACACAGTTTCTGGGATGCATGTTCATTTATAGATCCGTTTGTCTACGATTAAATGAACGCAGGAGAGTTTGTTCTGATATCTGTGGCAGAGTTAGTTACTTGTTAGCATTCCTAAGAGTCATAAAACCATCCTATCTGATCGCAGCCATGGCAACCAGGGTAACTGAGATCTTCTTGCCCTGTTTTGGGGGCTGGGACACAGATTCCCAGAGTGAGTTCTAAATATCAGTTGTTAAACTATAACAAATATTCGTGTCTGACTTGTCTCAGTTGTTACAAAAGATATATTTAGAAGAAGACTTATATTGACCATTTAAGATTTTGCTTACATCTATCGTGTAAATATGTTTTGCTATTTTATTAAAAAGGTTACAATTACAACAATAATTACAATTTCAACAA
This sequence comes from Leuciscus idus, assembly GCA_021554675.1. Classification (NCBI taxonomy): domain Eukaryota; kingdom Metazoa; phylum Chordata; class Actinopteri; order Cypriniformes; family Leuciscidae; genus Leuciscus; species Leuciscus idus. Next base: position 3,303,830 of record CM038626.1, read on the forward strand.
TATTTCAAGTGTACTCTTTCTTTGTAAAAAAATTATTATAGGCCTACATTTTATCATATGTATTCATTAGTTTGAATATAGCCAACATTGGAACAGCTAACATCTTAGTTGATGACTTTATTTTTGACAAAAATAGTATTTTATATATATATATATATATTTGATGTGGCAGTATATTCTACAGTAAAAACTGTACCCAAATCTAGTCAACAAAATGTTGTCTTTCATATTTCGCCTGACTGTAACGTTGTTTTTATGAAATATTAGGGCATATAAATGTTAATTTGCAGTTTAATACGTTGCTTATACAAAGACATTTTATTTCAACATATTTCAGTCGATTTTTACTCATCTCAGTAGGCTATAGCAAAGCATTTTAGTTGATTAAAGCGGTTTATTCTTTCACACACAGACACGCGATTCATATTTAGGCTAAACAGTCTTTACAAATATGTACCCTTCATTCATCTCACAGAAACGCGATTCATATTATAGAAACGCGATTCATCTTTTTGCGGTTTACATAGGTACACTAACGTTATTCCACATAACACTTGAGAAAAGATAACTTAGCCTACCTCACTCCTCATCTATTGCTCCTCATATCAGCACTGTTCTCAGGAAACTTTTCTCCAGGATTATTAGGTAGGCTATGCCTCACTCGCGGCGCGCTGCATGTGTTTACAGCTGATGTGGGCGTTTCACAGGTCTGAAATGGTTCAGAATTTGCGTTTGAATAGCGCGCGCTCTCCTGGGCGTGGTTACATTACATTTGAATGAGCTCTAATAAGCTCGACTGGAATCGCTCTCTTTTAATACAGATTTCACAAGCTGAAAATATTTGTTTTTTATATAAATTACTTCATTTAAGAGAAGCGATTTCAAGCTTTATGCCCGTGGGTATGTTTACCTGTTTGACTGAATTTTCGCGGAGTATCAGATCATTTTCGAACGCGTTTCAAATTGGACTTCACAGATAGAGAGAGTGCAGAACTTGAATCATGTTTATTTTTCTTTATTTGACAAAAAGCACAACACTTTATTTTTATTGTGAGTATACAGAAAAAAAATAGAAACTGAACAGGATCGATTGATGTATAACACGAAAATTAAAGATCAAAATTAACAGAGCAGTTTGAGCTTATTTTACATTGCTAAAAAAAAAAAACGAGCAAAACGCGGGGGCGCGTTTTTGGTCCCCAGAGGGTTAACTGGACCTAACTCATGTTCTCTACACCAAGTGGAAAAACATTCCACTTGAGGCCATATAATCTAGGAGCCCTAGAGATAAGTATGGTTTCGTCCACCCCAGATGATAGACCAGCATCTAGGTACTGAGCCCCCTCAGAGGCCAGACCCACAATTTCCACAGCTCCGGGTGAGGTTGGAATATAGTGCCCTCCGCCTGAGATAACAGATCCCTCCTCAGAGGAATCTGCCATGGTGGAGCTATCAGGAGTGAAATTAAGTCCGAAAACCATACTCGGGCAGGCCAGAACGGGGCTACCAGAAGAAGACTGATGCCCTCCTGACGGACCCTCTCCAGGACTCCCGGGAGCAGAGCGATCGGGGGAAAAGCATACAGGCGAAGCCTCAGCCAGGCCTGTACCATGGCATCCACCCCCAGCGGGGCTGGATGAGTGAGGGAGAACCAAAGTGGACAGTGGGACGTCCCTCGAGACGCGAACAGATCCACTTCCATTGGTCCAAACCTCTGCCATATCAACTCCACCACCTCTGGATGGAGTCTCCATTCCCCGGGCCTCAGCCCCTGCCTCGACAGGATGTCTGCTCCCTGATTCTGAACCCCTGGGACATATATTGCTCTAATAGATAATATTTTCCCTTGGGACCATAAAATAATCTGATGCGCCAATCTGGATAGAGGGCGTGATCTGAGTCCCCCTTGTCGGTTCAGATAAGCTACCACTGATGCATTGTCCGAACGTATCAAGACGTGGTAACCTTTTGATGTCTGAGAGGAAGCTCCTCAGAGCCCTGAACACAGCCAACATCTCTAGGCAATTTATATGCCAAGAATGATGATGGTCCTGCCACAGACCCCTGGCAAAGCGGGCGTCCATGACCGCGTCCCAGCCAGTGAGGGAAGCGTCTGTCGAAATGGTTTTCCGGCGACATGACGCCCCTAACACTGGCCCTTGGGACAAGAACCAAGGTTTCTTCCATGTTAATAGGGAACGAAGGCATCTGCGCGTAACCTTTATTATACGGAACGGATTCCCCTTGGGGGAAAACCCCTTGGCTTTGAGCCACCACTGAAGGGGCCTCATGTGAATAAGGCCCAAAGGAATTATGTTGGATGCCTCTGCCATGAGGCCCAGCAGTCTTTGAAATTGCTTTACAGTGATGGCCTGGCCTAGCTTTATCCCGGACACCATGGCCAGGATGGATTCGATACGCGCAGGGAGACATACGTGCCCGCATCGTAACCGAATTCCATACCACGCCCAGAAAAGTAGTTTTCTGAGCTGGTTCTAACACACTTTTCTGGCGTAACCGAATTCCATACCAATTCATCGTAACCGAATTCCATACCACGCCTAGAAAAGTAGTTTTCTGAGCTGGTTCTAACACACTTTTCTTAGTGTTGAGTCTCAACCCCAGGTTCTGAATGTGGCCAAGGACGACATCTCGATGCCGAACTGCCATTTCTCGAGACTGGGCCAATATGAGCCAGTCATCGATATAATTCAGTATACGGATGCCCTGAAGCCTCAGTGGAGCCAGAGCTGCATCCATACACTTAGTGAACGTGCGGGGAGAGAGTGCTAGGCCGAACGGAAGAACCCGATATTGGTACGCTTCGCCCCCGAAAGCGAACTTTAGGAACCTCCTGTGACATGGAAGGATGGAGACATGAAAATAGGCGTCTTTTACATCTATCGTGACAAACCAATCCTCGGATCTGATTTGATTCACGATGATGGGAATAGTGAGCATCTTGCACACCCATTTGGAGAAATAAGAGCCAATAAGAAGTGTCTTCCTTTGGAGGGAAAATGTCTTTTTTATGACCTTTGTTCAAGCATGCTCATTTGCAATGTGTACTTTCATTGGGTGTTTAAGAGAAGAATCTTCAAGATTCTTATAATTCTAATGCGTCACAAAGTTAGCAAAATGTAATGTAAATTAACAAATTGGCGACGCAGATTGGAGTTTATAGAGACCAAATACGCCACACATCTGATTTTAGTAAACCATAGTATGCAACAAAGTCTGAAAATCATGAGGTGGGAAGATTAGATACATGTCTACACATTTCTCAAGGGGTTATACATAGAATACATAGGTTAATAGGGTTTATCTCTCCTTCTCAGCGAGAATTAAGTGAGAGTCCCGTTTTGGTTGTATAATCACAATATATATCAAAGTATATACATAATGGTACACAAGCCAGTACATCATTCACACAGTTTCTGGGATGCATGTTCATTTATAGATCCGTTTGTCTACGATTAAATGAACGCAGGAGAGTTTGTTCTGATATCTGTGGCAGAGTTAGTTACTTGTTAGCATTCCTAAGAGTCATAAAACCATCCTATCTGATCGCAGCCATGGCAACCAGGGTAACTGAGATCTTCTTGCCCTGTTTTGGGGGCTGGGACACAGATTCCCAGAGTGAGTTCTAAATATCAATTGTTAAACTATAACAAATATTCGTGTCTGACTTGTCTCAGTTGTTACAAAAGATATATTTAGAAGAAGACTTATATTGACCATTTAAGATTTTGCTTACAATCTATCGTGTAAATATGTTTTGCTATTTTATTAAAAAGGTTACAATTACAACAATAATTACAATTTCAACAATATTTCAAGTGTACTCTTTCTTTGTAAAAAAATTATTATAGGCCTACATTTTATCATATGTATTCATTAGTTTGAATATAGCCAACATTGGAACAGCTAACATCTTAGTTGATGACTTTATTTTTGACAAAAATAGTATTTTATATATATATATATATATATATATATATATATATATATATATATATATATATATTTGATGTGGCAGTATATTCTACAGTAAAAACTGTACCCAAATCTAGTCAACAAAATGTTGTCTTTCATATTTCGCCTGACTGTAACGTTGTTTTTATGAAATATTAGGGCATATAAATGTTAATTTGCAGTTTAATACGTTGCTTATACAAAGACATTTTATTTCAACATATTTCAGTCGATTTTTACTCATCTCAGTAGGCTATAGCAAAGCATTTTAGTTGATTAAAGCGGTTTATTCTTTCACACACAGACACGCGATTCATATTTAGGCTAAACAGTCTTTACAAATATGTACCCTTCATTCATCTCACAAAAATCTTTTTGCGGTTTACATAGGTACACTAACGTTATTCCACATAACACTTGTACGGTGTACATTTTAGGACATCCTCAGACCTCAGACATATGAAGACAAGGCATCATGCCTCAGACTAAAAGGCTTTAGTCATTGGACAAAACGGCATCGTGCCTCAGACTGAAAAGCTTCAGGTCTCAGGAAAAACAATGTCAGGTGTCAGGTCTCGTACAATTAGGCATCAGACGAAACAGCCTCAGACAAAAAGGCATCAGACATAAAGGCATCGGACGAAACGGACTCAGACTAAAAGGCATCAGACATAAAGGCATCAGACGAAACGGACTCAGACTAAAAGGCATCAGACATAAAGGCATCAGATGAAACGGACTCAGACTAAAAGGCATCAGACATAAAGGCATCAGACGAAACGGACTCAGACTAAAAGGCATCAGACATAAAGGCATCAGACGAAACGGACTCAGACTAAAAGGCATCAGACATAAAGGCATCAGACGAAACGGACTCAGACTAAAAGGCATCAGACATAAAGGCATCAGACGAAACGGACTCAGATAGAGTTTGGAGATTCGCATTGCCCCGCCCCATATGACATCACATGTACGCGGTTCATAGCTCGAAAGAACGCTTTACTTGATACATTTCTGAAGTCTCTAAGGTTGATTAAAAACAAGAAAAGTGACAGAATGATTCTTGAAATATTATGATGATATTTTTGACAATACCACTGATGCATAATGTTTCCTCTGTGTATGTCTTTTATTTATTTATTTATTTATTTATTTATTTTATATATGTGAAGCTTTACATACTTGATATAATTTAATTCCTGTAGAAGTTATATGTCCTTTATATCCGCTTGTAATCTGATACATATTCAATAAAAAATAAATTAAAAAAACGCTTTACTTCACGATAGTTTGCCAACATACAAACTAGCTAGTTGAAATATGTCATTTAACTTTTTAAACGTGCAAATAAAACTCGTGAAATGCATGTTCTCTTCTGCATACAGCATAATTAGTGTAACATTTAATTAAAGCATATATATATATATATATATATATATATATATATATATATAATATAACATATAATATATATAGGCTATATATATTATATGCTTTAATCAAATGTTAAAACATGCACTAAATGCATGTTCTCTTCAACATAATTAGTGTATATATACAGTACAGGCCAAAAGTTTGGAAACATTACTATCTTTAATGTTTTTGAAAGAAGTTTCTTCTGCTCATCAAGCCTGCATTTATTTGATCAAAATGTAATATTGTGATATATTATTACAATTTAAAATGATTGGTTTTCAATTTATTATACTTTAAATTATCATTTATTTCTGTGATGCAAAGCTGAATTTTCAGCATCATTACTCCAGTCTTCAGTGTCACATGTGACATCCAGTCTATCACATGATCCTTTAGAAATCACTCTAATATTCTGATTTATTATGAGTGTTGGAAACAGTTCTGCTGCCTAATATATTTATAATAATAATAATAACCTTTATTTTCTATAGCGCCTTTAAATGTACATCTCAAAGCGCTGTACAGAAACAATTAAAATAACAAAGATGAAGGAAGATACAGCACACAAAAAGATATAATACACTGTAAAATAAACAAAAGACAATAAATCAATTAAAAGCAAACCTAAAAAAAATGAGTTTTAAGCTGTGATTTGAAAATACCAAAAGATTTAGCTTGCCTAATCTCAATCGGTAGAGAATTCCAAAGTTTTGGAGCTAATGAAGAAAAAGCCCTGTCTCCCATTGATTTTAAACGAGTTGAGGGAACAGTTAAAAGACCAGATTCCGAAGAACGAAGATCACGTTTTGGAGTATATGGAGTTAAAAGCTCAGTCAAGTATTGAGGTGCTAAACCATGCAGTGCCTTGTAAGTAAGCATCAGAATTTTGAAGTCCACCCTAAACCTAATGGGAAGCCAGTGCAAAGACTCCAAAACGGGAGTAATATGATCATGTATATTAGTTCTAGTAAGGATTCTGGCAGCTGAATTTTGTAAAACCTGCATTCTGTTTAAGGTAGCTTTTGACACGCCAGCTAACAAGGCATTACAGTAATCAATACGGGAGAACACAAAAGTGTTTATCAATCTCTCAGCAACAGTAAACGACAGCATTGGACGCAATCTGGCAATATTTCTAAGATGGAAGAATGAAATTTTAACAGTATTCAGAACATGTGGCTCAAACGTTAGATTGGCATCAAAAATTACTCCTAGATTCCTCAATTTTGTTTGAAACTCCACATTTGAGCCATCAAGAGTTAGAACAACCGGCTCTGACTTGCGTAGATGGTAGGGTGAACCAACAAGCATAATCTCAGTCTTTTCACTGTTAAGACAAAGAAAATTATCTGTCATCCATTCCTTCATCTTAGAAATACACTCAGAAAGAAAATTAACAGGCACAATTTCATTAGGTCTGAAATGAATATAGATCTGGGTATCATCTGCATAGAAGTGAAATTTTAGACCAAGAGATCTCAAAAGCTGGCCAAGAGGATAGACATAAATATTAAAAAGAAGAGGGCCCAAAATTGACCCCTGGGGGACGCCAGACTGCACAACATTAACCTCAGATCTAAATCCACCCATGGCAACGAACTGCTTCCGATCAAAAAGGTAGGACTTAAACCAATTAAGAGCAGTATTTGAAACCCCAAAAACAGTTTCAAGACGAGTAATTAAAATTGAGTGATCAACAGTGTCAAAAGCGGCACTGAGATCAAGTAGGATCAAAACTGAAAGACAGCCAGAATCTGAGGCGATTAACAGGTCATTGGTGACCCTAACCAGAGCTGTTTCTGTACTATGTAATTTACGAAAGCCTGATTGCAGAGGCTCAAAGAGATTGTTCTGAGTTAAATGAGAAATCAACTGAGAAGCAACCACTCGTTCCAAAAGTTTAGCAAAAAAAGGGAGATTTGATATGGGACGGAAATTAGTGAAGTTCTCATAGTCAATATTTGACTTTTTAGGCACTGGGGTAATTGCAGCGGTTTTAAACGTTGTTGTTGTACAACCCCAGTACACAGAGAGTCATTTATAATGCTCAGAACAAAGGGACACAAAGAAGCAAAACATGATTTAAACAGACCAAATGGTATGGGATCTAGTAAAGAAGTGGCTGCTTTCATTTTTGAAACCTCTGCTAAAAGAGAATATGAGTCTATTGTACAGAATTTAGACAACTTAGTACCAGAATAAGAAGGAATATAAACAGCAGTAGAAGACAGTAAAATAGAAGTACAAAAATCTCTACGAACATTTTCAACTTTGGTGACAAAAAAATCCAGAAACTTATTACAGAGATGATCAGAAGCAGTAACATGAGAGACAGTTTTATGATTCAACAATTTGTTAATTGAATTAAAAAGTTGTCTAGAATTACCCTGATTGTCATCAATCATTTTAGAAAAATAGTCAGATCTGGCAGACACAATTCCAGCCTTATATGCTTGTAAGCAATCTTTCCACATTTGATAATGGACGGTCAGACTTGAGATACGCCACCTACGCTCCACTCTGCGACAAGATGTTTTCATCATACGCAAGTCCTCGTTATACCAAGGAGCGGGACGTACGAATGAAACAGAGCGTGACTTCTGAGGAGCAAATAAATCCAGGCCAGATAGGAGAGCTGAATTTAACATAGAAACCCTTTTCTCCAGAGGGTCAGATGGAGTAAAACAACTTAATGAAGAGTCAATAAAAACAGAGAAATCAGAAGGATCAACTGATCTCCACTTCCGATAAGTCAAAATACGAGAGGAGGCAGTGTTAGCAACAGGTATATGCATATCAAAAAAGATTGCCAGATGATTAGACAATCCTAAATCAGTAGCAGACATCCCAGACACAAAATACCCATTTGATATCACTAGATCTAAAATATGACCTTTGTTATGTGTAATACAGTCAACAAATTGATTTAAACCAAAGCACTCCAGCAAGGACAAGAAGTCCTTTGTTAATGCAGAATCTTTTTTGTCCATCTGGATATTAAAATCCCCCAAAAAAAGAGTTCTCTCAAATTTAAGGCACAGATGCGACAACAGATCCGCAAACTCAGATAGAAAATCTTTCTTTGCTTTAGGAGGCCGGTAGACTGTAGTTATGGCAGTTGAATAACACTCGGAAACAGTTAAAACAAGACATTCAAATGAAGAGAACAGTGGAACAGCAACGGGTCTTAAATTGAATTTCTGATTGTACAGAACAATAATGCCACCACCTCTGCCAGAAGATCGCGGGAGATCCAATAACCCATAACCAGCAGGAGTGAGTTCATTAAAAAGAAGACCGTCCGAATGTTTGTGCCATGTTTCGACTATACTTAAAAAGTCAAGATTTTCTTCCAGAATGATGTCAGATAAAGCCACCGCTTTATTGTTGACAGAGCGAGCATTAAAAATAGCAGATTTCAACAGGCACGGGGACTCCAAAACCTCCCGTGAATGCTCTTTGTATGTTAGCACAGTCAAGTTGTTATTGTTAATCCCAACAGGTTTATACACCGACCTTTGATGTTTACGAAGAAATGTAGGATAGGAAACAGCATCAGATGAGGAACATATAACACTGCGCCTTGAGGAGCGATGTAAGTAGCGCTTACGCCGAAGTATTCCAACATCATCACAGTTAGCATAGGTGTCGTGTGCTAAATAAAAGTTCCTTTTCAATTTCAACAGTTGGCAAACAGTGTACCTTAGCGCCATGCGGGAGGAATCCACACCAATACCAACCTCGCAGAAGTGTAGATCCAGAGGAGGGCACCCTGAAAGTTTGTTCCAGCAACAGACGCTTAAAATTAGGAACAATAGGCCAACAGGTGAAACCAAAACGCACATCGTGGTTCAATAGTTCGAAAGGTTATACAATCTTCAAACTTCTTCAAACGCTCCAAAACCGTTGTCTAATATTTAAAAACAGACAAACAAAACGGGAGAGAGAGGAGCGGCAGCCAAAACGCGCCAGCGTTCCCTCAAATCTCACTCAAAGAAAATGAAAAAAAAAATTATTATTTGATTAATAAAAGGTTAAAAAGAACTGCATTTATTCAAAATAAAAAAAATATTTTCTAATAATATAAATCTTCTTTACAGGGGCAGATCTAGAAAAATATGTATGGTGTGGCGAGAGGGGTGCAGGAATTTTTGAGGGGTGGCAACATATGGCAGACGTATATATACTGAATTTAATCACAGTTAAATTGGCCATAACTTTTAATTCGTTGCTGCCAACTGGGGTGATCAGCCCCTGCTTCTTTACTATCACTTTTTATCAATTTAACACATCCTTGCAGAATAAAAGTATTGATTTATTTCAAAAAAAAAAAAAGAAAGAAAAAAAATTACTGACCCCAAATTACCGACCAGTGTATATTGTTGTTACAAAAGATTTGTATTTTTAAAATATTTGCTTCTTTTTTTTTATTCTATTTTTTTTTTTTTTTTTTTACGTTTTATTGAACAAAGTATCCTAAAAAAGTATCACAGGTTATGAAAAAATATTAAGCAGCAGAACTGTTTCCAACTTTGATAATGAATCATCATATTAGAATGATTTCTAAAGGATCATGTGATAGACTGGAGTAATTATCCTGAAAATTCAGCTTTGCATCACAGAAATAAATGATAATTTAAAGTATAATAAATTGAAAACCAATTATTTTAAATTGTAATAATATATCACAATATTAAAAAAATGTCTGTATTTTTGATCAAATAAATGCAGGCTTGATGAGCAGAAGAAACTTCTTTCAAAAACATTCTCTCTGTCCTAGCATGTATCTGTAACGGTCACCAACTGGAGTGCCCTTGAAAGCCACCAGAGGGCACTCCACACCAGACTATCATGATTCACTCACAACTACATTTCCCATAATTCACTGCCCGGACTCATCATCCCTGATTATCACATTCACCTGTGTCTCATTATATTGTTTAGTTCACCCTATATAAGCCTGGTTCACCTCATTATTCCCTGCGAAGTCTTGTACGTTATTCCACTGCATTTCTGAGCATTTCCTTTGTTGTCGTTATTCCTGGTTCTTGATCTCTGCCCGTGTCCTGGTTTTCCTGTTTTTGCCTCACCCTCTGGATTTGTCTGTTTGTTGGATTGCCTGCCTGTGTATGACCTTTGCCTGGATTTTGACTGCAATTCTGAATAACACTTTAAATAAACTGCATTTGGATCCTCAACCTTCGTGTCTCGGAGCAGTTCGTAACAGAAGACTTCGCCACATATGGATCCAGCAGTTGTCAGCAACCAGGCCCTGAGGAAGTTCCTTTCTTCTGTGTTCCAAGATGGCCAGCCTATTGAGAGGTATGCAAGGGACTTTTTGTCTTGCTGTCATCTGGGAACGTTAAATGACACCCAGCTCATGGACCTGTTTTTGAGCGGGCTGGATGATGACGTTGCTCAATTGATGCCGGAGGACTATACCGGCTGGACTCTAGAAGGGTATGTCGACCTGGCCCTCTCCTTGAGCGGTACGACATTTACTGTGGGCTTGGCTGATGAAACACCCTGCAAGCTCACAGTACCCCCAGAGCCCTCACCGCTGGCCGCGTCCAGTCCAGGGTCTTCACAGCTCCACGTCCAGTCTGCCCAGCCAGAGTCAGTTCACGTCTCGCCCGCCCGACCTGGGAATCATCACGTCTTGCCAGCCACTGGATCGGTCTATGGACATACAGGACCGGTTTCCAGCGTGGCCGATCCCCCGCTTATGTCTGCACGCGCTGCCAAGAGGGCCATCGTTCTAGGGTTCAGTCCTGCCGAGCCAGAGCTTCACGTCAGTCCTGCCGAGCCAGAGCCAGAGCTTCACGTCAGTCCTGCCGAGCCAGAGCCAGAGCTTCACGTCAGTCCTGCCGAGCCAGAGCCAGAGCTTCACGTCAGTCCTGCCGAGCCAGAGCTTCACGTCAGTCCTGCCGAGCCAGAGCTTCACGTCAGTCCTGCCGAGCCAGAGCTTCACGTCAGTCCTGCCGAGCCAGAGCTTCACGTCAGTCCTGCCGAGCCAGAGCTTCACGTCAGTCCTGCCGAGCCAGAGCTTCACGTCAGTCCTGCCGAGCCAGAGCTTCACGTCAGTCCTGCCGAGCCAGAGCCAGAGCTTCACGTCAGTCCTGCCGAGCCAGAGCCAGAGCTTCACGTCAGTCCTGCCGAGCCAGAGCTTCACGTCACCAGAGCCAGAGCTTCACGTCAGTCCTGCCGAGCCAGAGCCAGAGCTTCACGTCAGTCCTGCCGAGCCAGAGCTTCACGTCACTTCTGCCGATCCAGAGACTGTTCACGTCACTTCTGCCGATCCAGAGACTGTTCACGTCACGCCTGCCAAGCCAGTGTCTCCGTACAAGATGGCCGCCGCCGAGCCTGTGTCTCCGGACAAGATGGCCGCCTCCACGCCTGTGTCTCCGGACAAGATGGCCGCCTCCACGCCTGTGTCTCCGGACAAGATGGCCGCCTCCACGCCTGTGTCTCCGGACAAGATGGCCGCCTCCACGCCTGTGTCTTCGGACAAGATGGCCGACTCCACGCCTGTGTCTTCGGACAAGATGGCCGACTCCACGCCTGTGTCTTCGGACAAGATGGCCGACTCCACGCCTGTGTCTTCGGACAAGATGGCCATCGCATCCTCTGAGCCGGTGTCTGTTCCTGTTCCTGAGCCGGTGTCTGTTCCTGTTCCTGAGCCGGTGTCTGTTCCTGTTCCTGAGCCGGTGTCTGTTCCTGTTCCTGAGCCGGTGTCTGTTCCTGAGCCGGTGTCTGTTCCTGAGCCGGTGTCTGTTCCTGAGCCGGTGTCTGTTCCTGAGCCGGTGTCTGTTCCTGAGCCGGTGTCTGTTCCTGTGCCATGGTCGCCTGCACAGCCTGATCCGCCCTGGTCGCCTGCACAGCCTGATCCGCCCTGGTCGCCCGTCTTGCCGCAGTCTCCAGGTCGTTATCCGCTCCACGGGCCTGGCCCACCATCCCGCCCCCGGGTCCGCCTCCGCTCCACCTCCCTCCTGGACAAGTTTAGAGCGTCTGGAAGCCGCTCCTTTGAGGGGGGGCTATGTAACGGTCACCAACTGGAGTGCCCTTGAAAGCCACCAGAGGGCACTCCACACCAGACTATCATGATTCACTCACAACTACATTTCCCATAATTCACTGCCCGGACTCATCATCCCTGATTATCACATTCACCTGTGTCTCATTATATTGTTTAGTTCACCCTATATAAGCCTGGTTCACCTCATTATTCCCTGCAAAGTCTTGTACGTTATTCCACTGCATTTCTGAGCATTTCCTTTGTTGTCGTTATTCCTGGTTCTTGATCTCTGCCCGTGTCCTGGTTTTCCTGTTTTTGCCTCACCCTCTGGATTTGTCTGTTTGTTGGATTGCCTGCCTGTGTATGACCTTTGCCTGGATTTTGACTGCAATTCTGAATAACACTTTAAATAAACTGCATTTGGATCCTCAACCTTCGTGTCTCGGAGCAGTTCGTAACAGTATCCCATATTTGTATAGGGTTAAAACCTTTTTTTGTTAAAAAAAATAAAAATAATTGTATATGTTTCAAAATGTTTGGCCTATATATATATATATATATATATGCTATGTATATATTATATGCTTTAATTAAATGTTAAAACAGTGTTAAAATCACTGCTTAAAATCACTGCTTTATTGAAATGTTACACTAATTAAGTTGTTTACAGAAGAGAACATGCATTTCGCAAGTTTTATTTGCACATTTAAAAACTTAGATGCCATATTTCAACTAGCTAGTTTGTATGTTGGTAAACTATCATGGAGTTAAAGCGTTCTTTCGAGCTTTGAACCGCGTACATGTGACGTCATATGGGCCGGGGCAATGCGAATCTCCAAACTCCATCTGAGTTCGTTTCGTCCGATGCCTTTATGTCTGATGCCTTTTAGTCTGAGTCCGTTTTGTCTGATGCCTTTTAGTCTGATGCCTTTTTGTCTGATGCCTTTTAGTCTGATGCCTTTTTGTCTGAGTCCGTTTCGTCCGATGCCTTTATGTCTGATGCCTTTTAGTCTGAGTCCGTTTCGTCCGATGCCTTTATGTCTGATGCCTTTTTGTCTGAGGCTGTTTCGTCTGATGCCTAATTGTACGAGACCTGACACCTGACATTGTTTTTCCTGAGACCTGAAGCTTTTCAGTCTGAGGCGCGATGCCGTTTTGTCCAATGACTGAAGCCTTTTAGTCTGAGGCATGATGCCTTGTCTTCATATGTCTGAGGTCTGAGGATGTCCTAAAATGTACACCGTACACTTGAGAAAAGTCAGATCATATATTCCATCATTTTAATTCCATCATTTTAATTCCATAGAATTAAATGCAGCCATAATCACCAGACAATACTGTTTTAATATTTATTTATACGGTCTCGTAATCTACACGCTGCCTCAGCAAACGCGAGATTCGAGCCGTGACAATATATTTGGCTTTCATCCCTCGAGAAGAAAGTCATCAGGTGTGAGGTTGAAACATCCGACAGCGCACGGATGCACGCGCGCCGAGATATTTCTCAATGAACACTGCCAGCACCCTCAGGAGCTGACTGTGAATGCCTCGCACCCAAACAGTATTATTTCACAGATTGCGTGTGTCCCTTTTATTGCAGACTCGTAATCTATGCGCTGCCTCGGCAAACGCGAGATTCGAGTCATTCACAATATATTTGGCTTTCATCTCTCGAGAAGAAAGTCAACGGGCGCGAGGCTGAAACACCCGAAACGCACGGCTGTGTGCGTCGAGATATTTCTCAAATTCCCCAGGAGCCTCGCACCTACACAGAATCTTTATTGCAGAGTAGTAATCTACACGCTACCTCGGCAAACGCGAGATCCGTGCCACTATAGATTCTGTATTGCAATGCTGACTTTAAATCTACGCGCTGCCTCGACAAACGCGAGATCCCAGTCACAGAATCTTTATTGCAGAGTAGACCCGTAAACTACGCGCTGCCTCGATTCTGTATTGCAATGCAGTGGGACAATTCTTATTTTTGGGACAAACAACACTGGCGAGTGTGACTCATATTCCTCGCTCCCGATGCTGAGCACATCCACTTCCTCAGAAGCAGATAGCTCAAGCATCGGGCACTCGTCACGGGCAGAAGAAGCCGCATTGCGGGCTTCTGCGTCGTGAGCGAGCGTTATAGAATCTGCGGATGATGAACGAGAAAGTGCCTCGGCAGTCTCGTTCTCATCCGCGAGATCCTTCTGCGATCCCCACGATCTAAGCTGCCGCGCCGCCTCAACGGACGCGGGACCAGAACCGCGGGGATCGCGAGCCTGGCCTTTATCAGAAAAAAGTGTTCACAGTGTTCACAGGCAGCCCCCTCGAGAGCTGCCTGTGCGTGCTGCGCTCCTAAACAGTGTACACACAACTGATGCGTGTCTTTCACTCGCCATAATATAGAGGATTTCAACAGACAAACAACACCAAATAAGACAGACAGTTTCACAGAGAACGCTTGCTGAAGAGCAAAAGCTAATGTGTGTGTGTGCCAGCGTCACTTTTATGCATTCGGTTATGCCGTCACATGTTATGTCAGGACGCAACACCAATCAGGATTGGATTAGTTTCATTCATACTTCAGAGGCGCACGCTAAGGGAGCGTCCCCAAAGAGTCGTTTTACGACGACGCAGTGCGAGTTCCCTAATGAAAGGGTATCATGTTTATTTAACAAACATAAATTTTGTAGCTTTAACATATATAAGTCATTTTTATTTAACAAACATTATTATGTGCAACCGATTTTTTTATAGAGAGAATAAACTGACACTTTTCAAAGTCTGTGATTATAGCGCCACCTAGCGGTAAAAGACACACTGTATTCATAGCTTAGCTGCGCACTGCATCTGACTCAGAGCTACAGGGTGTATGCTTCCCCGACTGGACTACACTAGTTTTAATATGGTTATACAACATGTTTGTTGTATCAGTTTGTTGCCGCTAGTTGGAGCTATTGCTGTAGGGTGTATGCTTCCCCTTCCAAACTACACTAGTTTTAGCAATAAATCTGTGATTATACAACATGTTTGTTGTATTAGTTTCTTGCCGCTAGTTAGAGCTATTGCTGTAGGGTGTATGCTTCCCTTTCCAAACTACACTAGTTTTAGCAATAGTTCTGTGATTATACAACATGTTTGTTGTATCAGTTTGTTACCGCTAGTCGGAGCTATTGCTGTAGGGTGTATGCTTCCCCTGCCAAACTACACTAGTTTTAGCGATAGTTCCGCGATTATACAACATGTTTGTTATATTAGTTTGTTGCCGCTAGTCGGAGCTATTGCTGTAGGGTGTATGCTTCCCCTTCCAAACTACACTAGTTTTAGCGATAGTTCCGCGATTATACAACAAGAAGGACCACTATATTTCTTAAATCCAGCTAGATGTGGTGGTGGCGCAATGGATAAGACATATGCCTTTGGTGTGAGAGACCCGGGTTCGAATCCACTGTGAGACACCAATGTGTCCCTGAGCAAGACACTTAACCCCTAGTTGCTCCAGAGGCGTGTGACCTCTGACATATATAGCAATTGTAAGTCGCTTTGGATAAAAGCGTCAGCTAAATGAATAAATGTAAAATGTAAATGTAGATCTGGTTTACTGGGGGAGCGGAAAATTACAGGAGAAGAGACTATAGGTATAAAAGACTGTCTGTTTTCTGTGTGATTAGGTTCTTGCTCCTATCACTGGGTAGCTGCGGTGATTTTAGTGACCAAGCCTCTTAAAGAGAATAAAACTTCTTCTCTTTAATACAATTTGACTCTGAATGTTTCTTATGCCTTGATGCTGTTTGTTAATTATTGTTTTTGCCACAACATGTGTAAAAAAAAAAATATATATATATTCTTGGTTTCTACAAAAGTAACTACAACCAACTATAACAAGGTATGACTAATTCTGTGTGAAACGGTAGTTTCCACCAGCATTACTTCAGTATTGTGATGTATTTCCAATGAAAATATATCTCAGTTTTCACTTCCTCATTTCAGAGAAAACTGGAACAGGGCCAAACACCTTTTCAAATCAGTGAAGTTGCCAATTGCACTGACTGCTGGTAACTCCTGTTTCTAACTGGTCTGTGTGTCCGTGGGTGTTTGTCCAGCCTTTAAATAAGACAGAAATCTGTCAGACAAACATCTCTCAGACTTGATCGAGGAGAAGCTGCTCTTCTGACTCCGTCTACAGTCGAACAAGTAAGTATGTTTCTAATACTGAGCACTTGTGGACTCATAGTTCATTTGAACACCTGTTTTCTGTAGTCAAGATATATATATTTTTTATTACAGACATAATAAATATGCTAACTAGTAATTAACCAAATACATAGAAATTGAATATTAAAGTCAAATATAATATTATAATATTAAAGAATATTCTGTCAATTTTGTTACGAAATTCAAACAATAAATACCGTTTTGGCGCTAGTAAATGTGTCGTGACAGATCGCTGTAGCCAATCAGTTCAAGCGGCACGTGAACCGATCATAGTTAAATAAACACGAATGAGTGTTTTTCAACCGTGGAAAGAGATCTATAAAACAGCTGGAGAACAATTATGTCACATAACGTTACATTTATCTCAGGAAAGCCATTTAATGACCATAGCACATTAGTTGGCAAGAAAAATTAACTATAGAGAGGAGTATTTTGCTAAATATGTCCAATACATATTACATATTTATTATATTTTTACTTATATTGTTAAAATAGGCCATTATAATGTTGTTATTATAAAAAAGTTGTTTTTAATGAGATTTTTTTTTCTTGAGAAAAATGTACAAGTATCTACTGTGCCTAATATTTATTCAAAAGAATTGACATTGAAACAAGTTCAGAATCAAATCACAAAAACACACATTTTTAATTTTTAGTTAACAAACTTAACAGTAGAGTAACTACTCAAACAGTAGAGCGCTGGCGCTTGCAACGCCAAGGTCATGGGTTCGATTCCCAAGGAAAGCAAGAACTGATAAGAATGTAAATTTGTACCCTTGTAATGCAATGTTAGTTGCTTTGAATAAAAGTGTCTGCCAAATGCATAAATGTAAATGCAGTTAACAAAATTTATAGTTAATAGTTATAGAACTTTAATAGGGGAGAGTGGGGTAAAGTGAGACATTTTTTACATTTGTTCTAGCTCTTTGTTTAGCTCTAAGCGAGCTAAAATGATATATCAGTCAAATTTACACATTTCCCATTAATTCAGGATGTTTCCTAGCAATGGAAATTATTAGAATGTATTCAGGACGAAGGGCAGTGAAAATATGATTGTTTTTAAAAAAGTGGTCTTGTGTCTCACTTTACCCCAGCTTAGGGGTAAACTGAGACAGACCAGAGAAATCAAGGGGGTAAAGTGAACCAGCTGGGGGTAAACTGATCCACTTACTTTTTCCACTCTGAAACTTCCATAACAACACATGTTGTAACAGTAAGAATCTTGACAGCTAGCTTGACAACCACACATTCCAGAACTAATGTCAGACTAGTAACAGAATCATGGAGATTGGTCAATTAAGCACATTTTTTTGATGACCACCGGTGCGCATCCAAGTGAAGGTGCAACGCCCTTGGCGTGCTAAGGGTGAAAGGCACACTGGAGGAAATTCCTCCTAAAAAAAAAAAGAACTATGTCCAAATTATTGTGATACATTTGGAAAACTCAATGCAGTCAGACCTCCCCTGGCCAGCCCAGGGAGGGTGGCCCGTCCTGAGCCAGATTCGGATTTGTCCGCCACCGCTGGAGCTCCGTCTGGAGCAAAGTCGGTCCTAAAACGGACCTTTGGGTCTTTGTGGAGGAGGGACAATGCTCCGCTCGGACAAGGAACATGGACCAGAGAACCGTGGTGGTCAGACCGGGTGGGGAAACAGCCTGACCCAGCCCAGGGAAAGTGCACTTTGTGCGGGCGAGACTTCCAGTAAATAGAGTCTGGTTTGGACACCCAGTCCCTCGGTGCCAGTGAGCTAGGGGTGAAAGACACACTGGAGGATATTCCTCCTTGTAAAAATGTCCAAAAATATCTTGTATTTGAAGAAGAGCTCCATGCTGGCAGACCTCCCGGGACAGCCCCAGGGAGGGTGGGTCATCTCCGGTCAAAGTCAGATCCGTACACCTGCTGGCGCTCCTGCTGGAGCAACCACGGACGCTCGGGGTGTTGTAGAGGAGGGAGACGACACTCTTATCGGACTAGGTAATGGAAAACAGGCGCCTCCGGGTTGCCTGGGGCCCAGGGGAGCGCACCCTCTCCTTCGGGCTGTCAAGTCGGGGTGCCCGGTCGATTAGAGCTTCGGACGCGCCTGGGGATGGAGCAGCTTGCTCCTCCCCGATTTGCGCGTTGACCTCGGGAGACTAAGATGGCCCGTCTGAAACGGATGTCCGCAAAGGTGGCCGCGGGCGCGTCGGGAGGCTTAGATTAGTTGGGGCCCCCCTGGCATGTCTTAAGAGCCAAACTTTGCCCTGCGCCTCCACCCGCTTTGAAAGCACCCTTCCCGGTTACGGCCTCGATCCAGATGCCTCCTGCCCCTGCCCCCGGTGGATGGTTCCTCATGCGCCCTATGAGTGGCCGTGTTGTCTCGAGCCTAGGCCCGAGTGGAGCAAGACCCGTGTGTAGGGAGCCTGCGCATCGCGGTTCACCGTCCGGGGCTTCTCGGTTGATCCCAAAGGTAAAACGTATGCATGTCGAACAGTCGTTCTGGGTAAACGGCGAAGCGACTCCAGGGGCTTGAGACACCCCTGGAGAAAAAGCTGTGGAGGAAGGTCCTCCTCCGAAAACAAAACGGACAGTGTCCGTGAGGTTGCAGATGGACGAGATTCCCATGCTGACTTTACTCCCTAGCAGGCTCCCAGGGAGAGTGCGGAGCTCCTGTCGGAGCGACCTCGGTCCTAAAATGGACCTTGGGGGTTTTGTTGAGGAGGGGACAAACGCTCCATTCGGATAAGGTGAGACGGAGAAGGTGCTCCACCTCTTTGCCTAAGCTACTGCACCCCAGGCTACTGATTTTACTTCCCCCTTCTTTTTTTTCTTTATGAATCTTAGGAGGCTTGACTTGTCAATATTTCTCTCTCTTGCAGCTGCTCTTATAGACTTCTTCCCTTCCTTGACCTCAGCGGCTGCACTCTCCATCTTCTCGAGGGGTGTTTTGCCCCAGGTTTTCTTCCTGGTGTATTGCCTTGGCATGATGGCTTTTCTACTATGTTTATGACATTAAAAATAAAACATATGTCATGTAATATTACATTAAAATATGTTTAAGACTAAACTTAAGTTGTGCCTCATATCTCACTTTACCCCACAGCATTTGTCTCACTTTACCTCACCGCCACATTTTAGAAAAAAACTATCTCTCTTAGCAATCTTATCTTAGCAATTCAGGCTTATCTTCAGCTAGCATCATCACATGGTTTTATATGTTGGTAGTTCATCAACATGTATGATATACGTTTTTTTACCTGAATCAATTTGCACAACAGTTGATTAAGTTGACAGCAAGAAAATTTACTTTTACATGCAAAAAAAATATTTTTGTGAAAAAAACATGCTTACGACAGCACCATGAGGTCCTCTCCTTCATGGCCAACGGGAAATGGAAGGGGCTTGAAAACATAATGGTCATTTGACCACAATTGTGTTCCATTGCCTAGATATAGGGGGTGTCTCACATTACCCGATGTCTCACATTACCCCGTTCTCCCCCTACCGTGTCACAAGAAATCTGATCGGAATGCAGACCTCTAGTCGGGAATCTACCTGGCTCTTTGACAAAAATCATGTGGCTCGTCTGTCCTCTCACTCTTTACCAACAAATGATCGATGAAAAAAGTAGACATCAACAGAGATCAGGTTTCTGCAGAAAAACCTGACAATTACAATTCCTTTGTTGTACAGCCTACCAAAGTAAATTAAAAGTTTAGAATTATAATATATTTAAAGTTGTACCGGCCAAAGTGTGTGTTCTGTGCTATTCACGAGCGTCACGACGGCAATCAATGGCAAACCACTTACGTTTCTGTGGTAACTTAGAGCTCCTGATTCAAGCAGCTATAGCTTGTTTGTGGTAATGGCAAAAACTATTTTTAGAGCAGCAGCGAAAATGTAAAAGTAAAAAAGTTACCAGACTGAAACATACACTTATTAAAACTGCTGCTCTGCTGTGCCAAGAGACATTTCGAAACATGTCACCGGGTACTTTCACTCCTGCCACAGAGACCAGTTGTGTCCTAAATATGTGTCGTATAATAATCAGCGCAGTTTTCAGTTGACGAAACTGTTTGAAGTTATTAATAACGAAACATGAATGAATGAGAAAGTGAAGAGCAGGATGTGCTTGATATTAAAGAGAGAGAGAGAACTAAATCCGTTTCTGACAGGATGCTTTCTGTTCAAGCATAGTAGCTGTTGTCTTCAATTGCACACCTAAATGGTCAAATACAAACAGAAATATGTCTCACGCACACACACACACACACACACACTCACTCACCCATACACACAAACACGCAATGATTTATACTCCTCAGGTGGTAACAAACTCACAATTAACTCATTATTGCAGGTTTTTTTTTGTTTTGTTTTTTTTTGTCTATGGACCTAATGAAGATACTACTATTGAAATTTGATTGATTTGTTTTATTTTATTAAATACTATATAATTTTTTTCTGTGGCTGTTTTGAAAAAATGCATTAACCAAAAAATAAAAGAATGTCTCTTTGGTCAAATAAGGTTCCCGAAACCTGTGCTATAGTCTTTTGTTCTGCTAATTAGAAAGGCATGTACAGCGACCGTTTAAACTGCTGCCCACTCTCCAAACTCAGGAGAAGCCATTATTCAGTGGCAGACCTTGTGATTGCAAATTATTCATTTGTGTCTCAGTTGTCTCCTGTTGACAGTGGTCTTTATGACCATTTGGCAATATTTTAATGTGGAACTGCCTCCTCTTCATACATATTCACATACTGTTCATTTTCGCCAGAGGTGGGAGTAAGTCACACTCACACATGTTCAAGTCAAATATTGAAGTCACAAGTAAGTCTCTAGTCTATGAGAATATAATAAATGATATTATCAAACTCAGTAAACACCATACTAATAATGCATACTACAGAAAAGCAGATGAGCAAATACTGTAATATGACGACAGAAAGCAAATTTGTGTTCGGTGCAAATAAACCTGATGTCTTTGTTTTATTAATAATGTATAACGAATTGTGTGTTTTTTTTATTTTTATAACTGTTGGTCCATCAAGCCTCATTAAGTGTTTTCTATGGGAGTGTAATATCCTTTGGTGCATCATAAATGTGGAGACATGGAGATAAATTAATTTGAATCTTTATTAACAGGTGCAGAGCGGACAACGCATCTCGACACGTCTCAGCAGATAACAGACTGACACCGCAACAACACTACTCTCTACTCCAGTGCATCAAGAGAAAAGGTAACATATGCAAACCCATGCCGCCCTCTACTGGACAACCTTGTCTATAGCATCCCATTTACTACAGGGAGGAAAATTCTTAAAGGACAAGTTCGGTATTTTACACTTAAAGCTCTGTTTACAGATCGTTTCTGATGAAATAGAACGGTTAAGATTGAAATTTGGACACATGCTGCTGGCCCGAGAATTTTAGGTTTCTTTCGCTTCTCCCCCCCACCTCCAGAATGGCTGCATAGGTGCACTGGAACAATCCTTCCTTAAAACGCATTAAACTTTCGTTTACAAAGACATGAAACTCACCGAGTGGTCAGGGGTGTTCACTGATATGCTCACACAAAAATCGCTGCAAAAGACGCTTTCCAACAGGTTTTATCGTAGTTTTTGGCAAAGTTTTTTTTTGTGTGTTTGACAAAAACTACGATAAAACCTGTTGGAAAGCGTCTTTTGCAGCGATTTTTGTGTGAGCATATCAGTGAACACCCCTGACCACTCGGTGAGTTTTGTAAACGAAAGTTTAATGCGCTTTAGGAAGGATTGTTCCAGTGCACATATGCAGCCATTCTGGAGGTGGGGGGGGAGAAGCGAAAGAAACCTAAAATTCTCGGGACAGCAGCATGTGTCCAAATTTCAATCTTAACCGTTCTATTTCATCAGAAACGATCTGTAAACAGGGCTTTAAGTGTAAAATACCGAACTTGTCCTTTAACTGTTTCACTACAGCGTGTGTGTGCGTGTGTGTGTGTGTGTGTGTGTGTGTGTGTGTGTGTGTGTGTGTGTGTGTGTGTGTTGATCTGATTGGACAGGACAGAAACTGTTACGTTTATATTACAGGTGCTGGTCATTAAATTAGAATATCATCAAAAAGTTGATTTATTAAAAAAATTCAACTTAACAGGTGAAACTAATATATTATATAGACTCATTACATGCAAAGTGAGATATTTCAAGCCTTTATTTGTTATAATTTGGATGATTATGGCTTACAGCTTATGAAACCCACGAAATCAAAATCCCAGAAAATTTAAATATTACATGAAATCACACAGTAATTACACAGTGATACCATGGTCATTGAACCAGGTTTTGGTTCTTTTGGCAGTGTGGGCAGGTGCAAATCCTGCTGGAAAATGAAGGAAGCATGAAGTGCTTTGAAAGTGTCCTGGTAGACGCTGCGTTGACTCTGGATTTAATAAAGCACAGTGGACCAAAGTCCTCTTTCTGATGAGAGCAAATTTTGCATCTCATTTGGAAACCAAGGTCCCAGAGTCTGGAGGAAGAATGGAGAGGCACACAATCCAAGATGCTTGAAGTCCAGTGTGAAGTTTCCACAGTCTGTGTTGGTTTGGGGAGCACATGTCATCGGCTGGTGTTGGTCCACTGTGCTGTCCACTCAACGCAGCCGTCTACCAGGACATTTCCAGAGCACTTCATGCTTCCTTCAGCAGACAAGCTTTATGGAGATGCTGACTTCATTTCCCAGCAGGATTTGCACCTGCCCACACTGCCAAAATAACCAAAACCTGGTTCAATGACCATGACCACTGTGTGATTTCATGTAATATTCAAATTTTCTGGGATTTTGATTTCGAGGGTTTCATAAGCTGTAAGCCATAATCATCAAAATTATACCAAATAAAGGCTTGAAATATCTCACTTTGCATGTAATGAGTCTATATAATATATTAGTTTCACCTGTTAAAGGGATAGTTCACTTTGAAATAAATTTTTGGTATGTTTTAGCTTACCTCAAGGGCATCCAAGATGTAGGTGTCTTTTTTTCCGCAGTAGTTTCAATTTTGATATTTTTAGGTCAAACCGTTCTTGTCTGTCAGTCAAATAATGCAGGTCTATGGTCACTGTCTCAAAGAGCATGCACAGAGTCCAAATTAAAACAATTCCCCGTCGTCCAAATTAAACATTTCCCCATCGTAAGTACACATTGATGGCCTAAGACACGAAACGAGCGGTTTGTGTGAGAAAACGAACAGTATTTATATCGTTTTTACCTCTTATACACAGCCATGTCCAAGTGATCTGATCTGACGTGTACGCAGACTGGTGCATAGATATATACACTAGATGTCGCCTTAAATACATTCGTTCCAATGAACTGCCGTAGACAAGGCGACATCTAGTGTATATATCTATGCACCAGTCTGCGTACACGTCAGATCAGATCACTTGGACATGGCTGTGTATAAGAGGTAAAAACGATATAAATACTGTTCGTTTTCTCACACAAACCGCTCGTTTCGTGTCTTAGGCCATCAATGTGTACTTACGATGGGGAATTGTTTAATTTGGACGACGGGGAATTGTTTTAATTTGGACTCTGTGCTTGCTCTTTGAGACAGTGACCATCAACCTGCATTATATGACTGACAGACAAGAACGGTTTGACCTAAAAATATCAAAATTGAAACTACTGCGGAAAAAAAGACACCTACATCTTGGATGCCCTTGAGGTAAGCTAAAACATACCAAAAATTTATTTCAAAGTGAACTATCCCTTTAAGTTGAATTCTTGAAATAAATCAACTTTTTGATGATATTCTAATTTTATGACCAGCACCTGTATGTGGTCAATTACTTTTCTGTCTGCTTTATCTGTATGGTGTTTCCTGAGTTTGGTCTTTTAATCACTGTCTTAATTAAATGCGTTGCCTTCATATTCTGTGCTCATCTGCTTTTCTGTAGTATGCATTATTAGTATGGTGTTTACTGAGTTTGATAATATAATTTATTTATTTTAATATCAGTCTAATGCATTAAGCCATGTTAGTGTTTCAGAGCGTCCAAGAGGACGCGGGTTTCGTGACATCATCACGTACAATAGAAGTCTCATTTCATTGGCTAGGCGCCAACCAATAAAACGGCTCCTTTGAACACCCCTGCTCCCGCCCCCCTTTTATGGAGTTGATGTTGTGCCATAAATAAACAAACAAATCCAGCATTTTGCAAACAAACTCGATCTGCTTTGCAAAGGAAAACTCGACTCGCAAACAAACAGAAAGTAATGTGCAAGTACAGGTCAATCTGAGCGAAAATGCAGTGGAGTAACAAATATGTATTGTGTTTTACAAATATAAGTAAATGAGCCAAGATAATGTTTCACAAATAAATACAAACCATCCTACAAATTGCATGTAACCTTTGAACAAATACCAAATCTAGTGCATACAAATGCATATCTGTCTATTATGATTGTGAGACACTTGGCTCTTTATGAGATCTCTCGCTTGATTTTCTCACAAATGCAGTTGAGCAACTTCCTCTTCTAGAACAGTAGATGGCGCTAAACTAGCGGATTAATTTAGCGCTAATCTCCTGGAGAAGCACTGATTTGTAACTTGCCTTTGCCAGAGCTGAGGAAAATGACCGGTGAACGGGTGTTTCTGTCTTACTTCATCTATAATTAACCTTTTTGAGGTTTTCTTTTGTATAATGTTCATTACATATCTAGACATATTAGCACTTAGTAGCAATTCACTCTCTCTAGGATAGGGGAATCTATAAGCTGAAAGCTCTGCCATTATATGTTGCTTTTTTACATTTTTGTAGTCTATTTCTTTTGTTCTCCATAAATTAACGAGAACATTTCATTTAATTGAAAGGAGGGTCCCACTTATTTATTTATTTAGTTGGAATTCAGTCAGCTTAACTGTTAATGTAATAAAATAATTGATGAACAAAACAAACAATATACAATTGTTTCTTAACTTGCCTGTGATGTATGCAGTGCCCAAATTATTATTTTGGACAGACAAATGAAACCCGCCTCTCAATTAAATTAAATGTTCTCATTAATTTA
The DNA here is from genome assembly GCA_021554675.1 of Leuciscus idus. Classification (NCBI taxonomy): domain Eukaryota; kingdom Metazoa; phylum Chordata; class Actinopteri; order Cypriniformes; family Leuciscidae; genus Leuciscus; species Leuciscus idus. The sequence continues at coordinate 3,329,472 of CM038626.1, forward strand.
TGGAGAACGAAAGAAATAGATTCGTTCAGTGTAGACATAATAACTAATTTAGTCATTTTGCACGTGTCCAATGTAGAAAAAATTTAAAAAGCAACATATGATGGCAAAGCTTTCAGCTTATAGATGCCCCTATCCTAGAGAGAGTGAAGTGCTACTAAGTGCTAATCTGTCTAGATATGCAATAAACATTTTGCAAAAGAAAATCTCAAAAGGTTAATTATAGATCAAATAAGACAGAAACACGCCTGTTCACCGGGTTTTTTTTGTCAGCTGTAGGCAAAGACAAGTTTCAAATCAGTGCTTCTCCAGGAGATTAGCGCTAAATTAATCCGCTAGCTTAGCGCCATCTACTGTTTTAGAAGAGGAAGTTGCTCAACTGCATTTGTGAGAAAATCGAGCCGAGAGATCTCATAAAAAGCCAAGTGTCTCCTAATAGACAGATATGCATTTGTATGCACTAGATTTGGTATTTGTTCAAAGGTTACATGCAATTTGTAGGATGGTTTGTATTTATTTGTGAAACATTATCTTGGCTCATTTACTTTTATTTGTAAAACACAATACATATTTGTTACTCCACTGCATTTTCGCTCAGATTGACCTGTACTTGCACATTACTTTCTGTTTGTTTGCGAGTCGAGTTTTCCTTTGCAAAGCAGATCGAGTTTGTTTGCAAAATGCTGGATTTGTTTAATTATGGCACAATATCAACTCCATACCCTTTCTCTCTCGCCGCTACTGAGTTGCAAGTGCACAAGTTAGTTTTGCACCTGATATATCGCGAAAAGAGTAGCAAAAGTCAAGGCACAAAATTTGAAATTGCAGTGACAGATTTGAGAAGTTGCAAGTGCCTAATTGAAGTTGTACTGCGAATGTATGAATAAGAATAAGTGCAACTATGTACTACAAGTTTGTGTCTGTCATTGTATTTTTATGAATGGCATTTTACACATTTCTGACTACTTGTCTGCAGCTTCAAGATTTTTCAGATTTTTATTTTACAGGTTTTCACATTGGAGCTGTGAGTGTAAATGTTCACGTACAAGTACAAATATTTGTTGTACAAGTTCTCAAATTCACATCTACATGCTCTCGAGTTTTGCTACTCTTTTACTTTCATACAAGTCCCTACCATCGAGTCTCAAGCAAGTCTAAGTCGCAGTACACACTAACCAAGTCAAGTCAGTGGTTGACTTCAAGCAAGTCAAGTCGAGTCCTGCTAAGGGTCAAAGTCAAGTCGAAGTCAAGTTACAATACCAAACAGAAAAAAAAATAGAGTTTATATTGGCCTCAACCTTATTAATTTTCCCTCAGAAATGATTACTTTTCTTACAGCTAAATTTATATTGTAATATTTATATAATTTATTATAGCATGCATTTATGATTTTCAAAATGATTATTATTATTATAACAATTATATGAAAAATGTTGAAGATAAAACATTTGAAGGTAAATTCACAAGTGTGATGCATTAATTATATTGGTTTTATAGTAAATGTCATATGTTTTAACTTTGCTTATATATATATATATATATATATATATATATATATATATATATATATATATGTATATATTTATGGAATATGACTGGCAGACATTAACTTTCCCATTAAGAGCCAATATTTGACCCCTTAAATTGATTTCCAGGGGCTCACTATGCATTTACACTGCAATTCCAACAGCATAAGTAATGTTATGAGATTAATTATTTAAATATAATAATTTGAATATAGAAAAAAATATATGCTAAAAAATAATAAATTATATTTTTAAGGATTCGCCAGTAGATGGCGCCAAATCTTTATGAAAGAATCATAGAAGCATTCATTCAACTGATTCATTCAAAACGTTCATTCTGGAACTAAGCAACTAGGTCACTGAATCACAAAACCCCGGATTTCTTTAGATACGCATAACTCTTTGGAACTATTGTCATTCAAAAACAGAGAATATTTACAATATTACATCTAAAATGTCACATCACAATATTCACTCTTGAACTGTTGTATAAAATCATTATCAAATTTGCAATTGCACCAATATTCTGAAAATATTGTTAAATATCAGATAACTATTGTAAAATATTGTTAAATAAAAATTAGAATTTTCACTTTTGGGTGATCTATCCCCTTAACATTCATATGCTGTTGGTATGCTAATCCAAGATCAGCGTAGACTAATAAGAATAAAGTGCAACCTCTTGTGTACTTGTGAACTGTCTTTGTTTTAATCTAGAGCTCCAAAGAAATTAAAATATTTGCATAATATCAGGTGTCTGAAGATCAAGAACAAAGTAAGATTCTTGTCTGATGGGGACAGTGGATCTCTGGTACTATCACTCCATCCACTGTGACAGCATCAGAATTTAGTTGATGGAAAAGTTTCTCCACTCCCTGGAAAATTAATAGGGAAATGTATTATAATCTAACAATTCAAACTGCTTTGAACTCCCACATAACAAATTACAGACTTAAAATATTGATTTCAAATAAATTATATAATTTTTTTAAGGGATTTTACAGTACTAAATAAATATGCGTCATGCACCATTTATTATCTATAATACTGTTGTGTAACCAGTAGATGGCTGTATTAGCCTGGCTCCGCCTTCCTGCGTACTTACGCTCAATTTTCATTTTCCTTCAGAACTCCGTCTGGGTTCGCCTTTGCCACGCCCACTCGCAGTACTCTGCCTTGGCCCCGCCTACTCGCTGTGCTCCACCTCGACCCCGCCCCACTCGCTGTACTCCACCTTTGCCATGCCCACTCGCAGTACTCTGCCTTGGCCCCGCCTACTCGCTGTGCTCCACCTCGACCCCGCCCCACTCGCTGTACTCCACCTTTGCCATGCCCACTTGCTGTACTCTGCCTTGGCCCCGCCTACTCGCTGTGCTCCACCTCGACCCCGCCCCACTCGCTGTACTCCACCTTTGCCATGCCCACTTGCTGTACTCTGCCTTGGCCCCGCCTACTCGCTGTGCTCCACCTCGACCCCGCCCCACTCGCTGTACTCCACCTTTGCCATGCCCACTTGCTGTACTCTGCCTTGGCCCCGCCTACTCGCTGTGCTCCACCTCGACCCCGCCCCACTCGCTGTACTCCACCTTTGCCATGCCCACTCGCAGTACTCTGCCTTGGCCCCGCCTACTCGCTGTGCTCCACCTCGACCCCGCCCCACTCGCTGTACTCCACCTTTGCCATGCCCACTTGCTGTACTCTGCCTTGGCCCCGCCTACTCGCTGTGCTCCACCTCGACCCCGCCCACTCGCTGTACTCTGCCTTGGCCCCGCCTACTCACTGTGCTCCACCTCGACCCCACCCCACTGGCTGTACTCCGCCTTGGCCCCGCCCACTCACTGTGCTCTTCCTCGACCCCGCCCACTCGCTGTGCTCTGCCTTTGCCACGCCCACTCACTGTACTCCGCCTTTGCCACGCCCACTCGCTGTACTCCGCCTCAGCCCCACCCACTCGCTCTGCTTTGCTTTGGCCCCACCCACTCGCTGTGCTTTGCCTCGGCCCCACCCACTCGCTGTACTCCACCTTGACCCCACCCACTCGCTGTACTCCGCCTCGGCCCCACCCACTCGCTGTGCTTTGGCCCCACCCACTCGCTGTGCTTTGCCTCGGCCCCACCCACTCGCTGTACTCCACCTTGACCCCACCCACTCGCTGTACTCCGCCTCGGCCCCACCCACTCGCTGTGCTTTGCCTCTGCCACGCCCACTTGCTGTGCTCCGCCTCCTTCACTTTTCACCGAGGAATCCTCGACTTGTACTCAGTCGGACTATCATTCATAATGCGACGTTGTAGCTAAGGAGAGGAAACTACCAGGCTAATGCTTATCGCTGTGATTATGAGTAGTTTGTGAATTTGTATTATTTAGTTGAATGAGGACATCCTGTAGGGGAATGCGGGGCACAACCTAACACATTTTGGTTTTGGCTCAATTATTTAAAAAATAAAGTTAGATTAATCTTTTTTTTTTACACAAGCAACAAACACATCTCTGCTACAAATGAACACTTAAAGTCGACATGAAATCAAAGTTGATCCTATTTACTTTGTTAGCGCATATTACTAGTCTTGTGGTGAACAATTAATCCGTGCAAGTTAATACACAGAAAAAAATGGTTTGCCGTGGTAATCTTTAATCAAAATCTGAAAAGTTTAATCTGGTCTGGAATGGCATTCCTTCTCTGATGACATCAGTTTGACGGCTTGGGTTGAAAACGCTAAACCTCTCCTCAAACCGTCAGTCTGCTGTGAGCAGAGATGGAGAGGAGGAGCGCTGAAGTCAAACCCTCAGTTCAATATTCCCTTTCACTGGGAAATACGTCACAACACTGGAGAAGAGTCGATTGCAACTTCCGGTTCACGCAGACTTTAACGTTTTTTTATAGGACTTAGCATTTTCTTACAGTTGCACTGTAAGTGACAGAAGTGCAAATGTTACAGCTTACCCCATATGTGGGGTTAATTGTAACAGACAGAGGGCTTAGTTGTAACACTTGTGTGTAACACACATAATTCAGTACTATTTTATCTGTATAGTTTGATATTGTTTGTGCATCTGTATAGATAGATATCCATACATACATCCCTCAACCAATCATCCTTCTATTATGGATCAATATCATGGATAGAGATATAGGAGTTTTGCAATAAATACATTTAAAAAAAATCATCAAATATTGTAATTGCAATTGAATTATATTTGTGTGTGGCAGCTGCATGCAAAATTATTATTATTAATAATAAGAACATTAATAATAATAAAAATTAGCTTAAAATCACATTTTAAAGGATTTATTGCATGAAAAACAGGCTATATTCTTAATAAATAAACAAGTGATCAATGCATAGTAAACAAATGTCAAAAAAAATCTAAATAATTGAGTGTTTACATATCATGAACAGAGACGTGTTCTGTGGTCAAGTCGTGTCTCTCCTCTTTCAAAAACTCTGCATCGCAAATTAAGCAGCGATTAGAAAATTCAGGTTTAAATAGCTTTATTGGCATGGTAAAAAGGCTTTACATTGCCGAAGTTGAATTAGGCAGTGATTGACAGCGCTCTGGCCCAATAGCATCGGTTGTCAGATACAGAGTACAGATAAATACTCAAATCTGATAAGTTGTGTGGCTCCCTGTTTTCATTTCATTATCGCTGTACACCTGGCGGCTGTAACACTGTGCTACAACTAACCCCACTGTGTAAAACATTTTTTTTTTACTAACAGTTGCTAGGAGTTGCTGATATGTTTTAAAATGTTGCTATGTAGCCAACATGACAGTGCTTAAGGTAATATAAAGTTAGATTTGGTGACATACACACCCAACTCAGAAACTGATCAAAACGTATGATGAAAAAAAATGTACTTGCATGGTGTAAAAATGTTTGTCCCATATCTTCACGAAATCTTATCAAAACTTTCCACAAATCCGCAGGAGAAAAATAAGCGCAAACACAACCTGCTTGACCCTGACTATATGTAAAAGGTTTGTGTTACATTTAAACCCGCGTTAGGTTGTGCCCCGCGCTCCCCTATATAGGTTGATCAGTGAATTGAGCCACGGATACAAGATGATTTTATATTATATATTTACTCATATCTTCTAAAGGTCTTGATAAATTAACATTATTTTGTGATCTTTTTTTCTCGTGTCTCTAGATATATGCAAAATTTCACGTGAGTCTGTCAAGTGGTTTAGGAGAAGATTGAAAAAGACATTTTTCGCAAACTCAAAATAGATCAGACTCAAACACAGATGTTCACCTGATGTTACTGTATGCTTGGTTATTATTTCATTTTCTGCCTTAAATGCCAAAGCTGTAAGTCTATGAAACACCAAATGTGGCAGGTTTGTGCTAAATTCCTCCCACTATGCCGATCAAACACACTCACATTTGAACCTAGGTGGCGCTACAATAAACACATGTATTTTCCTCATATCTCCACAACTGTACAGGTTTGAATAAAATTCAGAACAAAACATATCTACAATTTTATTGACCTTGATAAAATTCATTGGTTATTGTCAGTGTCACGGCTGGTTGACAGAGAATGAAAATAAAGGCTGGATCTATATGCAAGCAGTACTTCAATGAAAACAATCAAATCAAAATAACACTTCTCAGAATAACAGAATACTAAAAAAACGGCGAACAGAACAACCACTTTGTGACGACGAGATCAGATCATGAACAGAACAAACACAGGGCTATAAAGGCAGACTAATGAACGGAAAAGAGAAACAGGTGCATGTCATAATCAAGCAATGAGTAACCAAGGAAACAAATGTCAACACAGGAAACAGATCAGGAAACACTGAAAAACAACTCAAAGTCCAAATCAAACAAAGACCAAATGTGACAGTTTTCTGAAAATTTTTCTTTTTTTAAATCCTCAAGTTCAAGATGTGCAGTTTGGCATAAAAGTGCTTCTTCTCCTAGATGATTAAACACATTGAAATAAAAATCAAATGTTAGCTTTAATTTTTCCTCCCTCATATATAAAGCTGTTTTGGTAATCAGTGAGTTCAATCTATAGGAGGACTAAAATAACAGCATTAATTTAGTGTGGAGATTGAATGTTTGGTTTATTCTGTGTTGCAGGTTCAGGCACGATGAACGGCATTATTCCCAAGAGCAAAGCAAAAGGCACTGACATCTGTGCTGAGGGCAAATTTCATTTTATAATCCGCTCTGATCTTGGCTGCTATATGAAGACAATTGATGTAAAAGAAGGTTCAGACATCTCTATTTGGAGTCTGCACCCTTCCTGCCAAAATGGAGACCATTACCTTGGTAGTGGAGATGGCTCCTTTTTCATCATCAAGGGCAAGTCATTCCGTAGAGTCAACGACCTGACGACAGACAGCGATGCCAAAGTTTACAGCCTTCATCCCAACTGCCAGGGCGGAGACCACTACTTTGCAACCTTTGGCTATTATTACATCATCTTCAAAGAAAAGGGCATTTACCGAAGAACAAAAGACTTGCATCAATACACGGAAGCTGTAGAATCCAAGCTGCATCCCAACTACAGAAACGGCCTCTATTACTGGAGCATGACAAACCATTTCTTCTTCATCAAGCCAGCCTCAGAGTGGGGATACGAGTTCTACACCGGTAACGACATCAGCAAAGATGAGTGCTTCGGTGTCTATTCTGTTCATCCCAATGTTCTTAACTTCCTTCCTGGTGGACTGGCAGTAACTAAAGGCCCAGCCTTTGGCATTTGGAAGAATATTAAAACTATAGAAAATACAAGCACTACACCATTAAAATGGTCAAAGAAAATCAATAAAAAGGTTGGATACAATAAGGAGAAGATGACCCAGATCACACACAACTGGAAGATATCCGCGTCAGTCACAGCTGAAACTGGAGGGCTTGAAACGTTAATTGCGAAGGTTCAGTTCTCCTTTTCTACAGAATATGGAGGTTCACACGTCAGCACTGAGAGCGAAAGCTGGAACGAAGTGACTGAAGAGGAAGAAACACTCTCATTTGAGCTGAAGCCAAACGAGTCTGTATATCTGTGGCAGTACAAACTGGGTCTCGGTAAAGAACCAGTGTTATTCTGTCGGGATGTAAAGATTACAAATGATCCAACCCCTCCGACTGAAGTCCCGCTGCCACCCGCACAATCATGAAAACATATCAGGATGGTTTAACTCCAAGAATAATCAAGTGCTACAGTTAAATACCTTAATTATAACTTTTCAAGCAATTATTTAGATATCTGCATGCATTTCTTAAAATGAGGCTGTAATTGTTGATTATAGCAAAGAGATTTTTCAGCTACAGTCAATGTAACTACAAATTACAACACTATCCATTATGATATTATTGAAACATTGTGTTTATGATCAAAATAAACTGACAGAATCCGACTTAATCTCTCATGAAATTTCTTCTTAAAATCTCACACATGTAACCTAACCTCAAATCTTCCAGTATGGTGGCTAAATCAGGCTTTGGGACATTTTTACTAGAGTAAAATGGGTGCTCAGTCTATATTATTGTAGATGTAGTCTAAAGCCCTATTCGGATGGTAATTGTTTCTCATGGGGTCGTAAGATATTTTCAACATTTACAGGGGTTAGTCTGTGATTTTATTGCCGTCTGAATCCAGAATGTCAGTGTTTCAGGGTCTCCCTCCACCCACGTAAAAATCCCCTGCCGTATTACCTACTGTTTTTTGACAAACACCAAGGTCGTGTGGTAATTTAATTGTCGTCCGAATCCACATCTCTGAGTTTACAAGAAGAGATTAATTCAAAATTCACTGTTTAACTCCTTTTTGACCACTGCAGAGCACCGTACAATAACTGTTGCGCTTCACAATTAATTCGTATGCATTTTAAAGATCTAGCGTAGGCTATTACTGTATTACTGAAATGCTGGAAAGCATTTACAAGAACAATATTTCATCACCGTTCAAAAGATAAAGAAGAAAAGCACATAAACATTTGAAGTGGTCCGTTATTACGGCAGCAAATATATAGACAACATTAAAAAACATAAACCGAGCAGCTTTGGGTTTACCTCATGTAATTTTGTAATTAATTGGCTGTATTAACTTATTTCCACTAATTTTTTAAATGACATCCATCATTTTGAGATAAATTACAATACAGACAATTATTAGTGTGTAGCCTATGTCTTATTTTTAAACTGGAGGTTTAAATAATCAAATAATAAGTAGGACATTAGGCTATTGCCAATTATTAAGTAAAAAAAAATTGTTGTTATTATTCCAAGCATATGACATTTTATTTACAGAAGACAATCATGCGACTGACCACGTGATCAGCGCGTTCCCGGGTTCATAGGATCACAAAACTCGCTCTTCCATCGTCAATAAATCGCCATCCGAATGCATGAGTTTTATCGCTGAGGTGACATGCACATTTATTTTTATGGACGTCCACATGAGAAACAAAAAAACGTCCGGATAGGGCTATAGTGTATCTGAAGTCGACTGAAGTGTTTGATTCACAAGTCGTAAAATGCGCTGCATTCTGTAGTCATGCATTGGGTGTATACATGCAATTAAAAGCTTTTTGTTTTTCACATATTTCACTTTATAGAATACAATTTGGATTTTGCTTTTAATATGTTAAATAAAGCTGGAGACTACTTTTAAAGTCTTGGTGTTTTCATTTTTTTACCAAAGAAAACATTGTGGTGCATGTTTCACAAATCTCCACTCCCACATTGCACACACGCATGTCTGTTTGTGACGGATTGGTGAAATAGTGAGAGAGGATTCATGTGCAGAAACTCAGGATCTTTATTAAGTAATATAAATAAACAAAACAAAACAAAACTACAAACAAAAACTCCCCATGGGGGAAAACAAGACAGGCATCTGACAAAACTGGAAACACGAGGGAACATAGACAACGAACCAGCACAGTGGTGTATTCCAGAAAGCAGGTTATGTGACATACCCGGGTATGTTTAGTAAGTAAGTAAGCGGATAACCTCAACTTTTGGTTCCAAAAACAGAGGCATACACGCCAAATGTAGCCTACATGTAGGCCTAGGCCTATTTCCTATGCCTTTTACTTTTGTTGCAAGCTTTCGTTGTACTTTGTTGCTGCTTGCTTCGCAGATTTGAGCAACTTTCCAGAAACCTCAACCTCATAGCACTCTGTGTCAATGAATTTGTTTATCTTGCAAGACATCAGATTCACAAGTGTTTGGTGAGACATCTGACTCCTAAATTCTGTCTTGATGTGACGCACAATGCTGAATGCCCTTTCCACATCACAGTTAGAATTTGGCAGCACCAATAGCACCTTCATCAGCTGACAGATCTCCCTGAATCTCAACTGCCCTGAGCTCACAGATCTTACTTTGGACAGCTTCCCCCAGAACTCATCGACTGGTAAATTCTTGTAATTTGGCACCAGTGCTTCCAGGTTAGTTGAGACATAATCCAGGATTTCCAAATGGAGTTGTTCTCTAGCATCTACCTTCATCACATTTGGAAATCTCTCTGCCAAAGTCAAAATTTGCTCTGGTTTCACATCATCTTGGTTCTCTGGATTGACCACTGACAGATTTGTCAAGATTTGGTCTCTCATTGGGAACTTTTCTTTTACTTTTTGAAAGCTTCTGACATAGAATGCTCTGGCATCTTTGAAGAATTGCTTCGTCTTGTGAGTGGAGAGTGCTTCCTCACTTAGCAAATGCCTCCTCGCCAAGAACCCAACAAAAAGTTCTTCATCTGGACAGTGAATTTCAGGGTTGCTCACATCTATCTCCTGCAATTTCAGTTCTCTCAATACCTTTGGCACAATAAATCTGCTTGCTATGTCATGCAGGAGTTCTTCTACACTGTCATTTAACTTGAAAAGAACTGGTGTCTTGTTTTGAAAAATAAAATAAAATTTATCAAAGCACTGTGTGACATTGTGGAGAAAACAAGTGTAAAGTTTCATAGTGGGGTCTGTCAGCCTCTTCTGAATGTCACAGGACTTCTGATTCTCACTATGTGATTCAAAATAAGAACTAAAGGCTGGCCATTGGTTGAGCAGATGGTCCAAACCTTTTCCCAAAGAAAGCCAACGTGTTGGACAGTGCTTTTGTACTCTCTGCTGGGCTACATTGCAAAAGTCCTGAAACTCCTTATGGTCTTCTCTTCTTTTTGAACTTTTCTCAAAGTAGTAGTAGATATCCTCAGGTGACATTGAGAGCTCTTTAGCAGCAGTTTTGGCACATATGTTAACCAAGTGACTTGGACAGCCAACACTGTATATATAAGGTGCCTGGGCTTTCACTCTTGTTAAGACAGAGTTGTTTTTACCAATCATGACATTGCAGTTGTCACTGCTGAATCCTACACAATTAGACCATTCAAGGCCTTTGTCATGCATGGATGATGCAATGCAGTTGAATATGTTGGCAGCTTTGGCATCATTGCACACTGGCATGTCTACAAATCCAACTTTCACCTTATCCTGTGCTTCACTGTAGTACCTGACTAAAATAGCACACTCCTTCTCACACATGATGTCAATGCTTTCATCAACCATAATACTGTATGGCCTTTTTTCTGTCCGGATTAACTTGTACAAATCCTCTGAACACTCAGGTTCCAGTGCCAGGTTCATCATAGCTGCCGTCTTAGTGGAAGAGCAGGCATAATTTTTTGCAATCTTAGAGTCAGGAAACATTTTCCTAAATAACTTTCCTGTGTGCCTACACACATTGAATGGCAGGTTATGTTCCACAATAAAAGATGTGAAATACATCTCAGCTGTAGTCACCTTCTCAGTGAGACTTTGCCTATCTGAATGGAAGAACTGAGATATATTGGAGCAGCCTTCCCTGCGCTTAGCCTCCCTAACATGTTGTGGTCCCTAAAAGATATAAAAGCATAATATATTATTTCTATAAGCTATAGGCCTATGCAATTATTCGTTAATTATGTTTAAATATTTAGATTACTTTTACTATTTATATAAGCTGCTTATACTATTTATGTAAACTGCTTTTATTTATTTTCCATTGCAACTTTAAACAGATCTAAGGAGTTTGTTGTTTTCATGTAGCCTTGGCAACTAGCCTGAATACTATGCACATGAATTGAAACTTGTTGAACTCACCTCAATATGCCTTTTGCAATCATTTAACCCGCCATGGGCAATGCTGAAGTCGCTGTTACAAATAGTGCAGCGAGCAAGACTGTCATTATGTTTGACACTTATGGCGCTTTTCCACTACACAGTACCAGCTCGCCTCGGCTCGCCTCGACTCGACTCGACTCGGCTCTGTTTGGTTTTCCACTGTGTAAAAGTTGTACCTGTACCTGCTTCCAGGTACTTTTTTTCGTACCACCTCCGGCGAGGTTCTGAGCGAGCTGAGGCGAGCTGAGGCGATACTAAAATGTGACGTGGAAACACAGCAGACTGCTGATTGGTCAGAGAGAATCGTCACTATTCACTGCGTCATCATTGCACGCGCCAGACGGAGTATCCTGAATAAAAAACAGCAAAAACAAAAACAAAAACATCCAAAAACAGCATACACTCGATTTCCTCCATTGTCCTGTGTGTGTGGGTAGCGGGTGTGTCTCGCGCGTCTCGCGTAAAAGATTAAGTCACGGCAGTTTCCTGCGGCGTCGCTATGACGACCAGGTACTATTGTGGAGGTACTATCTGCAATGGAAAACGGAGCGAAAAGCGAGCCGAGCCGAGCCGAGCCGAGCTGAGTCGAGTCGAGGCGAGCTGGTACTGTGTAGTGGAAAAGCGCCATTATAAGACAGGGGTACACTTTCGTGTAGTCTGCCGTAAAATGTGTCTTGTACTTCTTTTTTTTTGTGGCACTCTCCCTCTGCCATGGTGCTCCTGTTTCTAGATAGACATAACTGATTAATTTGGTTCGGGAAATTATAGATAAAAGCCCGCCCACACTGACAATTGATTGGTTTATTTGCCGAAACAGGCCAATCAGGATGCTCTCTGTCTTGCATGCATGCGCTTCGCACACACGCACACTAGCACACACACGCAAGGTCTCTCGCTCCCTCTCCCTCTCTGCCGTGCGCTCGCTGTCTCGCATGCGCGCTCTTGCTCGCTCGCTCGCTCTAGATTCCGGGAGATTTTAACTAATTTGCGGGCATCAGGGAGCCGCTATCAATATGCGGGAGACTCCCGGAACTTCCGGGAGACTTGGGATGTCTGCAGAGGTAACTTTCAAGGTATGTTAGTAGTCATAGCAACTCACTCTCTGAATTTAACCTGCTCCGGAGCAGGTTATGTTCCAGGGTTAGTTTGTTTCAGAGAGGTGACGGAGCATGGCATGCCCTTTTGAAGACGATCCAGTGGATGTGGAAGCACAGATAATACAAAATCTTTTCCGCCGTGAGACGGTGATACGACCACGTATCGATGTGTTTTCGTATCCAAATGAATATTTGTGGGAGCGTTACCGTTTTTCAAAAGAATCGTTCATTTATTTAACGAAAATTTTGAAACCATACATAGCAAACGTGACACATCGCGGATTAGCGCTTAACACGGAGCACATTTTGTCAATCCATAGCATCAATGTTTTTTGGGTGCTAAATGTTTGGGTGTTTAAACCATTAAATCACCCTCATTACTGGTCCCCACTAACTAGGTAATATGTGATGCAACCCACCTCATCACTAATGTTGAAGCCAAATGGCCAGGGTCTGTACATGATGCCAGAATGTTTAGGGAGTCATCATTGTGCCACAAATTTCAACAGGGTATGTCTTGCCTTACACAATGTTTTTTTTTTTTTAAAGCAATTATACACTTTAACTACCTTTATAGGACACTTCAATGGTTACTTGCTGGGGGACAGAGGGTACCCTTGTCTGCCCTATATGATGACACCCTACCCTGAACTTGAGCCTGGACCACAGGGACAATTCAACCTGGCCCACAGCAGAACACGGGTCAAGGTGGAAATGACCATAGGCATCCTGAAGGCAAGGTTTCAGTGCCTGCGTGGGCTCAGGGTCAGCCCAGAAAGGTCATGTGACATCACAGCTGCTTGTGTTGTTCTTCACAACATTGCCACACTGAGAGGTGAGAGTAATGTGGCAGTCTCTACCATATTTACAGTATCACATGGCACACATACTGTAATGTAAAATGCTGTATTTGATGCTGTCTGTCTCCCTTCTACTGATGCATCTCTGATCAATCTGATGTTTTAAAGTCATTGACTGTTTCCTCTCCCTTATACTCTATTCTGCTTTACAGTATTTGCACAAATGGCAAATTTCTCTGTATCTCTCTCTCTCTCTCTCTTTCTCACACACACACACACACACACACACACACACACACACGTGTGCACACACTTTGAACATCGTGGTGGTTATTATCTATAAATCACTTATGTAAAAATAATTCATTACATTTGGTTATCCATATCAGAAATTGCAAACAAGTTCTATAGAAACTTGTGGCGAAAATAAGGAACTACACTGACCAAAATGCAATGCGGTGTGGTGAGAGGGAAGTACGTAGCGAATTATTTAAGCAACAGGTGTGCGGGGCTTAAGGCGGGGAAGTTTGACAAACACAGGGTGAACGAGTTCGAGCAGCTGCTGGAGTTTCCAAAAAACGCCTGAGTTACCTGATGTCTAACCACTTTGCTGGCTGCGTTGCGGGAGAGTGTTGGGATTTGTGCTGTTGCTATTTCTAAAAGACGCTCGTTCGCCGGCTGCGTTTGAGCTGTGCGTGAGTTAAATAGACATTGTTTTGATTCTCTATTACAACGCCGCTGAAAGGAGAAAACTCGAGGGAAGATTGCTGTGTTCCTAAGTAACTGCTGGCTGCACTGTGAAAGAGTGTCTGGATTATTGCTGTTGTTTTTCCTGAAAGACACGTTATCAGAGGTGCCTGGGCTGAGCACGAGCCGAACGTTACAGCGCTGCGACTGCGAGTGAGTTACCCTTTTCATTGAGGACTGGGAGATCCAGATACTGTGCGGTTGACTCCAGGTAGGACTGGAACAGTACACCACTCTTCCTCTTACAAACCATTCATTCACTCGCCCACCCACGGAAAAGATGCTACAAACTGAACTGTGATCTTCTACGCACATATACACACACACATACACACACACTTAACCACTCACTAACGAGCGCTAACATTTCTGAGGTGGTGTTTACGAACTGTTAGAAAAGTTTACTCACATTGAGTTATTGCTGTTACGTGATATGAGTTAAACCAAAGACCTTCATTGTCTTATTTTATTTTGTGGGCCTCAATACATGAAATGTTAAAACTGATGAAATTGATGTTACATTTATCCCAGTGTTGATGAAATTCTTTGTTTCATTATGATTCATGATGATTCTGTGCAAAATGTTTAATTTCTTTTGACATTGTTTTTGTTGAAAAAAAGGAAAAGCTAAAAGACTTAAGACAGGCCTAAGACTAAAAATAAATTTACAAAAATGTTATGTCGAATTGGTTGAGTAATTGTGTTGTTCTGTAACGGATGATAGGTTACTTCCATTGCACCGTCACAGAAAATGGCGCCCGAACAGGGACTTGAATTTAATTGTGTAATATAATGGTGTACTGACCTCAGATTGCTGCTTATTGTGTTATTTCATGCATCTTTAAAACATGAAAACTATACTTCATCTGTGGAACTGAACTAAAAGTACCTGATGAAATGTGTTAAATGTGGGGTATGAAAGTGATTATTTTGACTGATGCAAATCATTTCATTTTAAATGAGTACATTAACTAGATTATGTAAAACTGAAGTAGTAGCCTAACTGACTCTTGTCTTTTGAACTTTGTGTTAAGGTTGTAGTCAGTGTGGGGGTAATTGAGTTTAACTATTTTTCAGTTGTCAGTTGCCACAAGTATTTTTGAGAAATTCTATGAAGTGAGTATTTGAAGTATTTACAATTTTTTTTCTCACACTTTTTTTTTCTTTTTCTTTTTTCTCTTTCCACACTACTGACAATATACAAACACATCTCTTTACATGGTAATGGCAGATTCCTTACCCCCATCGTCAACCTTTATTGATATGGAGGTTCCAGATGTTACAACTCCTGACTGGATTGCTGGCCCCCCTCAACCTCTGTTGTCTAACTATCCCTCTTCCCCTTATGTTCCACCTAGCCCTATACAATCAAGAACTCATGTGCAGTTTGCTTCATCTGATGTAGCCCGCAGCACGCCTGTGCATAGCTTTGTACATGGCGAGGAACTGATGCAGATATGCACTCCATCTCCAACAGAGGCAGCAACTAATGTTTCACCAGTATCTTCACCAGTATCTTCACATGTCCAATAAGATTTGCCTGGTACAATTCCCACACCTGCAAGGGGAATTGGACACCTTACTGCTCAAGTCCAGGGAAATTGGGACAAATTATATGATCTCATGGGAAGACAGGAGACCGCTGTAACTGCACTTACCAGTGAATTGAAACTTACTTCTGCCCAACATGAAAGCCAATTGAAAAGACTGTCTGAGAAAGTGGACAATCACACTCAGCAAATTTCCACAATTTTATTAACAACCAAACAACAAGCTGAAACAGAGACTGATCAAATGGTTAAGACCATGAAGTTGCTCATGTTGGATGAATTTAAGAAAATTGAAAAGTCTTTAGTTTCAAATATGTGTTCCATGGTGGAGAAACTTCAACTAGAGATACAGAAAGATATTAAAACTGTCCGGCAAAACTTTCAAAAAAGCCACGATGAGTTAAACCAGGATTTCACTCAATTGGCCGCCCAGCTTGATCACTTAAGTGTTAAAATAACTGAACTGCAAGAGAGTCCAGAATATAAAACAGAGGATGATCCACCGAAGACTTCTGAATCCTCAAGTCAATCCATGAATATGACCCCCCCTGTAAATGCAGGTGCTGTCAAGAGCGACCATCTCAAATTAACCTTTCCTACTTTTGGGAGACCATCAGACGATTCTGACCCCTTGTTGTATTTAGCTAAGTGTCGGGATTTTCTTGCATTACATCCTTTAACTGATTCTGAAATCCTGGCTACTTTCCGAACAGTTTTGCATGGTACAGCACGTGATTGGTGGGAAGTAGCTAGAACTACAGTAACTGCCTGGCCTGAGTTTGAGTCTTCATTCCTTACTGCCTTTCTCTCTGAAGATTATGAGGATGAACTTGCAGAGCGTGTCAGAATCAGAACTCAAGGAGAGAGGGAGTCCATAAGAGACTTTGCTTTTACCTATAGAGCACTTTGCAAAAGGTGGAAGCCTACCTTAACCGAGGCTGAACTGGTTAAAATGACTTTAAAGAACATAAAGCCTTACTTAGCTAGCCAGCTACGTGGTCGTGTAACAACTATAGAGGACTTGGTACGGTTGGGACAACAACTTGAGAAGGATAATTTACAGCAGTTACAGTATAACTACCGTTTGAGCTCAAAACAAGGTCAGTCTGGACTCAAAGGACCCCTACCACCCGTTAACCGGCCAGTCGATAAGCCTCAGGTACAGTGTTGGAGGTGTAAAGGGCAACATGCTCCGAGTGCTTGCCCACGTTTTTCTTTGCCTTCTCCATCTTTTCCACCACCAGAGCAACCTTCTGCTAATCTACAACGATCCTATCCTCCTAGATCCAGAGGTAAACCCACCAACAACTCAATGACCACTGCAAATGCTTTACATCAGAAAGTGACAACACATTCACAGGAAGCTGTTGTTGTACCACAACAGTTAATTGTACCAATTGGTATTGGTAATTGGGTAGGCAAAGCCATTGTGGACACTGGGGCGAGTTTTACCCTAATTCATGAGCACTTGTGGAAAGAATTCAACCCCCCAGAACACAGCCTTAACCCTTGGTCTCTTGGACCTTTATATTTGGCAAACGGAATGACAGAAGTACCTCTGGGATGGTTAAATGTTTCGCTTGAACTGCACGGCCATGTTTGCACCCTTCCTGTTGCTGTGTTAACTTCCAAAGCTCTTGCATATTCCATTGTCTTGGGATTAGACTTTATTTTCTTTAGTGGGATGCAAATAAAGGTGTCTGATGGGAAGTATTCCTTTTCTTCTGTTCCCGGTGTGGATTACCTCTTCCAACCTGGTCATGCAAGTGTGCCAACACAGATGGGGTACCAGCATTTGCTAAATGAAAATCAAGCTCACTATTCCACATCAAGTATTTCCCTGTTAAGTTCTATTCCACCCTTAACGCCACTCATTCCCTTAAAAGTTGACGGTGAGGATAATACAACACTCATTAATCAAGCAGTGGATGCAGCTCACTTACCACCTGGTCAAAAACTTCAATTAAGTCACCTCCTAAGAACCAACCCTCAAGTGTGTACTTTACAGTTGGGAAGAACAGCTGTTCTCCAACATCAAATTTATACACATCACCAAATTCCCATCAAGCAACGACCTTATCGGGTGTCCCCTGCTAAACAAGCCATAGTGAATCAACAACTCAAAGAAATGTTAGATGCAGGTATTGTAGAGCCATCACAGTCAGGATGGGCCTCTCCTGTAGTCCTTGTCCCGAAGAAGGACGGACGTCTTCGATTTTGTGTAGACTATCGCAAATTGAACGCCATAACAGAAAGTGACGCCTATCCTCTGCCAAATCTTACTGAAATCTTGGAATCCCTTTCGGGGTCAGCTATCTTCTCCACTCTGGACCTTAACAGTGGATATTGGCAAGTGACTATGGATGCTTCCAGTAAAGCCAAGACTGCCTTTATTACCTCTGCAGGACTATATCACTTTAATGTAATGCCTTTTGGTCTTAAAAATGCCCCATCCACTTTCCAACGTCTTATGGAGACTGTCTTGGGAGAGCTACGTGGCAAGAATTGCTTTGTGTACATTGACGATATTATAATTTACTCTCCATCTGTTACTCAGCATTTTCTTGACCTCCAAGCTGTTTTCCAGAAGTTACAAGAGGCTGGTTTAACCATCAACCTCAGAAAAAGCAAGTTCTGTTTGCATGAAGTGACTTTCCTAGGTCATCTAGTCAACATCCAAGGCATTTCAGCTGACCCTAGTAAAGTGGAAGCTATTCGTACCTATCCTGTGCCAAGAAATCTGAAGGAAGTCCAACGTTTCCTTGGACTAGCCGGGTGGTACCACAGATTTGGTTTGACTTTTCCAGAATTGCTGAACCACTCAACTCCTTAAAGAAAAAGGGCCGAACTTTTCAGTGGACATTACAGTGCCAACAGGCTTTTGAACAACTGAAAACTTGCTTGCTTGACACCAGATTTTCTGGTGTCTGACAGAGGCACTCAGTTCGTGTCTGCAGTATTCAAAGAATTATGTGAAAGCTGGAACGTAACGCCAAAGCTGACTACTGCTTATCACCCGCAGACGAACATGACCGAGAGAATCAACCGAACCCTTAAAAGTATGATGGCTGCCTATGTAGATGAAAATCATAAGCGATGGGACCAATACCTACCTGAATTTAGGTTTGCCATCAACTCGGCAGTACAAGAAACTACTGGAATGTCTCCTGCGGAACTTCAGTTAGGAAGAAAGTTACAAGGACCGATGAATAAACTTCTAAAAGGTAAAGGTCATGATCTCTCACCAGATGCACCCAACTATGAAGTAGTGTATCACTTGAGTCAACTGCAGGCAAAGGCAAAAGAGAACTGTAAGAAAGCACATCTGAGGCAACTGAGAAACTACAATAAGAATCGTCGGGACGTCTTATTCAAGGAAAAAGACAGAGTGTGGATCCGACAGTTTCCCCAATCCAGTGCAAAGAAAAACTTTACTGCTAAACTTGCACCGAAATGGAAGGGACCCTACCGGGTAATACAACAAATGGGACCAGTAAATTACCAAATAGCACTGGAATCCACAGGTGAGGATGTCCGCATTGTTCATGTCTGCAACTTAAAATCCTGTTTTCCAACTGCCACCGAATTGGAGACTCAAGAGAAACAAACAATCCTCGATCTCTTCAATGAATCTTTAACTGAGGAGGAGGAGTTCTTAGGATTTTAAAATTCGTACATCTTCATAGAGAACTATGAGATGTTTTGTTCAAGGGGAGGAGAGTGTGGCGAAAATAAGGAACTACACTGACCAAAATGCAATGCGGTGTGGTGAGAGGGAAGTACGTAGCGAATTATTTAAGCAACAGGTGTGCGGGGCTTAAGGCGGGGAAGTTTGACAAACACAGGGTGAACGAGTTCGAGCAGCTGCTGGAGTTTCCAAAAAACGCCTGAGTTACCTGATGTCTAACCACTTTGCTGGCTGCGTTGCGGGAGAGTGTTGGGATTTGTGCTGTTGCTATTTCTAAAAGACGCTCGTTCGCCGGCTGCGTTTGAGCTGTGCGTGAGTTAAATAGACATTGTTTTGATTCTCTATTACAACGCCGCTGAAAGGAGAAAACTCGAGGGAAGATTGCTGTGTTCCTAAGTAACTGCTGGCTGCACTGTGAAAGAGTGTCTGGATTATTGCTGTTGCTTTTCCTGAAAGACACGTTATCAGAGGTGCCTGGGCTGAGCACGAGCCGAACGTTACAGCGCTGCGACTGCGAGTGAGTTACCCTTTTCATTGAGGACTGGGAGATCCAGATACTGTGCGGTTGACTCCAGGTAGGACTGGAACAGTACACCACTCTTCCTCTTACAAACCATTCATTCACTCGCCCACCCACGGAAAAGACGCTACAAACTGAACTGTGATCTTCTACGCACATATACACACACACATACACACACACTTAACCACTCACTAACGAGCGCTAACATTTCTGAGGTGGTGTTTACGAACTGTTAGAAAAGTTTACTCACATTGAGTTATTGCTGTTACGTGATATGAGTTAAACCAAAGACCTTCATTGTCTTATTTTATTTTGTGGGCCTCAATACATGAAATGTTAAAACTGATGAAATTGATGTTACATTTATCCCAGTGTTGATGAAATTCTTTGTTTCATTATGATTCATGATGATTCTGTGCAAAATGTTTAATTTCTTTTGACATTGTTTTTGTTGAAAAAAAGGAAAAGCTAAAAGACTTAAGACAGGCCTAAGACTAAAAATAAATGTACAAAAATGTTATGTCGAATTGGTTGAGTAATTGTGTTGTTCTGTAACGGATGATAGGTTACTTCCATTGCACCGTCACAAACTGTGTATTGAATCAATATCTATAGAAATCTATAGGTGTACCAAATGATTCATTGATAAACCATTAAGATCATTTGGATTAAATAATAGACAAATGTATTAAACTGAACAAGAAGAGATGCACATCAAAGGTTTGATAGTAAGAGCTTTATGAAAGGCAGTGACTGTGAATGAAACATGAAGATGAAACACTTATTTAAAGGGCACCTATTATGCAAAATTCACTTTTACATGGTGTTTGAACATAAATGTGTTGGCAGTGTGTGAGCAAAACCACCCTAGAATGATAAAAATCCATCCAGTGTTTTTTTTTACAATCTCAATAAATCATAAGCACTGTCTCAGAATGAGCTGTTCTCAGATTCAGCGCAATGTGACGTAGAATTGCGCAGGCCCCTCCCACGACTGTAGTACGGTGTACATTTTAGGACATCCTCAGACCTCAGACATATGAAGACGAGGCATCATGCCTCAGACTAAAAGGCTTCAGTCATTGACCAAAACGGCATCGTGCCTCAGACTGAAAAGCTTCAGGTCTCAGGAAAAACAATGTCAGGTGTCAGGTCTCGTACAATTAGGCATCAGACGAAACAGCCTCAGACAAAAAGGCATCAGACGAAAATGCATCAGACATAAAGGCATCGGACGAAACGGACTCAGACTAAAAGGCATCAGACGAAACGGCATCAGACTAAAAGGCATCGGATGAAACGGACTCAGACTAAAAGGCATCGGACGAAACGGACTCAGACATAAAGGCATCGGACGAAACGGACTCAGACATAAAGGCATCGGACGAAACGGCATCAGACATAAAGGCATCGGACGAAACGGCATCAGACATAAAGGCATCGGACGAAACGGCATCAGACATAAAGGCATCGGACGAAACGGACTCAGACTAAAAGGCATCGGACGAAACGGACTCAGACTAAAAGGCATCGGATGAAACGGACTCAGACTAAAAGGCATCGGACGAAACGGACTCAGACTAAAAGGCATCGGACGAAACGGACTCAGACTAAAAGGCATCGGACGAAACGGACTCAGACTAAAAGGCATCAGATGAAACGGACTCAGACTAAAAGGCATCAGATGAAACGGACTCAGACTAAAAGGCATCAGATGAAACGGACTCAGACTAAAAGGCAAAACGGACTCAGACTAAAAGGCATCGGACGAAACGGACTCACACTAAAAGGCATCGGACGAAACGGCATCAGACAAAAAGGCATCAGACAAAAAGGCATCAGACGAAACGGCATCAGACATAAAGGCATCGGACGAAACGGACTCAGACTAAAAGGCATCAGACGAAACGGACTCAGACTAAAAGGCATCAGACGAAACGGACTCAGACTAAAAGGCATCAGATGAAACGGCATCGGATGAAACGGACTCACACTAAAAGGCATCAGATGAAACGGCATCAGACTAAAAGGCATCGGACGAAACGGACTCAGACTAAAAGGCATCAGATGAAACGGCATCGGATGAAACGGACTCACACTAAAAGGCATCAGACGAAACAGCCTCAGACAAAAAGGCATCAGACGAAACGGCATCAGACTAAAAGGCATCGGACGAAACGGACTCAGACTAAAAGGCATCAGATGAAACGGCATCGGATGAAACGGACTCAGACTAAAAGGCATCGGACGAAACGGCATCAGACTAAAAGGCATCGGACGAGAAGGACTCAGGTGGAGTTTGGAGGTTCGCATTGCCCCGCCCCATGTGACGTCACATGTATGCGCGCGGTTCAGATCAGATACAACAACAGCTGATGGAGGAGGTAACCCGTCATGATATATTATATCTATTTATATATTTGCTTTCATTAAATGTTACACTAATTACGTTGTATACAGAAGATAACGTGCATTTCGCGAGTTTTATTTGCACGTTTAAAAAGTTAGATGACATATTTCAACTAGCTATAGCTTGTATGATGGCAAACTATCGATAGTTTTCACGATCGTGAAGTTAAAGCGTTCTTTCGAGCTATTAGACTGAAATCTCATTCTAATTTTTAATCTAACTGTATTAGTCTAACACTAACAGTTGTTGAATTAAACGATTTTGCCTGGTTCAGTCTTAAACTACGTATTTTGTGTGTTTCAGTCAATCAAGAATGGATACAGAGATAAGTATCCTGCATTTAACTTGTCTTGTGTGTCTAACTAAATTGTTAGGTTTTAATTGCTAAATGGTATAGGCTACTATCATGTTCTGTTTGCTTAACTACAGAATGAATGTTGAAACTTACTTCAGAATGAAAAAAAAAACTTACGTAATGTGCCTTAACTTATTTGTAGATGAAATGATAAAGTGTCTTTTTGACCGTGGCTTCAAACAAAGAGAAATGTGCTCTTTTCTTGGTGCTTCTGAATACAAAATCAGGTAATCTTTATGCTTAGTTAATGTTAATCGAACTGCAGTGCTCAGTACTGCTTTGATAATACTGATGTTAAATATACAATATATCCTAATACAAATGAAAAATGTTTACAGCATTGTATTCTTTATCTTGCAGCGAAAGGCATCTAAGAAGATTACTTAAATCACTTGGTTTGAAACGGAGGAGTTTTGAAAGGCCCCATAATGAAATTTTTTCAAAATGCATTCACATAAAAGACCAGCAGAAAACATCAAGCGCCACAACATCATGAAGCATGAACAGAATACTAAAGAAGTTTACAGTATTTCTATAACATATCATATCAACATATCAATACTGAGCATGGAGGAGATCCAGTCACATGATCAGAAGTCAGAAGTAAAACATTTCTATTTCTTAACAGCAGACAATCAAATAATAAATGAAGAGTACAATTAATTCATCCATAATCAGGATCAAAAGTTTAATAAAGAAATATAAAATGAACAGTTAAAAGTTGTTTGAGAGATCTCTCTTTGAAAAGAGAGCAAGGTCTGAGTCCAAGACTGACCAGGACAGACGATACTCTCCCACTAATGCAGATGCTGATCAGAACAGGGTTATACACACATCGTCTGGTGTGTTCATCTTAATACAATACAGAACTACTGCACAACGTGTCCCTTCTGCGAGATGTTTAGCTAAGAGAACATTCGTTTGCCACTTTATTCTGAGACATTCGAGCATTTGTGTTCTGCCTATGGAAACTTACAGACTTTGACCTCATCTAGACAGCAAGTACAAAAGTTCACCCGGAGTCAGTCAGCTACATCTGAGGCATTCAGATTAATAGAAGAAAAGCATCAAACATACATTTCAAATGATAATAATGGTAAACACATCAAAATGATGGTAATGAGAAACACATCAACATGATAATAATGTTTCTTAGAATATGATTGATTAGATTTGGTTAAATGATATTTAAGATCCAAATGATTAAATGATAAAACATAAGCAAGCTTCGTCTGCTTCATCAAATACAGACATATTTTGTATGATTTAAACACACTTTTAGCATAATCTCCTCAAAATGAATAGCTCACAAACACAAAGCACAAGTCCACGGTTGTTCTTCTGGTGGCAGACTGATTTTGAGGCACTGGACATGAAACCACCGCTGGCATACTTCACACTGAACCTGGAATAGGACATGCTGTTAGATTTATTCAGAAACTGTTGTAATCATGAAATTTATTTGTGAAAACTCATGTCTTCACTTTCAACAAACAGGCAAGAATGTCAGAGTGAATACCCAGGTGCAGAGCTCCTCTGTTTGCTCCTTTTTGCCGTTTGTCTTTGTGTCTGTTTGTCCACATACGGAGCAATACTCCTCTCTCGACACTGCAATTATAATAATGTAGATAATTATACTCCATCACTCTGTGTCTGGACATAAACTGTTCTTTCACAATAGTTTACCGATACCTGATGCCTGCAAAATGAGTTTGGCCACATGTTTCCTGGTGTGGCACATCTCCTCCTCGCTGGCTGTTATACTGATGCTCTCGGGAATGTTCGGAAAGTGTCCCACCACGTGCTTGGCCATCTAGAAGGAGAGCGGAGAACATTAATAGTCTCATATGGGAAAAGGTGAGAACAATGTTTATGTAAAGTACTTTACCAGCATCACAAAGACACCACAGCTGAAACCATCCTCCTGGAACGAGTGGTGGATTGTCCCAGGCTTCCACATAGTGTCCACCCAGTCTTTTCTTCCGTACTGGATTCCTCTCATCCTGAAATATTCCCTATTGTAGGACAAATACAGTGTGGGGGGGGGTGTGGTGGTCTTCAGCAACATCAATATGCTAATATACCAATATTAAAAAGGTTACAGGTTTTTTAAACAACATAACATACCCAAATTTTGTGCAGGCTTGTGTGGCTAATTCCACTTCATTATTACCTCGCTGAGGGTCAACGATGAAAATGGTGTTAGTTATAGCATGTAGATACTAAATAGAAAGACAAAAAACAAGATTAATTAATCATTCAATGAAATGTCTGTGAAAAGATCAAACATCTGTGTATGGGTGTATCCATGTTGATCTGTAATAGCTTACCACAAACCTCCAGCACATGTCTGCGATATTAACCACAGAGATGACCCCATCATAGTGCTCAAAGTTGACCTGTATATCAGAAATGTAAATGAACATATTTGTGTACTGTAAAATACATGTACATATAAAAATGCAGAATCATAAGTAGTTGCACTCACTTTTTTCAACCCTTGCCGTATGACCTGGTCTTTTCTGCCATTTAAAATGACACCTGTGGTGTAATGGCTTAGCTGGTAGAGATTTGCACCCTTTGCATTGAGTACAGCTCGTATATAGCACTCGATCGTCTGGAAAAAAAGTGATAAAGAGTCGCAATTATTCAATTTATTTAAATTAGTACATACATTGAGAAAAAACAAACATTTAGTACTTTGTCTTAGGTACAAAAATATGTACTTGTACAATTTAGTATTTCCTAGATATTTGTGTAATGATATGTGCACCTCTCCGAGTATCCAGCCATGCGGCCTCAGTGTCAGGAACTCCTCGTGACGTAACCGGAACTCCAGACTCTGATCGTCAGACTTCACTACGGCTACGACCAGCGCACTGGCCGGCTTTGTCCATAACATGTCAATCTGTGAATGTTACACACTTCATACAGTTAATAGGTTAGCTGAATATATGCAGTACATTGTTGTCCTAACTGAATTACCTCTTCCTCCACAGGGAGTGCCTCTGCAGGAGAGTGAACTGGTTCAGGACTTGACCGTTTCTGGCTCTTTGCCACATCTTTGTGGATCATTCTTTTCTTTTTCTGGGGAACAGGCATGTTTTGGGGAACAGAAAAGAATTTGGATTTGGTGTCTGGGAAACGTTCTTCCTTCTTCTTCATCCAGGTTTCTCGACACTGATCAAGGTTCAGAGGTGGCTCAGGTTGGAGCAACAGCTTTTGAGGAAGGTTATGCTGAATGGTGTCCTCTGTATATCTCGCTTGCAGAGACTGATGCAGTTTTCTTATGAAGGTTCCTGGTTTGACTTTATTTTTGTTATGCATTATGGAATGTTTGACAATTCCAAACCACCTTTCTATGTGACAGCTGGTATCTCTTGTTTTTGGTAGTGTCAATGTTGTCACTGAGTCCTGTTCACAAGATTCATACCTAGTCAGGTCTCCCAACAGCAAGCCACTCCAAAGAGGAAAAATGGCAAGGTAGGCATCAAAGAGGACAGTGAGGATGCCTGGACAAAAGTATGGGTTGTCCTCCTTGGCCAGACATGTCTCATCCCCTGCCTCTTCTTCCTTCACCTCTTTCATGATCTGCTGGAAGAAAGCAGAGAACGCTGATCTGCCAGTGATGGTCATTGCATGTCTTCTCTCTTCACTTTCACACATTTCCCAGTCTTCAGATTGGGAAGTTTCTTCCAGTGTATCCTCTTTGGATCTTGAAATGACACTCTCCAAAACACACAGACTTTCTTTGACAAGGTTAGTGTTTCGTGGGGTTGTGAGCAGGGCACAAAATGCACGGAACACCACTCTTGATTCAGTCATGTTGTTGGCGTCTTGGAATCTTGCGAAAGCATACGTGGCAAAGTCTCTCAGTCCTTTGTCCTCTGTTTGCCTAGAGATTGCCTGTCTGACAGCTTTCAAAATGTGCGCAGAGCAAATGTGCAAGACAGTATATGACTTCATGTCATCCCATGATTTTTCCCCAGTGCAGAACTCGTATGCTCTGTCGAGGTAAGAGCTGAGGTGCTCTTTGTTGAAAGCAAGCATTACACTTTGTATTAAAGCCCAGCTGTAGTCAGTCTCGACCTGGTGAACATTTATGTGTGTGTATTTTGACAAATGCAGTGTAAATTGTGTAGCGTTTGTACGCCCACGTATAAATATTATTAATTATTATTCATAACGGAATATGACCAATAATTAATATTTTAATTATTTTTAATTATCTTCAGAATTTACTGTAGCAGAATCAATAGTATGATCATTTTATCAGTTCATCCAATGAATAGAAAGCATAAACAAGTATTAACTCTAGGAAATATAATATCTTCCTGGTCAAGAAAGAATTAATCCCCAGCTAACAATAAATTACGAAGTAAATTAAGGGTAACAGCATAGGTAACTTAAATCGAAGTTCAAGACAATAAATCTGATAAGCACACACGAGTAATCTCTTTTAAATACAAACAATACTTTATTGATTATATAGACTACTAACACATAAAGCTAATATCTAACACAAACACACGCACACACACACATACACATTCATACGCGTTGCAGAAAGGGATAGAGTGAGGAAAGAGTGGGTTTAAGAGTGAAAGGATGAAATCTCACGATTCCATATACACTAGACATGACCTGAACAAACCATCAATCATTAATTTAACCCTTCTATCGTTTTAGGCAGGTTATTAAAGTTATATAAATACACCAGTTAAGATTTTAGCCTGCATGGAGGTACTTGCGTATTTGCTTTTGGGGATTCCCTTTTTGTTGCGTGAAAGGGGTTTTCCCGGTCCGTTCGGTCTCCTCGTGCCTGATGTCTGGATCACGGGGTCAGTCACGTGGTGTGCTGGCGGAATGAAAGTCTTTGTTTGAAGCTGGCTTTGCAGAAGAAACGTGGCTCGAAATCTTGTCGCAAAACTTAACTTAGAACCGACACTCACAACGGAAAAGAAATGAAACTAAGAAAAGAAAGGAAATTGAGAGTAGATGATGATGGCTTGAATGAAGCTATTTAACCCATGTTCTTCAGATCTTGATTTGGGTTATTTCGTTTGCGCGTTTACATGGTTCCTATAGAGAGAGAGAGAGCTTCGAGAGCAGCGAGAGAGAGAGCTTTGTTTTTGGGTCTAAGGTTTTAAACTAAAATTTTGTCCAACCTCCAGGATGAGTTCTGGCCAATTAGACACTGGCTGAATTTAGGAGGTGACGTTCTTTTCAGTTCTGATCGTAAATCATGCTTATCTGTGCTCTCCTTACTAACAGAGAGAACAGGGGCCACAGTTTAGACATGATTTCTAATTAAAAGAAGATCAAAACATATTACACCGATATCATTCAAGCCATCTTGCTAGTTGTGTTCGTAAGATAGCATTGATATGAAGCAGTACACACTTTCATTCATTCACTCCTTCTAATAGTTAATATAATAACTATTACCTGAATTAAATGGGATCAAAACATATTATCTTATTAAAATATACATATAAGTGGTGGAAACAACCCAGGATTAGGTAGTTGCATGATTGTTTGATCATGAGTCCATTGAAAATTGTTCTTGAATGATTTTATGTATAGTTATTGATAAGAATCAGTTCTCTGGTGAAGAGACAGAACTCTGTTTGTTCAGAGGTCTTAATGAGGAGGTGTTCAGGAATGTAGTCGGGGGTTTCAGTAACATCTGCTGGTGTCGATTCTTCTTCTAAAGGGTCTTTTGCAGACTCTCTGGCACCGGGATGGGTGACTTATGGCTCTGGTCTGTGCGGACACTGTCTTTATCTTAACCAGTCCGTATTAGGCCACAAAGCTAGCCATTGACCAGTTATGTGATAGTGCCGGGGGCTCCTTCAATTAGTCAGACCGGTGATGATCATGAGACGTTCTGAACAAATCTTCCCCCCTCAGTCATCGAGAAGTAGAGAATTTGAATTAATATTCAAAAAGAAGATTAGTTGGTGGTTGCTTTCTACCCATTGTCGCTACATGAGCCAAAACGTGATTGGTGGTACTGAGTGATCATTGGAGAGCATTTCACAGATGGGAAGAGGTGGAGCATCTCGAGCGTTCCCTGGAAGAGCGAGTGCATAGTACAACACACGCTTCGGCTGTCCTGGTATTTCTGACACGACTCCTCCAGTGGCATCAAGATACAGGGACACTGGAGACTTACTTCGCAAATGATGCACAAGAATGCTGACGCCACGCTCTGTGAACAAATGAACAATGAACGGATTCATACTGAAATGCTGTATGTAGCCTGGTATTGTGGAGCATTTGGTGTCACATTCCTTGAGCAATGTCTGCATCAAGTATATTTCCATCATTACGTCGGAGTGATCCTTTTTCCTCATTTCTGAGCCTATCACTTTCAACACTTTTTCATTGAGACATTCAGTCATGTTCCCAGCCTGGAGCTGCTGGTTTGGGGTTGACTGAAGTGTGCTGTACAAACACTGACTGGGTCCATGCGTGAGGGCCTTTGCTATTCTTCCTCTTTTTAGGTTGGTTGCTGGCCTAGCCTTCTTCTCTGAAAGCTTGTGTTGTATATCTCCAGTTTGTTGGACTAACATGTTTACATCTTGACCCAGTAGAGCAGGATTATTTTGCACTGTGAAAGAGTATTTGGCTGGGCAAGATGGGAATGTGCAGACTGCTTTCATTTGTAAATATGAAAGATTTCTTTTCCTGCTCCAGGGAGTCTTGACATGTTGATATTTAAAGGAGAGTACAACAGGGATTTTGTTCTTTAAAGCTGTCATACACATGCTCTGTCCAAGGTGGTCTTAACTTTGAGGACCCTTCTAGTGGCTTGATCTCATCCCACACTTTTCTTGTCATAGAGATGAAAAACATTTTCTTTACCTCTGGACATTGTCTCTGAACATTTCCCCCAGGCTCTCCCTCCTGTACCTTCATGAGCTCAGGTGTTCTCTCTGGACCCTCCGAGTCAGTGTCTGGCTCCTGGTGTTTAGGCTGTGAGTCGAAGTCTGTTTCTCTTTCCAAAATCTGTGTGTCATACTGGGTTTCCATGTCTGCCACTTCTGTATCTGTGGTCGATCAGTTTAATCAATTAATACATTTT
Organism: Leuciscus idus; assembly: GCA_021554675.1. Taxonomy (NCBI): domain Eukaryota; kingdom Metazoa; phylum Chordata; class Actinopteri; order Cypriniformes; family Leuciscidae; genus Leuciscus; species Leuciscus idus. The sequence continues at coordinate 3,359,382 of CM038626.1, forward strand.
CCAACACATTTATATTCACTCTCCTGTTATGTGCAAATTTGACCAATCATTTCAATGTGTGGCGTCCTATTGACCCTACATTTTAATAAATGGAAAATGACTGAAAATATTATATATTTATTATGAATAAATCAAATATTAGGACTAGAGATGCACCGAAATGAAAATTGTGGGCAGAAACCGAAAATACCTTTTTATTTTAAATTATTTTTACATAATTGTATTATTATTATTATTATTATTATTATTATTATTATTTTATTAGACTTTTAAATTAAAATCAATAATTTTATTGAATCTGATTTTTTTTTTAAACTGCAAGCCAATAAAATAAAATAAACACACTTTTATTTAGAGTAACACAAAAATTGGACAGAAAATAGCCATATATTGAAATATTAAACATCAATAAAATATCAATCTATTATTCTTCATTAAGTTCTATGCAACAGACTCAGATTTAGGCTAACAGATTTATTTTTTGACTAATTATCGAAATAAAGTATAGTCTTACAAAGCCATTATTACCAGAGCATGTGATCAGAGCAGAACATTGAGCAGAGAGCGCGGCGCGCTGACACACACACTCGCACACACACACACACACACACACACACACACACATACTCTTGCACACACACACACACACACACACACTCGCACACACACATACTCTCGCACACACACACACACACACACACTCTCGCACACACACGGAGAGGAAAAGAGTCGCTCGTGAAGTTACTACACAAGCTGCGCGAGAATGAGACCTGATCGCCGAACATGGAGGGCCTTTTTTCTCTTTCGGACAAAAAACGAAAATGCCATTTTCAGCCAAAAATATTCAGCGGCCGAAAATTCAGCGCATCCCTAATTAGGACCAAACACGTCAGAGCCCGCCAGAATGGGCGTGGCCTATAGCTATAAAACCTGCTCCAAATCAAGTGTTTAGAAAAAAACTTAAATTTACAGAGTTTCAGTGACATTACATTAAACTACTATATTTAAAGTTGAATATAATGCAAGTGTTGTACCATGCTGTTAAACATACTAATAGTTAGGGCTGTAAAAATACACTCACCTAAAGGATTATTAGGAACACCTGTTCAATTTCTCATTAATGCAATTATCTAATCAACCAATCACATGGCAGTTGCTTCAATGCATTTAGGGGTGTGGTCCTGGTCAAGACAATCTCCTGAACTCCAAACTGAATGTCAGAATGGGAAAGAAAGGTGGTTTAAGCAATTTTGAGCGTGGCATGGTTGTTGGTGCCAGATGGGCCGGTCTGAGTATTTCACAATCTGCTCAGTTACTGGGATTTTCACGCACAACCATTTCTAGGGTTTACAAAGAATGGTGTGAAAAGGGAAAAACATCCAGTATGCGGCAGTCCTGTGGGCGAAAATGCCTTGTTGATGCTAGAGGTCAGAGGAGAATGGGCCGACTGATTCAAGCTGATAGAAGAGCAACTTTGACTGAAATAACCACTCGTTACAACCGAGGTATGCAGCAAAGCATTTGTGAAGCCACAACACGCACAACCTTGAGGCGGATGGGCTACAACAGCAGAAGACCCCACCGGGTACCACTCATCTCCACTACAAATAGGAAAAAGAGGCTACAATTTGCACGAGCTCACCAAAATTGGACAGTTGAAGACTGGAAAAATGTTGCCTGGTCTGATGAGTCTCGATTTCTGTTGAGACATTCAGATGGTAGAGTCAGAATTTGGCGTAAACAGAATGAGAACATGGATCCATCATGCCTTGTTACCACTGTGCAGGCTGGTGGTGGTGGTGGTGTAATGGTGTGGGGGATGTTTTCTTGGCACAATTTAGGCCCCTTAGTGCCAATTGGGCATCGTTTAAATGCCACGGCCTACCTCAGCATTGTTTCTGACCATATCCATCCCTTTATGACCACCATGTACCCATCCTCTGATGGCTACTTCCAGCAGGATAATGCACCATGTCACAAAGTTCGAATCATTTCAAATTGGTTTCTTGAACATGACAATGAGTTTGCTGTACTAAAATGGCCCCCACAGTCACCAGATCTCAACCCAATAGAGCATCTTTGGGATGTAGTGGAACGGGAGCTTCGTGCCCTGGATGTGCATCCCACAAATCTCCATCAACTGCAAGATGCTATCCTATCAATATGGGCCAACATTTCTAAAGAATGCTTTCAGCACCTTGTTGAATCAATGCCACGTAGAATTAAGGCAGTTCTGAAGGCAAAAGGGGGTCAAACACAGTATTAGTATGGTGTTCCTAATAATCCTTTAGGTGAGTGTATATCGTGTCACAGTAATCAGCCATAGCTCGGCCGGTATTGCTGTGCAGCTGCACTGCGCTTTACAATATAAGCTTCAATATTCTCCAGGAGAGGAGTTTCACCGTTCTCGAAAGGGAACCGAGAGAACCTGCTGATTATCACGGCGGTTTAGCCCAGCAAAACCAGAATAACTCTCACACTATTCAAGCTCTAGTTCCAGAAGGCATTTGCAAACAATGTATGAAAAAACTGAGCATATTATCATCATCTTATAATTACATTTCCCTGCTGACTACTTTATATTTGTCCATTATTGTAAAAATGTGTGTATTATTTTTGTAAATACATTTACATGAACCGTATGTACAGTATCTGAAAGCATGAAAATATAAAAATAGGCCTTCATATAATAGTAAAATACTCAGGTATTTTAATGCAAGATACATGTTTATAAGCCATAAACTATATTTTCTGATTTCCCATATCGTGCCAGAGATTGATAAAATCTCACATATTCTCCCAGATAAAGACTGACATGAAGAGGCTGATGAGGTTTAGATTCCCTTTACTCTTACAGGTTTTTTTATTCGCTTGGTGATATTTTCACAAGGTATACATTTTCAAAACTCTTAGTGCTAATATCACAACAGATCATCAACACTGCACTTTTTTCCCGAATTTTTCATCATGTTTTCATTTGTGTAAGTACAATACTCAAAATCACAAAGTATCCTTTTCACAACACAAAGTGTTTCATCTTCATACATGTTTCATTCACAGTCACTGCCTTTCATAAAGCTCTTACTATCAAACTTATGATGTGCATCTCTTAGTTCAGTTTAATACATTTGTCTATGATTTAATCCAACTGATCTTAATGGTTAATCAATGAATCATCTGGTACACCTATAGATTTATATAGATATAATTTCTACTTTGTTTGCAATTTCTGATACAGATAACCAAATGTAATGAACTCTTTTTACATTATAAGTGATTTTCCTTAAGAGTATAACCATTATGTTAAAAGTGTGTGTGTGTCTGTTGTGTGTGTGTCTGTTGTGTGTGTGTGTGTGTGTGTGTGTGTGTGTGTGTGTCTTTTGTTCTGGGTCTCAGGAGGATAAGACACAGTGGACACATTTACTGTACACACAAACTCATGGCAGTTTCATAACTTCATCACAGCTTTTGATAACACACTAGATAGATACCATTACAAACATTATGGATTTAATTTCCTAAGTTATGTAACGTGAGTGTATTTTTCTAATGTGTCACTGTAGCCTGTGTTACTGTAATTAATTCAGCAACAACGGTGATTTGAAACATGTCTCTTGCATTGTTTGCTGTTGAATTACTAGATTGTTAAAATTACTAAATTGAAAGAAGATCATACTCTTGTGTTTCGGTGATTAAACTAAATGTTCTCATTACATATTACAATAATCTTGAGTTTGAACAGTGATTATGTGGACTGAAGTGTGTATAACTGTAATGAAAGCATGAGATCAGGGTTTGAGAGAATGACTAGCTGTGTTACAGGTGTGATCAGTGTGGGTTTTTGTACAAAGAGTTTTGAAAATGTACACCTTACTTGTGAAAATAGTACCAAAGCGAATAATAAAAAAACTCTAATACTTGTGTTATGTTAAACAAATAATACAAAATATTTAAATAAATAACTAAGCCCACTGTAAAAACTTGATTTATTTTAGTATTGTGATTTAATTATTTTACCTTGATCTGCGAGTGGGATTTCTTCAGTCCCAGTGGTGTGGAGTGTGTGTTCCTCATGTGCTCTTTCTCTCAGGCGTCTGCGGTTGTGCTTCCAGACGACCCATAACCAGTGCCGGTTTTTGTGTGTGTCTTCATTAAGTACATCTATGGCAAGCTGGGACCATATCTCTGAGGAATATTCAGTGTTTCTATTCAAAATATCAGCTTTCTGCAGCTTCTTTATCATAGACTCGATCCCTCCTGCCTGTGCCCATAGATCTGATCTGAGCTTTGTGCCTTTTCTAGGCCTCCCCATTCTCCAGTGCGAGAGATCCAGGTCTGACTATGCCGATGCTAGGTCCAGGTCCACTTCCCTACATATTCAACTAGGTCTCAGTAAACGTCTGTCCTTCTCTCTGACTTCATCTGACCAGCACAGAGATAGGCATTCCTTGTTTCACAACTTTCTCATGGGAAAGTTTTGAGATGGACAACATTACCCTATCTCTACTAGTGAAAACACAGCACACAGTCAAAGACTGAACAACAATCATAACAATGAGGAAAAAGTAGAAAAACAGAACAAGTGTTATCAAATATATATATATATATATATACACACACATACATCAACTAAACACTGCTCTATATATATATATATATATATATATATATATATATATATATATATATATATATATATATATATATATATATATATATATATATATATGTTTGATAACAGTTTGTCTGGATTGCTAAAACACATTTATTGACACCATCACTCACTTTCTCAAAACCTTAAACACAAATTCAAATCTTCAAACCACATTCACAGAATCTCTGACTCTTCCGGCAAAAATCAAACAATGCTCTCAGATCATACACACATGACTCAATATTATAAACACTACGGATCATTTATTAGACACTACATCAAAAAATGGAGAACACAGAATCCAAAACATGCAGTTACAAGAAAAAAAGTATTTTGTAACGAAGTAAACTAATTTTCCAATTATGTAAAAGAGTATAGTAATGACAACGTACAGTAGTAAGGTGAATAAATTGTATACTGTATCCACTGCAAGTGTAGTCGTTTACTGAATAATGTACAGTACTGAATGTCTGTATGAATGTCTTCACATCATTAGAAATAAGTGTGAACAATTTTGAGTCGTTGGGCCCTATTTTAACGATCTGGAACGCAAGTATCAAACGCGAAACGCAAGTAACTTTGTGGGTGGGTCTTGGGCGCTGTTGCTATTATACCGGCGGGATAAATGACTCATGCGCCCGACGCAAATCTAAAATTTGTTGGTCTGAAGTAGCTTCATTACTCATAGGTGTGGTTTGGGCGTAACGTGAAATAAACCAATCAGAGCGACATCTCACATTCCCTTTAAGAGCAGGCGCGCTTGTTCCATGGCGGATTGCTATTATAACGGCAGATTTGCCAGACGCACGCCAGGAGCGGTTCACAGCCGAGGAGACCGACGTTCTCATCAGGGCCGTAAAACACAGAGAAGAGTAGTTACTATGATGGGCCTTATGTCAAAATGATTAATGGCTTTGACCTTTGACCTTTTGACAGGTTGAACTTCCGGTATAGGGGATTAGGGGGTTAACCTTTGCCCTTCCTAATCCTATATCATGTGGTTTTGACAGTTAGTTTGACCTATTAACCTTCCTAACCCTAGATCATGTGGTTTTGACAGTTAGTTTGACCTATTAACCTTCCTAACCCTAGATCATGTGGTTTTGACAGTTAGTTTGACCTATTAACCTTCCTAACCCTAGATCATGTGGTTTTGACAGTTAGTTTGGGCTTTTGAAGTTGGTATAATACGTCTTGCTATTGACAGTTTTGTCCCTTGCAATTGTATTTAATGTGGTTTTTGATCGTTTGAAGACGCTGTTATATATCAGGATCCCCCTCCATATTCCTGAGCGTATCCGGGCTGTACTGTGAAAAACAAACAAAAAAAAAAAACCTGTGAAGTGTATCTCACACAAACGTTGAAAAAACATTCTGTTCTTTTAAAATAATATTTAGGGGTGTAACGATTAGTTTTAACAACGATTCGATTCGCGATTCATGGTTGTCGATACGATTCAAGAACGATATTGGTTCATTTAGAACGATACGATCCGAAACGATTCAGTGACCTGAAATCGATTCAGTGACTTTTTAGCCAAAAATTCTTGTAAGGGAATCAGGTATAAATTAATTATGGATATAAACAAACAAGTAAACAACAACAAATGCATTCACATTTTATTTTAATAAGTAGGACTGAACGATTATGACAAAAATGATAATTGTTGATTATTCCCTTGAATTTGTAATTGTGATTATTAATTACGATTATCACAACATTGAATGATGTTTTGAATAGTTTGGCCATGGGACCCACATTTCCCCCATGGTCATCAAGCCGCGACCCACCCTTTTAGGAAATATATAAGCCTATTATAATACAGGTTGTTTATACGAAAATTGTTGACACACAAGTTCTGTCCCCCTTTACTTAACATAATATGACAAATACTGATAAACAGTAGGCACTTTTTTTTTGTTAATACAATCTTGGTATGAGCCACCACAGTCATATAAAAATATACAAAATAACCAGTAAGTGGCATTTTGTTATGGAAAAACAAACAACAATTAGGCTACCATGGTGATACACAATACTTAGAAGAACTGGTAAAGAAACATGAAACTGCTCCTGATAAATAGCAACACACATGACGTACCAATAACGTAATTTATTGGTATTTTACTTTTATTTCTTAACTTACTAATTTACGACGTTGCATTCTCGTATGTCTTTTGCACTTTAGTGAAGTGATACAGCGCGCTCCGCCGCATTTGCGCGTGCAATTGAAGAGTGCGCGCTACTGCAGTATAGAGCTGGTAAGTCCCGCCCATCCGTAAAACCCCAAGTGGACCTCTAGGTTGAAAAATCGTCAATGCAAGTGAATGGGAGAAAATAATTATTTTCTGGTCCCGTTTGAATTGTGCCATGAATGTGAACATATGTTGTCTGTGAATTTTTTTATATAATTTTTCATGTTACGAGTTTGACAGTATATGGTATGATTCTTCGGCTAGCAGTTGTGGAAAAGACGTAATGAGAAAGACTACATGTCGCCTATGTGACGTCACCCCATAAAGTTGACTTACCCGTGGTTTTCGCCAACCTCAACGATTTTGTCCTCTCCCTGAAAGAAGGCGGTGAAGTGCACCAAAGACACATCCATGTTTAGCAGGATCCGTGAGCTAGTGTCCGTGTGCGAGTGGTGGTGACGTTTCAAACGCGTCGAAAGCAGCGAAGAGTTGTAGTCCACAAAGTGCTCTCACACAAAGTCTAACTGTATCAAACTTCTACCCGCTAAATTGTAGCATTCTTTACACGAAAAATTATATAAAAAAATTCACAGACAACATATGTTTACATTCGTGGCAAAATTCAAACGGGACCAGAAAATAATTATTTTCTCCCATTCACTTGCATTGACGGTTTTTCAACCTAGAGGTCCAGTGGGGTTAGCGGAAGGGGCGGGACTTACCAGCTCTATAGCGGCTGAGAGGACAGGAAAGTCCGTTTTTCTGAGGTGAGAGACTTTGCGCTGCTTGACTGTTGTCGCGCTGCTGCTGGCGCGTCACGCATGGCGACGACGACACAGATAGGCAGACTGAATCGAGTAACGTTTAACGCCTTTATCATTAAAAGTGCAAAGAAAAAACATCCATATAAAGTCTAACGTGCTTAAATCCAATGCGCTATTTCCTAGTATCGATACAATCGATTCATTACCTTTTAAAACGATGTTAGATCGATATATGTCGTCCGGAAGGCCAATTTGCCGATCACAGATCGATGCAGTAGGATCGTAGGAATATAAATCGATACATCGATGTAGTTGATGAATCGTTACACCCCTAAAATGAAAATCTACCTCACAAAAGTTGAATGATTATAAAATAGCTTACTAAAAAATCCACTGAACCAACCATTTCAGTTTAAATAAAATGGAGTCACAAAAAAAAAATGCAATCAGTTAAATGTTTAGAGAGTTGAAGAAAAAACATACAGCTTATGAAACAACACAATGTATGAAACGGGTTCACGAAAATAAAAAATCCTCTTACATATTTAGAAATCAGGGCCCTCTGGCCTCTCTTTACACCAGCGTTTGACCTGCGGGGCTCTAACTCACAGATCAGAATGCTTCTCAAAGTAAAAGCCAGTGACATCTGAAACATGATCCCCCTCCTAGAGTCCTGCACGGGTTCGGGTACCCGACTGAAGATGGGTGACGGGTGCGGGTCGGGTCGGACATGGGTCTAAACACGGGTTTAAAACAATCGCGTGCAAACATAAAAATATATGCATATTTTTAGGAACACATCTACAAAAATATTCCTGTATTTCAAGTTGATAAAATAATTTAAAATCCACATCAGTTTATTTGTGCCCACGCGCCATGCCCTCCCAGGATCTATAACGTTACCTAGGCTATACTTTCAGTTTTAAAAATTCATCATAACCGCGCGCGCGATCTGCTAGCAGTCGTCGAGATGGATGCTGAGGAGTTGAAGAAAAGAATAGCTAGTGGAGATTGTAAAGTTGTCGACAATACGTCATCAAAAGTCAAGTCCAGTGTGTGGGAGAAATTTGGAGTTATCTGAAGAAAACAATATTGTGAAAGGCTTTGCTGCATTTTCGTGTTGGATAGCCGCACATGTGGAACTTCATCCCTGAGGAAGCACAGATAACTGTGGTAACAAACCAGTTCTCGAACAGTATTTTTCAAATTGAATGGTGTGCAGGGCGTGTTTGAACCCAACATTGTCAGATGTAGGCTAGACGAAATTGCGTGGCAGATATAGTGTTGTAGCCGCGTCTGTTACTCAGTTTTGTGGTAACGTTAGCCATGTTCTTCATGTACCGGCCTTTTGACAGCTTCGGCTGAAGTTGTCCTTGTGTTAATGGTCGTGTAATAACTTCTGTATGACCTGGCAATAAACATTTTTGTAATTGTGTCTATAATGTGATTGGCTAAACTGATTTTATTTCGGGTGCGGGTCGGGTGTCGGTTCTATTTTAAGCGGGTCGGGTCGGGTGTGGATTATAATTTGTGCTGTTGACGGATAACGGGTCGGATGCGGTTTGAAGCACTGCGGGTACGGGTGGGTGCGGGTTTACAAAATCGGACCCGTGCAGGACTCTGCCCCCTCCATCGCATTCCTGAGGTAACAGTGAGAAAGGGGTTTCCTAATTATGTTGTATATATCAGACTAACTAAAGTTGAAAAACATCATATCCTTTAAAATAAATATCTTGCTAAAAATCTACTGCACCATTTAATTAAGTTTAGATAAACAAAAATAAAAAGTAAAAAATCATCTTACATTTTTAGAGAGTTGAAGAAACATACAGCTTATGAATGGGTCCCAAAAAATTGCACCAAGTTAAATGTTTAGAGAGCTGAAGAAAAACAAAAACATGCAGAACGTGAAAATGGGGTCACAAAAATGCAATGATTTTAAAGTTGTAATACAAAAGATCCCAGAGTGTTTACTGAAGCAGGGTTTGACAGTCTCTGACTCGAAGGGTTGTATTCAGTGATCAGGATATCAGGTGCTGAATTTATTTCAAAGTATAATCTTAAAAGTTTAAATGATATCTTTTCAAATTAAAAGATGTTTTAAATTAAATTCAATAAATCATTAAAATTCCTAATAAAAACAAATATTCTACATTGATTGTCTGTGCTACCACAGAAACCAAATATTTGCATCTGAATAACGCGCCACTGACTTTAGACGAGGTTTCTCCTGGTCAGTGGCGGAATTGTTTTCTGAAACTGCATAATAGCACCAGGGAACGTTTGCGCCGGATCACGCCTCCTCTTTTCCCTGAATCGCCCCCGAGAGCGCAAGTTCATTCCCTAATTTACCGGCGTGCGTCTGTGGAGGGAAAAGTCCGCTGTGCGCGGGTGTAAAACAGGAATGATACATGCGTCGCTGTACAAAGTCAGTTGCGCTGGGTGCGAGATAGGGCCCAATGTGTGTAAACGATGACCACTGTGTTGCAGTTGTGTTTAACTTTTGCCTGCCTGTGTGTAGCGTTTTGAAACATAAGTGCATCACAGTGCGAAATGTGTTTTAGTGAGTGAGAATGTGTTTAGAGTTTTGCATAAAGAGTGCATGAGATTTGCAAACAGTGTCTTAACTACCTGAACTTGTTTCATGTTTTACAGAAAGAGTGATTTATTTAAAAAAATTGGTTTAGGCTATTGAGAATGCTATTATTTGGTTCAGAGAGTGGGGTAATTTAAGAAAAACTGTAATTTATAATCAGTATTTACTGTCCAGTGTTTACATTGTGAAAATAAGTTGGTTAGTAATAATAATCAAATTGTAATCATTGTATAATTTCTGTTAAAATCATTTGTAGATTTTTTAAAAGTGCATGATTGTATGAGTTGAAACCTTAATGACATTTTAAAGCATTAACTAATGATCCACTAAGCATTATATAATGATTGTTAATGAGAACTTATAGTTTTTTCAAATTGCTTACACACTAAAAGTGGAACTCGAGGCTCACCATTCACCATTCACTCATGTACCGAATCTTCAGACCAAGTCTGCAAAACTACAAGCTCATTATATGCTTTACACTCAGTTTGAAATTGAAAAACAATCTTTTTGCAAAACACTTAACACAGTTCTCTACATGCCACAGTCATTTACTGACGACCTACACCAATGATCATGTGTGAAAACACTTGTACATAAATTGATCACATAGAAATCAAAAGAAAGAAAGAAATAAGTTTTACCCCCTTGAATTTCTGTTATATATATGCATTTACATTTATATGTATGTGTGTGTGTGTATATATATATATATATGTTGAATGTATATACAAGCTACAATATAGATTGTTTCACAATTGTAACAAATTCAAAACCGTCTGAGAAGCAGCTTGGCCAACAAGCCAATAGTGTCATTATTCAGCTCAAGTCACTTCAGTGTTGATTCAGTAACTGTAACATTCATCAATTGTGCAAACATACTGTACATACATGTATGTGTGACAAACTCCTGTACACTCACTGCACACTGAACAAGCAAAGACACAAGATAGTAGTGTTTTACATTTTTCATCTGTGTGTATGTGGCTGATCATTTGATGTGTATGTGTAGAGTTACTATGCAGAAACACAATTTTTGGAAGAGTTAAAATTGTTTTGAATGATGTGTTTGCTTTTGCAAGAGAGTTTCAGGAAATGGAGCCATAGTTTCATAAATTGTGTGTAAGCAGTTTGAAAAAACTGTAATGACAAAGTTATTATAAAGTTTTACCGTTACGGAACTACCATCAAAGTATTCTTGATTAATTCTCATTATTAATGAGCAAAAAGGAGAACAATGTTATGCCTCTTACTGTGATAAAGTATGTGTTATCAAAATGTTCCCAGAGTTGACTTTGAGCGCTTCAACCTTGAGGGAGTGTGTGTGTGTGTGTGTGTGTGTGTGTGTGTGTGTGTGTGTGTGTGTGTGTGTGTGTGTGTGTGTGTGTGTGTGTGTGTGTGTGTGTGTGCACTGACCATATTAAGAAGACAAGTACTTTTGCCTCTTATTCATTTTTTTAAATGTGTTAACTCCACAGCAAAGCACATTTTGTCACTTATAGGTGCTTTAGAAATTAAGATCCTTGGATCCTTCCGTCCCCCTGTTTTCACTGTGAATATGAAGGTTCACATCGCTCTTGTCTGAGGCCTGTGGTAACTTTCCATCGTTATGCATACTTTGCTTGAGAGAGAGAGAGAGGGGAGGGGAGGGTAAATAACTTAGCCAACATCACCATGTGCACTTGGTGCGCATCTCCAACGATGGTGCACTCCTGCATAAATGTGAGATTGGCCCCTACAACACCAACCACCTTCTCCTGTTTTTAGAAGACCTGCACGAAAGACTTGTGCCAGAGGTAGGAAGGGGACAGGTGAGAGACCACTTGCCAATATACGTGATCACATGGGACAATGTGGCATTCCACCATTCCCGTGCAGTCACAGCATGGTTTGACGCCCATCCTAGGATGATGTCCCTTTACCTTGCTCCTTACTCCCCTTTCCTCAACCCCATTGAGGAGTTTTTCTCATCCTGGAGATGGAAGGTTTTTGACCATCATCCACAGGACCAAATGTCCCTCCTGGATGCAATGGATCTGCATGCCAAGACATCACAGCTGAACACTGCCAGGGGTGGATAAGGCATGCCAAAAGATTCTTCCCATGATGCCTTGCCAGAGAAGATATCAGGTGTGATGTGGATGAGAACATGTGGCCAAATGCAGAAGACCGGGCAGATTAGAAGATGACTCTTTTTTTTTTTCCTTTTTTTTATTCTTCTGGGGCTTTTTCTGTTCGTATATTTTGTATTTTCACATAATAAATGGCAGCTATATTGCATATTTTTGTTATCTTGCAGTATAATGTCCTTTTGCAAATAAAGTCTTTATTGCAGCAATTCTGTCTCTGTCTTCGTTTTTTCATTAACCGTACATCTATAAAGCATCTGAGATGGGTCTTTTTTTATTGAATTTCTGCAGCAAAAGACCTAAACCCAACAAAACAAAAATGTAGAGAGGCTTCAGAAGAAACTGCAGTGCAAAACACAATCTATGATCAATACAATCTGTCTGTGGTATAAGGGCAGACCCCTGACACATGTAAAATAATGCAGTTTCTGTAATTCCATCTGATGTTAGTGTTTTTATGACATTGTGCTATGATTCACTAAATCTTCCTGTTGCACGAGAACATATGTTAGTGTTTTGAAAAATTATTTGATTTTAAAACATGTTTGCAGTGTTTTGGTAGACATTGGAGTTTAGTTTACAATACTCAGCTCTATATTTCTTCACAACCTAACTAAAACTACCAATTCAAAAAATTAACGGAATGTATAGCTGATATAAAAAATTGGATGACTAGTAATTTCCTACTACTAAATTCTGAAAAAACCAAAACTTCCTCACGTAATAACCTAGAATACTGTCTAACTCTTGATGGCTGCTCTGTCAAGTCTTCGTCGTCGGTTAGGAACCTGGGTGTGCTCTTTGATACCAATCTTTCATTTGAAAGTCACATGTCTAGTATCTGTAAAACCGCATTTTTCCATCTTAAAAATATATCTAAATTACGCCATATGCTGTCATTATGGGTGGTTGTCCTGCACGCTTAATAAACAAACTACAGCTGGTCAAAAAAGCGGCAGCTCGAGTTCTTACCAGAACCAGGAAGTATGACCATATTAGCCCGGTTCTGTCAAAACTGCATTGGCTCCCTATTAAACATCGCATCAATTTTAAAATATTGCTGATTACTTACAAAGCACTAAATGGTTTAGCTCCTCAGTACTTGAGCGAGCTCTTAACGCATTATAGTCCTTCACGTCTATTGTGATCTCAAAATTCCGGCCAGTTGATAATACCTAGAATATCAAAATCGACTGCTGGCGGTAGATCCTTCTCCTATTTAGCACCAAAACTTTGGAACAGTCTTCCTACCATTGTCCGGGAAGCAGACACACTCTGTCAGTTCAAAGCTAGACTAAAATCACATCTCTTTGACCTAGCATACACATAACACATTATAGACTTCTATAATTCAATGTTAGGCTGCATAGATCAGGTCTGCCGGAACCGGGAACACTTCCCATAAACAAAATAGCTTTGCCTTATGTTACTAGCTCGTTACCGAATCAAACTCAATATATTTTAAACTTTACCAGTATCGATATGCTAGCTTGATAGTGAGTACTAACAGCCATGTTAGTTGTTTATATTCATAATGATAAAGTTAGGTATGTTATTACATGTGATTCTGACATGATGTCACTACATGCACTGCGCTCCTCTCCGCTCGGCGCTGGCAAACGCGTCCTCCAGCTGAGCGGTCGGCATCGCGCGTTCATGTGTTTTGGGGGCGTGGCTTTGGAAGGAGCCCAGAAGGGAGGGGGTGGGAGTGAATGGAATAAGTAGCTGTGGTTATTGCAGCCCTGAGATGACTACAGACACTCGATTTTTATACTCTCTTTTTCAGAGTACTTACATTTTAATTATGTATTGGTATATAAAGACAGTTTAAACAAATTTGGGGAAATGTTTTTTAGAAAAAACCTGCCTACCCTGCCTTTAAGGCCAGACAAGTAGTTTTTTAAGGCTTGGTTTGTAGGGAATTACAAACCTGCGCACATATATTCAAACGCGCATACCAATAGACTGAACTTGTAATACACATGTGCACGCCATCAGCGTTCTCACAGGTTTTGCGTTTAAAGTCTGTGTAGAGTTTCCTGTTAAAACGGTGTCGTGTTAGCGGCCCCTAAGTTAATAACTAATGATCGTTGCGACGGAAGTGAATCAATCAAATTAACTTTAGCTGGAAAATAACTTTATTCAAGAACTGCTATAAAGCCAAAACAATCTCTGTTACTTTAAACTATCCTTGTGTCTCTGTAAAGCCGCTTTGGAACAATCTACATTGTTAAAAGCACTATATAAATAAAGATGACTTGACTTGACTTGACAATGTGTGATTTTGAGCATGAAATTAACTGTTTTGCCAATTGTGTGTTGTAGGTGTGTTGCTGCGTTAAGAGTTTAGGAAATTTGTTAAAAGTATTGAAAAAAATGCCATAGCGATTGTAAAAAACTATAAAGTTTACAAAACAACAAAATTAATGGAAAATACTAACCAATGACAAAACAGTTTGTAATGTGTGTGTGTGTGTGTATATATACAAACATATCTAAAAAAGGAAGGAAAGAAGCTGAGTTAAAAAGGAGCAAGTTGGTCATTGGCTGTTATGCATATGCTGTTGTAGATATATCTACGATGACAGTAAATTACATATTTAAATACTGTAAGTGTTGAAATTTCACAAACAACTATTTTACACCATATTTATTTAAAATTCATATTATGGTCCTTTAATACTTACATTTTATACAAGAGAAATGCAGACTAAGGATGCTCAGGTCAAAGGCCACATATATACTTAGCCATAAATTGCTTAAAGGTGCTCTAAGCGATCCCGGGAGTCGAAACTTCTTGTTGACATTCGAATTGTTGTCAAACAAAACGGAGGCTAGCTAGACCCTCCCTCCTCCTCATCCCGTCTCCTCCCTCCTCCCCTCCCTTCCGGCATAAAGGAAAGTCAAAGTAGTCACAAACAAAGTTAAGTTTTACTGATACTTCATTCAGTGTGTAATGTCACCAAGTTAGATAAATGCTTTTATATATTGCAGAACAGAATGCAGAAAAAGAGAAACATTATCTTAAAATCGTTTCGCCACCTGAGGTTACTATAGCTCCCATACAAGGATGCAATAATAGCAAAATAACGTTAGCGTCGCGTTTCCCAGTGAGCATAAACAACGGCGGCGTCGTAAACAAATTTAGTCAAAGTTGTCAATAGCCTATAAATGAACATTCAAATTCATAAACCGTGGGTGAAAACAATCATTCACACAAATTGTCGCCCTACGTTACTGTGAATTTGCTTGATCATTTACAATAGAGATTGATCGCTAGCTGCTAGAAACATAACGTTATATGTTGTATTCACCAAAGTTTAGAAAGAAAGATGGATTTACCTGTTCTGCAAAAACAGAGCAACTGAATGTCGGATTGGAAGCCCTTGTGCCGCCGGAGTTTTCGCCACCTTCAAAAGGTTTTTCCGATGTAAATTCGGTACTTCGTGCGTTCCTTATCCTTGTCCCTCTTCTTTGCAATTTGTTCATCGGAACGTCGTCTCTTTGGTCGTGTGTCGGCCATAATTCAAACTTCCCTCTTCATGCTTCTCTCTCCTCCACAACCCCTTCATGTGTACGCGCACTAACTGTCACGGTACACACACAGGTAAAGGTAAGGTCCAAGAGCAGTATTTATTGGGTAATCCGTACTCACAACTAGTCCAGGCAAGGGTCAAATATCCAGTAAGGCAATCCAAAACACAAGAAATAAACATGAACAGGGCAGATACAAACTTCGGAAGTGCTGTGACATAAAACAAGGACTCCATGACAAACACTGAAACAGACAGGGTATAAATAGACGGATACAAACAAGGTAATGGGGAACAGCTGAGTGCAATCACGAATGATGGGAACAGACAAAGGATTATGGGAATTGCGGTTCCAGAGTGAATGGTGACAGGAAGGGAAAGAGACCTCTAGTGGACACCCGGGGAAACACAAACCAGACACTGTGACACTAACCCCCCAAACCCCACCCTCAAATACTTCTTGTCGGTGATTGGCTGGAACACTGTTTGTTGTGTTTCGTGGTGCGGGTGAGCCCAGTTTGTTTTTGTTGCCGTTTGTGGAGCCTGTGGTGTCTAGAAAGACCGCGTTTTTTTACAGTGTGTTCAGGGGACAGGCAGCTAGCGGATTATAAGAAATTATGGTCTGTTCCCAACAACTTCCACTCCAATATATATATATGAAGAGTTCGGTTGCAAAACGCGATAAACGCCATTTTTTGACATTTGGATTTTATTATTGGAAATCACTGTTCAGATGTACCTTAATCTATGTGTGAATTGCTGCCATTAATAAGATTTAAAAATGTACATTTTAAGCCTACTACAAAATGTATTTTTTCACAAAACACGATATCCGCCAGCCCAGTTTCTTTACAAAGTGCGATATAACGCGGCCGCACACCGGACGCGCAGCTCAGCGCCGCGTCGCGCCACGTCTAGGACAACTGTCACCTGAACATCAGCAATTTTCTGATTTCTGTAAATAAATATAAAACTAAATGTATATTGCAGCACAGGGTGAAGTCCGTATATACATTAACTACGATTTGAGACACACACATGTAAATTTAATATAAAACTATGTAAATGGCGCTCTGTGGCGCGGCAGGATTTTGAACACGGTCCTGAGCCGCCGCGGACAGACGCCGAAAGGCGCCGCCGGTGTGTGTACTCTCATAGAGAATAATGTGTTCGAATTTAACTGCGCGGCGCGCCGCCGAGCTGCACGTCCGGTGTGCGACCCCCTTTAGGCTATAGAACGTTCAGGATGCTGCGCGAGCTCAGGATGACACGCGAGGAGAGAGTCACCGCCGGTGAAGTGCTCCGAGTTTGCTCAGTGATTTAACGATAATATCAAAACAAAAAACATATATTTTTAAAAAGAGGATTCAATAGGCTAACTAAAAAACGTTTACCATTTAATTGTTTATACTGTAGGCGAGCTGTCAGTCACGTAGGCTACGTCACACACACACACACACACAAACAAAACATTGATTCACTAGCTTTTCTTAATGGTATTACAGTAGTAGAATATAGCCTAAGGTGTATATATAGCGTTTTGCAAAAAAAAAAAAAAAAAAAAAAAAATGTTGTTATGTTGTGTATGTTCTGGCCAAAACTAACTCTTAAAATCTTATTATTATTAATCAATCTTTGTATATACTATTCCATATATTTATGATGTATTGTTTTTTTAACCAATTTAAGATGTTTGACAATGTTAAGATAAATATGTTGCATTTTGGCATGGTTTTTGATTTATTTATGAACTATTTATGGACATAAAATTAAATAAAAAATATCCTGGATTTGAAGAATATTGTGTCCCTGGCCTTCACTGAGCTCAAGTAATAGTTTAATGTACAAAAAATTGTGAATGAACTTGACTGTTGATGTCTTAAATAATAATGTCAAATAACCAACATTTCTCAAAATGGATATATCTCGTTTTGCAACGAAACTCTTCATATATCAAAATGTTCCTTCACTTAAAAGAGCTTAATTATCATATAGAGACAATTACATCCAATCTCAGTAATATGTAAATAGTATCACAGAGGGCAACCAATAACCATCTTGATTACAGGGACTTCAAATAGCTTGTCACCTTAACATTTAACCCGTTCTATTTTAACAGAAGATCAAAGATGTGACCACTACAGATAGATCTTATCACCTTAACCTTTTGCTGTTCTGATTTCACAGAACATCAAAGATGTGGGCACAGAGGAAAGATCCTCAATTTACATTTAAGACAGAGTTTCAGCCTCATGTTGAGAGGGAAGACGAATCTGTTATTCTTAAATTACACTTAAAAACAGAGCTTCATTTACATGTAGAGGGGGAAGACAAACGAAATAGAGGATAAATGTTTGAGCTGAGAGGATGAGATTCATTCTGTGGGACTCCACTGAATCCAAGGTGCTTTGTGTACCTTGCCACTGCTATGCTGTAATAAACTTCATTTTTGAGATCTTCGACGTCCACTTCATTTTTTCTTACAGGATTGTGAGGAGATGGTTGCTGTATGTGACAAAAAATGTTTTGGCCTAAAAAACGCGTGGCATCGCTTAGAGCACCTTTAACACAGTAGAACTAACAGTCATATGATTAGTTTTTAGAACAAACTAATCACCGGAACTAATCACAGTGAAGAAGACTGGAGTGACATTGTTTTTACTCAACTGTATGATTTAAATGTCATTGTATCTTTCTATTGAAGAGACTCTATTGGTTGTTGTGGCCAGTGATCTCCCGGCCATGAATAAAACTATTTCTACAAAGAGCAACTTGTTAGCCATGTCAGGAATATGCTGTGCAGCGGAGAAATGGATTCTCCGTCCAAAAGACAACAGATCATCAAAGTGTCATCAAGGTAGTGATAGTAGCTTCTTGACGGGATGCCGTGACCTTACTTCAGGTAAGTATTGCATTAAGAAGTCAGATTTAGTTGGTTATATTCCTATGAAGAATTTCCATGACATATGTTTTAGAATAATAAAAAAAAGTAAGTTTGGGGTCTGCAAAATGTGTGTGTACTGTAATTCAGTCACATCATCTTTTTAAATTAACAGTGTAAACAAGAATACCAGATGATTGTTGGAAACAGTCAGAATGTAAAAATATATATATATATATATATATATTATATATATATACAGTGGGGAGAACAAGTATTTGATACACTGCCGATTTTGCAGGTTTTCCCACTTACAAAGCATGCAGAAGTCTGTAATGTTTATCATAGGTACTCTTCAACTGTGAGTGACGGAATCTAAAACAAAATTCCAGAAAATCACATTGTATGATTTTTAAGTAATTTAATTTGCATCCTGGTGGATCCATACTCCACCTACTTTTGGGGGACGGCTGCGCCCCTGCCTTCGTCTTCAGGCAGGAAATGCAGATCCACTACCCTCGGATTATGCACTACGGACGGGGCCTACGCCAAAGAACTTTATAAATAACTGCTTGGTAAGTGATTTTGCTAATCCTATTGTGGGGGGAATTTTGAGTAGTCTTGGTGTTCCTTTGTTAGATGTAGCTGCTAGTTCCCTTTTGAAACAAGTGGGTGTTGTCACAGAGTCACCAGATCAGCACGCTCCACCAGCTCGTTCACTCTCCATGGAATTCTGATTCACTGCACCTGCACATCATCATCAGCACACTCTATAAAGAGGCACTTCTCCTTCACTTCCTTGTCTGGGATCATTTCTTCACACACAAGGGATCATTTCTTAACAGTATGATCCCTTAGCCACTAATGTTAACACCCAAGCAAGGAACCTTGGTGAATTTGATTCAGAGCTGAAATTTGATAAACAAGTCTATGCCGTGGTCAAAAGTAGCTTTTATCAATTGCGGAGCATCGCCAAATTAAAGAGAATTCTGTCTTTTAAGGACATGGAAACTGTCATTCATGCTTTTATTTCATCCAGATTGGATTATTGCAACTCGTTATATTTAGGATTATCTAGAAAGTTGCTATTAAGGTTGCAGCTGGTGCAAAATGCAGCAGCCAGACAGTTGACAGGAACAGGGAAATGGTCTAGGATTTACGCCTCTACGCTGTGGCACACAATTGCCCCTAGGTTTTAGGATACTGATCAGGGTTGTATATTGACCCAGTGTTTTATGTTGAGTAATGTTTGTTGAGTGTTTATTGAGTAATTTTTAGACATGTACAGCACTTTGGCCAACTTGTGTTGTTTTTAAATGTGCTTAACAATTAAATGTTGATTGATTGATTGTCTGGTCTCTTACAGACTCTACCCTGATACCTACCCATGATTACCTACCTCAAGGATTCCTTAACCGAACTCCGTCTTCTATCATCTGTCTTCAGCCTGCCGTATCCTTTTCGACCACCTGCAATCAAGAAACCAAGATTTAAGGCTCTTGCACACTGAGTCTGAAATTCGCGTCCGAAATTTTCGCACATTAAAAAATAAATACGACCTCACGTTATGTCAATCACACTTGCACACTGCCTCCAAAACTTTCGTCCGTCAAAAATAAATTTGGATCGGGTTTGATTTTCTGCGTTTTTTTTGCATCCGTAACAAGCGTTTGAATGGTGTTTTGACAGTTTAGAGCCACAGAATGACGGATACGAAAAAACGCATTCGAAAATTTCGGATTCAGTGTGCAAGGACCTTAACACCACAGCTAAGTTCATCATTCAACTCTGATTCTCTGCCTCATACTCACCAGTCTCCATTGCTGTCCCACTCTGTGCCTCTGCTATAAAGACTCTGCTATAAAGACAAGGTCAATAAAGACCTTGTTTATATTACTTACCTGTCTACTTACCTGTCTGTTTCCCCAAGTAAGGGACTGTTAGGTATTTATGGAATGGACCACCTGAGGAAAATTTTAAATGTTATTCTTTGTTGAGGGGAAGGTCATCCAGCTTTTTTTAGTCTAGGGGGAGGGTCACCCAACTCTTGTATTCATGAAAACAGCAAAATTTAAAAGTGGCTTTTTTGGTGCATATTTTTCCATGTAGCTCCATGTAGCCCTCTCAGTCTTGGCCCCCCGTCGCTAGCAGATGGGTCTGACCCCCAAAAAAAATTAAAACAAAATCGCACAATAAATTATCGGGAATGGTCATGCCTTTTTTCACAATCATTTTGGAGGGTCATAGAAAAATGTATTGCTTGCGAAGGGAGGGTCAAGTCTATTTTGACTATAGATCTCAAAACTCCTCTGATAGCCCCTTAAAAAAAAAATAAGTCACGGTAGCCTTGGCAAACTCGCGTTTGGCCAAATTAACTGTCAGGCCAGCCTCTCCTAAAACGACAGAACAGGTCTGCATTATGACTCAGGTGCTGCTCCCATGAAATCACTAAAAACAACCACATTGTCTAAATAAACCACAACACCCTCCAACACAGAAACTACCCTATTCATAAGTCGCTGAAAAGTTGCAGGCGTATTTCTGAGGCCAAAAACTCATGACATTATAAGAAAATAACCCCTTAGATGCAATAAAAGCGGAAATGTACTAAAACAATTTATTACCAAATTTTGCCGCCTCAACTCGATCAACACAATCCTCAATACGAGGGAGTGGATATGTGTCTGGTTTAGTTACTTTATTTATTTTCTGGTAGTTGGTGCAAACCCAATAAGCTCCATTATGTTCAGCAGGGGAATGCCCAGCTGGAAAATGTTGGCCCTGCGATGTTGTGATCCAGCATATACTTAACTTTAACATTAACGAATGAATGAATGAATGAGGCATTTACATATATAGCGCTTTCATATGTACTACTGTACACCCAAAGCACTATACAATCAAATCAGGGAATCTCTCCTCAACACCACCAGTGTGCAGCATCCACTTGGATGATGCGACGGCAGCCACAGTACAACGGCACCAGTGTGCTCACCACACACCAGCTATAGGTGGAGAGGAGAGAGGGAGTGATAGAGCCAATTCAATGGATGGGGATTACTAGGAGGTAAGGACCAATTGAGGGAATGTGGCCAGGACACCGGGGTTACACCCCTACTCTTTACAAAAGTGCCATGGGATTTTTAATGACCACAGAGAGTCAGGATCTCGGTTTTACGTCTCATCCGAAGGAAATTAAGATGCAGGAGTTTATTTGGGGACACCCAATAAAAATGTTGGCGAATGGGTTCAGCATCCCCAACATCAATATCGTGCTCCAGCCAATGTGTACGTGATGGTACATCACCAAATAAAGAGACATGATGGCTAATAAAAGCAATCAAGTCAGCATGTTTACTTTTTGGTAAATGGGTTTGGTAAATTTTTACACAAAACCGGAAATTAACTGAGTCAAGGCCTTCACCACTGATCTCGCAGTAATCGTACAGAGGGGATAAGCAGCAGGATACTGAGTCGATGTACACATAATAGGGAGCAAAAAATCCTACCCGACTTTGATCTAGGCAACGGGCCAACACAATCCACAATCAGGTGCTCAAATAGCGGACTGACAACAGGAATAGGAAACAATGGGGCAGGTTTGATCTTCTGATTTGGCTTGCCTGTTAGTTGGCAAGTATTTAATTTAGTTTGAAATTTAAAGTAGTTTGAAGTTTAAAAAAGTTTGAAGTAGATAGATAGATGAGTTTATTAGTTTAAATGAGTCTCAATGGCTCATATAGTATATATAATGGCAGTTTGATTGAGTCTAGGGCTTCAAGGAGTTTAGATTTTGAGCTTGAAGAGTTTGAAAATCTGAACATTCCGCAATGTTAAGTCAATGGGAGTTTTTCCGAGTTTTGATCGTCATTTTTAGGAAAACCGTAAGTCCGATCAGTTACAAAAGATATAGCACACCGAGTCAGAACAGTCTGAGTGTCTGAGCCGAGTTTGGAGTATGTAGAGTTAAAGCTCTAGGAGGAGATTGAGTTGTAAATTTAGGGTCAATTTAGGGTCAATTTGTTGCTAGTGTCCCGTTTCTCACCAACATTCCATCCTGCAAAAAATAGCTACATGCCTAATTTCATCAGAAGACAACAGACTCTTAAACTGTTTATGGAGAGCAGAATCAAGTTGCTGCTCCTGGATCAATTCAGAAGGGGAAATGCAGTGGTCATAGATCGAGTTACAGCACATGCAGTAAACACCTCTGGAAAGTTCTTGTTGATCTCATCAGGACCTCGGAGTTGAAAAGATTAAACCACAGGAGGTGAAAAGGAATCAGGCCAAACCCTGCCCCCTGCCAAATTATTTCCCATTATTATATCCACTGGCAACGTGGGGCGCACTCCAACAACCACTTCTCCATTCACAAGTTCAGATGACAACATTATTTTGTGACAAGACATTTTACCCAATTCCTCTGATAAGAACACTAGTACCAGTGTCAATCAAAGAGGAAAATGGCAACACATCTTGCAAAATAAAGGACTCGGAAGCTCCTGTATCCCTCAGTATTGTCACTGGAACTTTTGTCTCTTTACCAAAAATCAACACGCCCAAAGAAAAAAAAAAAGGAGCTTAATCTCCATTTTTTAAAGGGAATCACTGCTGTGGGAAATCCTTCACAAGATGAGCTAACAGGATTTAACACTGGAGCCACAAGGACCTTTCCCCCTTTACTCTTAGTTTTAAGCACAGGGCTAATTTTTCCAGTGCCTTTTCCATGGCAGTAATCACAGATCAAAGATGAATTTCTGGGCATGCAATCCACTTTATCTTCAAAAATGTCATCCCTTTTCCGAAACTCCAAACTACTCTTGTGCGTCAAAATATAATCATCAGCTGCTTTCGCAGCCATGTCAGCTTTCTGCTCATTTATATATGTTGCAATTTGAGCAGGGACAGTTCTTAAACTATATTCAACCACACCATGGGCAACTGCCTTCGTCCGTGAAGGGGCTACAGCTGCCAGGAGCAACTCCACACCATCAGAGAGAAGCCAGCTGTGCCTAGCGCGCGACTGGAAGATGCTGGCAGACATTGGGAAACAGCTGGTGTTCCCCTCAGAGATTGCCACTACCACCTTGAGGCCTGACTTGGTGCTCTGGTCCCCCTCCATAAAGAAGGTATACATAATCGAACTCACCGTACCCTGGGAGGATTCCATGGAGGAGGCATATGAGCGGAAGCACCTGCGGTATGCCGACCTAGCCGCCGAAGCAAAACATTGTGGCTGGAACGCGGAAGTTGGGTGCAGAGGGTTTGTGGGAACATCCACCACAAAACTGATGAGGGACCTGGGAATTAAGGGCCAGAACCAGCGCACAGCCGTTAAAGCTGCATCAGAGGCAGCAGAAAGAAGCAGCCAGTGGCTCTGGCTGAAGAGGAACGACCCCAGCTGGGCCCCCAAGTAGTGTGCCAGGAGATAAGTCAGCTTTGGCTTGACTCAGGGAACAGGACGTCTCTGCCATGCACAGTCCCCTGAGATGTCCACTCGACAACAAGGTGACTCTCATGGCTAATTGGACTCGGGACGCAAGCTGAGGTCTGATCAACCTAGAGCTGGCCGCCTCTGGAGAGGGTGTATAGTGTCAAAGGCCGAAACACCCCATGACCCAGTGGAACACTACTGATGATGCGTCCCGTAAATCCAATTCTTCTTACGAATCTACCATCCACCATTCACGAATCTACCATCCACCATTCACCGACAAGACCACCAGTAACTCGCATGTGCTCGCACAGGGAGTCTCCATCTCATCCTGTGTTTTCTAGAAAAAAAAGTGTTTTGAAAGTAGTTCTGCTTACCGCAGGCTCTACACTTTCTCATCTCTCTCCTGATCCTCCTCACTATCATCATCATCACTGGAGCTGATGAAGGGCAGAAAACATATATTTTGACACAGTTACAGTGTCTGCTTTAAGGGCCTGGTTCTATTTTTTCACGCTATTTCTCTGCACAATCCTTGCGTTTCTTCTCGCAGACTATTTTGACAGATACACACTGACACTGCTGCACGCTCGCTCAC
Source organism: Leuciscus idus (assembly GCA_021554675.1). Taxonomy (NCBI): domain Eukaryota; kingdom Metazoa; phylum Chordata; class Actinopteri; order Cypriniformes; family Leuciscidae; genus Leuciscus; species Leuciscus idus. The sequence continues at coordinate 3,384,167 of CM038626.1, forward strand.
TCGTTTAAAGTTGTGATTGGGCCAGCCCAGTGTCAATCAAGAAAAGAACCAATGGGCCGCTGATCTACGTGTTTCATGGGCTGGTCTGTCAGAAAAAACTGCATTACACCGGCACAAACCCAGCGCCGCCAATTAAGCAAAACAAAACAAAACGAATGGGCCGCCGATGTACACATTTTATGGGCCGTAAAAAATCAATAAAATAAAATTATAATAATAAAAATTATGTATGAGTATGAGATGTATCGGCCCAAAAAGCACGTCGGCCCACCGGGCAAATGCCCGGTATGCCCGATGGCCAGTCCAGCCCTGCTGCCAGTGAACATGCATTGTAAAGCAGTGTACGTTCCTTACTAGGCGAACCTCTTGCTTCAGCTATCTGCTTAAACAATGTACAAAATGTATCCAGCCTCACTCATTAAATTTAGAGCTGTTATTTAGCCCGCCAGAACTGACGCTACGATTGATTTGTCTGGACTTCTGTCTGTCAGAAGCTTTTGAGGCAGCTAAATCACTGCTCACTTCTTCTCCTGTGTTAGCAGGTCCCCGATTTGATCACCCTTTTTGGTTGTGTGTAGATGCTAGCAATGCAGGTGCGGGAGCCGTTTTGTTATAAGCCAATGATAAGGGTATTCACCTTCCATTTAGCTATTTTTCTAAAAAGTTTTCCTCTTAGGGACCGTTCGGTATTTATGGAAGGGGCCACCGGAGGAAAATAGGGGAGGGTCATGTCTTTTTATTCTTTGTTGAGGGGAGGGTCATCCAATTTTTTTTAGTCTAGGGGGAGGGTCACCCAACTTTTATATTCATGAAAACAGCAACGTTTCAAAGTGGCTTGTTTGGTGCTATTTTTTTCCATTTAGATTGATGTTGATCTCGCGTTATCAGCCCCCCTTCGATATCATATGGGTCTGACCCAACAAAAATCCAGTTTGGCGCTGTTTGACAGTGCGCGCGCACTTCAGTTCGCGCTTAGAAAAAGTGCATCATGTCAGAACAGAACGCCAATGAAATGTTTACCCGGCAAAGCTTTAAAGCACGAGCAAATAATGAACTTTTGTGATTGCGAATAAGTGCACAGTGTCCTGTGAGTGTAACTCTGCCGCTGCATTAACATGTTGTGAACGTAGGCCTACGTCGAGTTTTACAGTATTGGGACTGAGGCGCATACTACCATATTTTAGTTTCCATTCTTATTTTGTTTCCACGATGTGTAAGATGTAGGGCTACCACATCTTTAAATTACTATTAGATTTATTTAAGGTGACATAAATACGTAGACCTACACCACAAAAACTAGTTGAGGATAAATTCGTTAAACTTGGGCGATTCCAGTGTTATGGACGTGACATTTGCAGTCAATACGTGAAATATAAATTCTCAGAAAATGCATTTAATACCAATATTTTGAAACGTCTGAAAGGAGTCAAGACATTAGAAAAATATCAGTCTACACATGCGTTTTATATTTAATATGAGGGAAATACACATGTGACGTGACACAAAAAATCTTTAACTTTTAGGTGGCAAAATATTTTTTAGTAATTCTATAAATTACACTGTGCAAACCAAAAGATATATACCCACCGGATGAATAAAGATCGGCCTCCACAGAACATAACATATTATTTTTATTTTATTTTTCGTGGTCGCATTTATGTGAAAAAAAAACAAAAACAATGTTACGGGCATGACAGTTCTCCATTACGGACATGACTGCTCTGAAAGCGACTTTAAAAATTTCACAGAGACCTCAAACAGAAAGCACAAAGCCTTTCTTTAAAGTGAATTTAGTTTTTTTATTAATTGTATCTTAATTTTAATCAATGTTTTATCTGGATTTAAATAGCCTAAGAAGTAAATATAGTAGAAAATAGATAATCACGGAGGCGCGGGCGAGTGAATGGACTCTTGTCTCATAAATGAACCGAAACTCAGCGTAAGGTATGCTACTTGCCTCACAGACCTGAGAAATATATAGAAAGCTTGAAATGTCTACTTTTAAACAGAACAATTCAAAACGAAGGAAAACAGACTGCTTTCTGCTTATGAAATGTGCATTTCTCTGGCGCGTTCTGAGAAGATCGCGACGCATCGTCAACTTCATCTTTGCAGTCGACACAGAAAACACGTGTTTATTAATAAACAATTAAAATGTCTCCTTGCTATATTTGACATATTCATAATAATTACTTTTGCCGGTTCTTTGTGACAGCTTTTAGATGCTTTATTGGCAGCGCCACACACATGTTGAACGAGTCACACCGCATCAGCACCAAAAACATGATTTTTTTCAAATCTAAAATAAAAAATCGTGATACGAACCGAATCGTAGGTTTGGTCTATCGTTACAGCCATAGTAAGATGAGAAAGCAAGAGTTTATGGTTTTAAAAAACAAACAAACAATGGCTATCTGAACATCTTTGCCAAGCGCAGTACAGGGGAGGGTCATGCCTTTTTTCACAATCATTTTGGAGGGTCATAGAAAAATGTATTGCTGGCGAAGGGAGGGTCATGTCTTTTTTGACAACAGATCTCAAAACTCCTCCGGTGGCCCCTTAAATAAAAAACGAACAGTCCCTTATCAGTTGAATTATCAGCCTGCGCCATCTAGAGTTTCATGCCAGAACGAAGTAAAAAATAAATATATATATATATATATATATATATATATATATATATATATATATATACATACACACACACATATATGGGAGTAAAAAAAAAGTCCTCTGCTCTTATCCAAAAACAAACTCCAGCATTCAGTTGCCAGACACTACTACAACACTACTACTACCCATGTACAGATTCATGTTTTTGAAGTTTACACAGAAATATACTTACACAATAACTTTATTCTAGAGCTGCTATACAGACAAAACATCTCTGTTGCATTAATTTCCTATTATCACTGTAAAGCTGCTTTGAAACAATCTGTTTTATAAAAAGTGTTTTATAAATGAAGGTGACTTGACTTGAACACTCAGAGCTGTTGTTGTGGCAAAAGGATGTAGAAAAAAGTATTTTATAAAAGCGTGCCAATAATTGTGGCCAATGTGTATTAGAGAGAAATATTTCATAATGAGATTTTTTTTTTTTTTAAGGATTTTGTGAATTATTATTATTATTATTATTTTCATATTTGACAAGGGTGGCAATAATTCTGACCACGAATGTATGTATCCAAGTAATACATGTGTCTGCTTAGAAACACAACTTTAATCTGAAGTTAAACCTGCCTCCTGGTAGGTTTAATTTAAGCCTCAATTTAGTCCTGGAGTAACTCTACTCTTCCTTCAGGTGATCAGCTTATTAAACTCTGTCTGGACTAAATCTATAGGACTATTTAAAACCATGACAGAGAAAGCAGAATTCTGTTAATCTGGTTTAAAGGGCCATTTTAGTCTAGGACTAGGCTTAATCTCTGTCTGGGAAACCGGCCCTTGGTGTCCACAACTCGCTTGTTCGCTAGAGAAATTAACTTAGTGTTAAGTTAGTTAGTGTTAACTTAAATTAACTTTTGAACAATACCCGTTCTTGTCTTAGAACAACTTTGATTAACTTTTTTGATCCACTTCAAATGTTGACTACTGTAATTTACAGCATTAGCAGAGATATATATATTTTTTTATCCCTAAGAAAATGTAAATTATAATTGAATTTATTCAGTAAACCATTGTTTGATTTAAAAAAAGAAGCAACCCCCAACCAGTACCAAGACTTTAAAACCAAGGTAAGTACTGAACCGTAATGTTTGCACACCGTTACACCTCTAATATACATATACATATATGTATATAAACATAAAATGTGCTGTGGTAAACAGGTTGTTGTTTTTGACGCATTGGTTTCAAGAGTCAGTGGTGGCCAAAACACACCCAAATGTCTTCGTTTTGTGCAAAAACAGCCACAAAATGGTGTGTTGGCATGTGGAGAATCAACTCTAAGTGAACAGGATTGTGGCTACATTTGGGGAGGAGAATCATCTTGCAATTGACGTGAGAACTGACTGCGTTTACTGGCTGTGGAAGCTGTGATAACAGATACTGTCAAGTGTTGAAGTTATCAGAGCAAGATTAAAACATCTCCACTCCAGAAGGAATCGTAAGTTTTTTCTCTCTTAATGCAAAATGTATGTTAAAGTCCTATTTTTACACAGCCTCATGTCATTTAGAACTCGTTTAATGATCTTTCATCTACTAAACACATTTTAAGGGACCAAGGAGATTTAAAATCTTCATCATTGTTATTTTTGGTTCACTTATTGTTTTAATTTCTCCCTCGTCATATATTTGCTGATGTTAAAGGGATAGTTCACTTTGAAATAAATTTTTGGTATGTTTTAGCTTACCTCAAGGGCATCCAAGATGTAGGTGTCTTTTTTTCCGCAGTAGTTTCAATTTTGATATTTTTAGGTCAAACCGTTCTTGTCTGTCAGTCATATACACTAGATGTCGCCTTGTCTACGGCAGTTCATTGGAACGAATGTCTTTAAGGCGACATCTAGTGTATATATATCTATGCACCAGTCTGCGTACACGTCAGATCAGATCACTTGGACATGGCTGCGTATAAGAGGTATAAAAACAATATAAATACTGTTCGTTTTCTCAAACAAACCGCTCGTTTCGTGTCTTAGGCCATCAATGTGTACTTACGATGGGGAATTGTTTAATTTGGACGACGGGGAATTGTTTAATTTGGACTCTGTGCTTGCTCTTTGAGACAGTGACCATCGACCTGCATTATATGACTGACAGACAAGAACGGTTTGACCTAAAAATATCAAAATTTCAAAGTGAACTATCCCTTTAACCTCAAACCTGAAATTCTATAATGAAATGTATTTGTGTAGTTTGCGAAATGTGTCTCCAGACTGGGACATGTTAATACTTTCACAGCCACCTCCTGTAGAGATGCTTTAGTTGATATTTAAAGAACAAAATGTTTTTGATTGAAAAATCTGTGTTCTGCGTTCACAAATCAGTCTGAATACAAATGAAGCTGAGAGAAGTAGCATTCAAACTTTTTTGATGGTGTTAACTGGCAAAACAGGATGTGACTAAAGAAAAAAAGGTTAGAATCCTGAATCCAAAACATGAGCGGGAATGAATAGACACTCTTTTTTTTATATCATGTACAGTTATGCAACATAACTATCAAAGCTACTAATATTTTATTTTGGAAGTAGCATTCAAAATTGTGCTATACGAGCATGTGATGGACATCTGCCCCTAAAACTGAACCTGCCCAGTTTCCAACAGTAAAAAATAAATAAAAGTATTTATAGATTAAATATACTAGAACATGCTTAAACATGTCATCAATACATTGCTTATAGTATTGCTTGATATTTTCATAATCTGTCCTACAGCGAAAGCATGTCTGCTCTCGTCATTGGCTTAATCGTAGCAGCGATTGTAATCATCATCATCATCATCATCATCTGCTGCTGTGTCTATAAATGCAAAAAAAAAAAAAGTAAGTGTTTCCTTCATTTTATCCCACAGAAATGTATCTGTGTGTGAATTTAACGACAGACATGTTTAGCTTGTTAAAACTGCACTTATATTTTAGTGATAATGGAAATGAGGGATGTTCAATTATATAGGGCGGTTGTGAAACTGGATTATAAAATTATCTTGTTTTTCAGCTATGGAAGAAACGCATGTAACGATCATTCGGTCGCGGCCGGTCGCGGTCGTGCAGCCGTTCGAGCAGCCGGTCGAGCAGCCGGTCGAGCAGCCGGTCGAGGAGCCGGTCGTGCAGCCGATCGAGCAGCCGATCGAGCAGCCGGTCGAGCAGCCGGTCGTGCAGCCGTTCGTGCAGCCGGTCGAGCAGCCGGTCATGCAGCCGGTCGAGCAGCCGGTCATGCAGCCGGTCATGCAGCCGGTCGAGCAGCCGGTCGTGCAGCCGTTCGTGCAGCCGGTCGAGCAGCCGATCGTGCAGCCGGTCGAGCAGCCGTTCGTGCAGCCGGTCGAGCAGCCGGTCATGCAGGCGGTTCAGTACCCATCATTCCGTCCGATGGCAGCGCAGCCGCTCACCTTCGTACAGTAGGAGACTGGGCCTTATCGGATGCAGATCACACAAGACTAGTGCAGTCTTTCTCAACTGTGGGCCATGACCCAAACTTGTTTTTTTTATTTGTTTTTCTGGTGTGAGACTTTTACTTTGAAAGATGTGCGTGAAAACTGTTAACTCTTCTGCAGAGACTTTGCTCTTCTGTCAGATAGAATGTGCTTTTCCATTCGACTGCGCTACTTTTCCATTGGTTTTTATGTGCATGTGCTAGTCTGTGTTTGACTGTTTTTGCAGCATTTGTGCATGACCTGGCATTCTAAAAGTGCAGTGCTTAAGTTAAAACTTTTAAAACTTAAAAAAAAGAATGAGACTTTTCTTTTTCTGTAGACTTTTTTTTTTCGTTCTATTGATCTGCTCGTTCTATTGATCTGCAGTTTTCCTGATTCAGTGTCTTTATTCTAATGTAACGTAGTTACATTGTCAATTATGAAATCACCAAAAAGTAGCAATAAATGACCTAAGTGTGGTACATTGTGTGTTCGCTGGGAAGGGTTTGCATTCTATTCACCATTTTTGAGAAATAAATTATCTTGGGTCCCCAAATTCCCCAAAATTTGTGTTGCCGCTTAATGACCTAGGGGAAATATGAGAATATGCCAAACCATTTCAGAACCACTGCACTAGAGGATGTGTTTGTCAGAGTTATTAAAATTGCTCAATTTCTGTCTTATTTTCAGTTTGCCCTTTCAATTTAGTTTTTGTTTGTTTATTTTGTGTTTTCTTTCTGTTTTGTTGAAGGTTTCCCATTATATTTGATTTTAGTGTTTTATGGCTGCCAAAGTTAACCAATTTAATTTAAATCAGTTTAGTATTTCAAAATGTTCTATTGAAGACTAAAATTTCATCTTTGAATATAATTTCATTATTTAATTTCATAATTTCATGTAAAGACGGTACTCCTCTGCATAGAGTTGACACTATTAAATATCTTGGTGTATGGCTTGATTCTAAACTTTCCTTTAAACCACACATTAATCATGTTTTACGAAAAGTCAATGTTGGAATGAGTATTTTGCACCGATCTCGAAATTGCTTCTCTTATAGTGTTCGTAAGAAACTAGTTGCTCAATTAATATTTCCGTTTTTTGACTACTGTGATGTGGTTTATCAGACGGCATTAAAATCTGATCTTGTCTCACTTAATTCGGCATATAATAGAATTTGCAGATTCGTTTTAGGATGTTCTTTTTCCACTCACCACTGTACAATGTATGATGCACTTCAGTGGCCATCTTTGAATGTGAGAAGGCAGATTCACTGGCTACAATTTATATTTAAATGTATTTATTTTGATTATCCTAGTTATCTACAACAATACTTTGTACTTTTTTCTTCAAACCACCAAGTTAGGCATTCTGTCCAGACTTACTTTCTCGTTCCTCGTGTTAAAAAAACAGTAGGTAAGAAAGCATTTTTGTTTAAAGCCGTATTAGACTGGAATAATTTGCCTGTAGATATTAGATCCATTACGTCATTTCGGTTGTTTAAACAATCTTTATTATCTTATTTTAAAGTAGATTGCACATGCTATCACTGAAACTGTCGTTGTTGTTGTGTACTGTTGTTTTTTTTGTTTTGTTTGTTGTCTGCCTGTTTGTTGATGTATTGTTAATTGTAATCTTGTTATGTTCTTTAAGTTGTAATTGCTTCATTGTAAGGACCCCCTCGAAAACGAGATGATACATCTCAAGGGGTTAATCCTAATACATTCTAATAATTTAATATTATGTATCTGTATTATTATCTTATGAAATTTAAAATGCACGAGTTAGACTATAGATTGCATGGACACATGTGTTTAAGGAACATATTTTAGACACAAGGAGGGTAGCTGGGAGGATTATGTATTCTGTTTAAAGGTATGTGTAAAGTGCAATGTTCACTTAGCAGAGAGTTCCAGTGAAGATGATGTGTTAATGTGGAAAGTGGATTGTACCATTAGCATATACGTTCCATCTTTAAACAATGTTTTTCTACCTTATAAGAAGTCAAAAGTCGTTCAGTTGTGTATTTAAGCTCAATCTTACTGTACTACGGTAACACGGAAACGCATAGACCTGGCATGAATATAACATCATCTCAGAGTTTCTCTCCTGACATATAAGAATAACGATTTTCCGTGGCAAGATAACTGGTGTCCGGTCCTGTGAATCAAATAATTACGGGGAAAAGGCTTAATTCCAAGTCTACACTATACTGGCATGTTTAATGCAGGTGGATTGTAAATGCTCAAATTTGTACTGTTTAATATATTGTAATAAATTAACTTGTGGTGTAGTGGCTTCCTTTTCCTTCTTAAGCCACTTCCGTGAGGGAAAGTATGTTTGATGCTAGACCTGTTTTAAACAAGACTTGAACTTTATTGTAACAAAAAGGTGAAAACTTAAAAACAAAACTCTGGCTTCCAAAACAAGCAGTGTGGTGTAATGTAGGTCAAAAAACTGTCTCCCTTCAACTCTTCAGATACCATCTGTAATGAGACTCTGACTTACTCCATTGACTGACTGTAATGCTTTAATGAAAACGATAACATCCCGTACAGCAACTACTAGTCTGTGAACATTCATTATACAACAGCGCCCTCTTGTGTCCTGGAGATCTTATCATATCATTACATCTCTCCTTTTCTAAAGTGATTTAACAGAAATATAGGGCAATTGTACTACATGTGGCAGGAAGGGTGTTTCTGTTTTTTTCATCATTGTTATTGATGGCCATTCTAGCATATCATCTGTGCTCTTGGGCTTTAAAACAGCAACGCATTTACCGCTCGTCAGGCGTCACGTTTTGAATCGCTGCGTCGTTAACGCGCTTCCGTCACTGCTTCCTGGAAACCGGATGCGAGCACCCGAGTTGGGGCTCCCAAGATGGCAGCGTTGTAGGAGGACGTGTGCTTGTCGCTCTGCGAGCAATTTCGAAGGGTTTATGATATTACTGCCATTTTTTTTTAAATAATTTGATGGCAGAACCTTAAAAAAAAAAAAACGAACATATAGCAAGACGTAGTAATTGTAGGCTACCACGAATGCCCAAGTCTAAAAAGAAAAAGAGGAACTCTGAAAGTTTAACGACTTCTCAACACGTGTCGCTAAACATGGAAGATAACCAGTCTCAAGAGTCGGTTGGCCAGAATCCTTTGAGTGGAGACGAAATGTGCTGGTATGAAACCACCCCAGAGCCATTGTCAGACACCGGTTTATTTCCCATATTGGCGGTGGAGACACCAGAGAAGCCTGCCAAGAAAAGGAATCGTGAATCTCAATCAGGTGGGCGAAACTGGGAGACGGCTAATGCTGAACTCATGGAGGCGATACGAGCCATGACCAGCAAGCAGGATGAAACACTCCGGAGAGTCTCTGCTATAGGCATAACTACTGAAGCTACTTCCAAACGGGTTGAGGAGCTGACAACAACTGTCAAACAGCTGTCACTGGATGTTCAACAACACAAGCAAACACTGGAGAAAATGAAAGTTGCCAATACAAAGCTCCAAGAAGAAAATAAGCACCTGAGAGAAGCTGTTGCTGAGTGTCAACGCTACAGCAGAAGGTGGTCGCTTAAGATGCACGGCGTAAGGGAGTCAAGAGATGAAGACATCAGAGGCAAGATAATCGACATCCTTGGGAAAATGGCACCAAAGCTTCGTGAAGACTTGAAACAAGGCATTGACATCGTCCATCGCGTGGGAAAACTGAGAGATGACGGCGCTGCGAGATCAACTATAGTTTTGTTTGCCTTGCGTCGCCTTCGTGATGCCGTCTGGAAAGAAGCTAAAAACTCTCAGTATTTGCAAGAGAATCGTCTCAGGATTACCGAAGCTCTTTCTCCGGAGGACAGAGCGGCTCGGGAGAAGCTCTGGCCTTTGATCAAGAAGGCGCGTGATGAAGGGAAAAAGGCTTCATTCCGAGGTGCTTCGGCTGTCATCAATGGAAAAGTTATTGACTGTCCGGAATAGCCTCGTTGGCTGAGCATCTTCTTTTATCAAAGGTATTAAAGTACACATAAGCCCACTGTTCATGTGGCATTTTTGGAAAATAACTTCAATGGTCTATTTTGTTTTGGAGATGTAATACAACGTATGTAGCTAGGCTACCTTGTCGTTTAGACTTGGATTAATCTTCCTTTTTGTTGTAGCCATAGACAGGCATGAACACTTTGCCAGCGCTCGTTACAGACTGAGATGATTGAGCACTTAATACTAGTGCTACCTTAACAGATTTTACTTTGTTCATTTTTTTTTATGATCTCCTTGTTGGACTTTAAATGAGATCATGTTAGTTTCATTTACTATAAGTGCAGCCGTCTCAAACGTTCTTGATTCTAAGTTGACGGCTACTTGTACAACAGGGTTCTTGCTATTTTAAGGCAGGTTATCATCACCTTCTTGTAAGGTCTTTGCATACTTTTTGCGTTCAATAGTACTTTCAGGTCATTTCTGTTCTATATCTCTGTTCCTTTATGGACTTTTTGTTTAAACGTCTTAACGTCTTGTCTTTAAATGTGAGAGGTATTCGGGACTTAACAAAATGGAAAGCATTATTTTTATTCTGTAAAAGGTCTGAAGCTGACTTGATTTTATTACAGGAAACGCACTCTTGTGACTCTGATACAGGGTTCTGGAAAGCTCAATGGGGTAATGTTGCCCACTTTAGTCATGGTTCTAATCATTCTGCTGGTGTCTCAATCCTTGTGCATGGTTTCAAGGGAGATGTTTTGGAAGTTGTGCCCTCTAGTGACGGAAGATGGATAACAATAATAGTTAAGCAGGACAATACAGTTTTCATAGTTTGCAATGTATATGGATTTAATTCACACTTTGACAACAAAAACTTATTCAATACCATTACTGGCAAGCTAAGGGATTTTAAGGGAAAATACGTAAATGCCTTTATAATTCTTTCGGGGGATTTCAATGAATGTCCTGACGAAATAGAGGATAGATACCCACCTAGAGCGGCTCGTTCCTCCCAAGGAAGCGATTTAATCTCTTCTCTGTGCTCAGACCTATCCTTGACTGATGCTTGGCGTTTTTTTAACCCAGACATCAAAGATTTCACCTGGAGTAATAGAAGTCTGACTTTGAAGTCGAGAATTGATTTATTTTTAGTTTCTTCTTCTTCTCTTCAATTTGTTAATGAGGTTAAACATGTTTATGCACCCCTTTCGGACCACAACTTCATTATTTTGAAACTAGGCTCCATTGACCCGCAATCGGGCATGAGAGGTTATTGGAAGTTTAACAATACTCTTTTGAGTGACGACTCCTTTAATGATTCTGTTAAGCTTCTAGCGAAAGAGATCTTCGAGATTGACATTAATAATGGACATAAGAAAAAGTAGGAGTACTTAAAGTATAAAATTAGACAATTGGCTGTAAAAAGATCTAAGGAAATAAAGAAAGAAAAATATAATTCAGAACATGTCTTGATGAATAAGTTAACTCAATTAATGTCAAAAGGAAACATTAACCCAGAAGAAGAAATTGAGCTAAAAGCCATCCAAATTCAGATAGACCAAATATATACAGAAATGGCAAAGGGGGGCATTTATTAGATCAAGGGCTAAGTCTGGAAGAGGGCGAAAAGAACACCAATTATTTTTTTGCTTTAGAAAAAAGGAATGCTAAAAGAAATTCTGTAACTGAGCTCTACATTGATGGCACCCTTTCTAAGGATCTTACTCACATTTCTAAATTTGTTAGCTCGTTTTATGGTAATTTATATCAGTCTAATTTTAACAGAGAAGAAAGTGTAAGTTTTTTTTGAAAAAATTCAGCACAGTATCCCTATTATTAGTGAAGATTATAAAGCATCTTGTGACGCTGATCTCTCTTTAAATGAGGTTAAAAATGCTTTGTTTGCTATGAAGAAGGGAAAATCTCCCAGGATAGATGGGCTAGGAGCGGAGTTCTATATTCATTTCTGGGAGCTTATTCAACTCCCTTTAATGCACATGTATAGGGAGTGTATTGATCAAGGGGAAATGACCACAACAATGAAGCAAGGCATCATCTCCTTGATCCCGAAACCTGGTAAAGACCCTCACTTAATTGATCATTGGCGTCCAATCACATTATTAACTATAGATTATAAAATTCTGGCCTCTGTATATGCAAATAGATTAAAATCTGATTTAAATTCAATAATTGCATAAACTCAAACGGGTTTCATGAAAAACTGCCACATTAGCAATAATATAAGGCTTGTTTTAGACTTGCTTGACTATGCTGACAATATTGATTCTGACGCCTTCGTTTTGTTTCTTGATTTTTACAAAGCGTTCGACACAATCGAACACCCTTTTTTAATACAAGCCATCAAGGCATTTGGTTTTGGAAGCCCTTTCATCGACATTGTCAGCATGTTCTACAAAGATATAAATAGCTCTGTTATAATTAATCAAAATACTTCTCCACGATTTCAGATTAATAGGGGGGTCAGGCAGGGGTGCAACATTTCTCCCTTTTTATTTATCTTAGTAACCGAACTACTAGCTATACACTTAGTAAAGGAAGTACATTTTGAAGGAATAAAGATTTTTGGAAAAGAAATAAAGATCTCACAGCTGGCGGACGACACCACCATTTTTCTGAACAACAAGGACCAGTTGAGCATTGTCTTTGAACTGGTGGAGAAATTCTCTTCTGCGTCTGGTTTAAGGCTTAATCGATCCAAGTGTGAGCTGTTGCCACTTCATTGTTGTAGTGACTCTGCTATTGATAACATTCCAGTTAAACAGAATGTAAAATATTTAGGTATACATGTATGTAAAAATATTATAGTTAGACAGAACTTAAATTTTTCGAACAGGATACAGAAAACCAAATTAATATTCAACAAGAGACTTGTCCGTCTTAGGTAGAGTATTACTCTCCAAAGCAGAAGGCCTTTCTCGCTTTGTTTACTCTTCCTTGTCTCTATTTGTAAAGGACTCAATTGCTAATCAAGTCAACAAGACTTTTTTAGATTTCATTTGGAAGAACAAGTCTCATAGGCTTAAAAAGAATGATCTCTCTAACCCTAAAGAAAAGGGAGGTCTAGAGATTTTGGATTTTATAGATGTGGTCAACACATTCAAAATTAATTGGTTAAAAAGGTGCATTCGAAATCCTTATTCTATTTTTTTCTTTATTCCGAACTTTATTTTTAATAAGCTGGGTGGGCTCTCGTTTCTTCTAAAGTGTAATTTTATACCAAATAAACTACCTATTACAAGGTATTGCTACTGACCTATAAAGCCCTAAACGGCTTAGCTCCAGTCTATTTAACGGATCTTCTATCGCCCTATAATCCATCGCGCTCTTTAAGATCACTAAATTCAAGGCTTTTGGTCATACCTAGGATATCCAGAACCACCAAAGGAGGGAGAGCATTTTCACATTTGGCTCCAAAACTCTGGAATAGTCTTCCTGATACTGTTCGTTGCTCAGACTCGCTCTCCCAGTTTAAAACTAGATTAAAGTCGCATCTCTTCAGCCAGGCATTCATATAATCCTACAGTTCAAACTACAATCCGGCCTCTAGCTCATAAATGCCAGAGGAGAACTGGCCCCCGACTGAGCCTGGGTTCTCCCAAGGTTTTTTTTTCTCTATTAGGTCACCTGATGGAGTTTTAGGACACCATTAGGTCACCTGATGGAGTTTTAGGACACCATTAGGTCACTTGATGAAGTTTTTCGGTTCCTTGCCACTGTTGCCTTTGGCTTGCTCAGTTGGGGATATTTTGGGGATATTTAATTTAATTTTATCAATCAATAAATTCCTCTTGAAACAAACTTTGTTGTATTATTTTAATTTAATACTGTGAAGCTGCTTTGATACAATCTGTATTGTGAAAAGCGCTATACAAATAAACTTGACTTGACTTGACCTATCAAACTGTCCAACTTCCATCAACAGTCCCTCTTGGCCTGGAAATTATCCTTCAATCACAACTTCTCACCACACAAATCTCTCCTTTGGAGCAATAGCGACATTCTTATTAGGAATAAATCAGTATTCTTCCCTAAGTGGTTCGATAGAGGAATTAACCATGTACTCTGCTTATTTGATGATTCTGGCACCATGCTCTCTTATGAACAGTTTATGGAAGCTCATGATTTCCCAATACCTTTTAAAGATTTTAAATCTATCACTGATGCCATCCCCATCGGAATCAGACAATTCATTAAAAATCATCTGAGCTATGGAAACAAAGATATCAGACAGCTTTCACTTATGTTGGATGGTGTAGAACTGTCTGATAAAAAATGTAACAATAAGCATATTCGCCGACATTTGCAAAAGAGTAACTCCATTGCTCCAAGGGGGATGTTTTATTGGAATTCCTTAAGTGAAATAAATTGGAAAAAAACATGGTTGATTCCTCACAAATACTGTATCTCTAATAAAGCTAAAGAGGTCCACTTTAAACTTTTACATAACATTTACCCTACAAATTGTTTTGTTGCTAAGTTTCTAGACATTGACACATGCTGCAGCTTTTGTAAACAGGACACTGAAACCATTCCTCATTTATTATTTAATTGTCCAGTTACCAAAAGGTTTTGGGAAGATTTGGGTACTCACTTTCTCCAATCTCAAAATATAACTCACTCATTCACCCTGAAAGATATTATCTGTTACTTTTGTTTCCCACAAGATGGCACCCTGGAGTTTGTATTAAATTTTATAATCTTATATGCTAAGTTCTTTATACACAAGCAGAAATGTAATAAGTCTTCCTTATGTTTTAAACATTATGTTTTGGAACTTAAAGGGATACTTCAGAATTTAGCATTAAGCTTTGTATTAGTAGAAAACCTGTAGTATTTTCGAATTACCGTGCTTTCCACCCTCATATCCCCCTGAGAGGAGAGATTTATGTACTTTTTGTCTGGAAAAAATCCTCAGATGACGCAAAAATCGTCATTTTGCGTCATCGGAGGATTTTTTGGCCAGAGGCTAAAGACTACAGCCAGTAGTAGGGGCTGTTCCACATGTGTTCAACCCGCCCATAGAGGGATCTCACTCACAGAATGTACACAGTGTCAGCCGTCTTTCTTTGGAAGCTAAAATAGCAGGCTCTTGTTCTGTGGAGAAAGCTGAGTAGTAGGAGAAAGCTGAGTAGTAGGGATTACCATCCTCTTTTTCCCGGACATGTCCGGCCGTCCAAAATGTCTGCGTTTCGGCTTTTGCTTTCTGCAGTCGCCATTCATTGTTTACATGCACAGCTTTTGTTTCAATCTAACTGAATTCATTCCGATTGGTGAATCTGAATGTAGTGTTTACATGAACGCTAAACAAGTGATCGGTTGATGTGCGTTTTAACATTGCTAAGAAAATTCCCGCTCCTCGGAGACCGATGCGTCTCAGTAATGACGCCACCGGCCTCGCGCCGTTCTCCCGCGGCCCTCAGTCTCGTCCTGCTCGCCGTTCTCCCGAAGCCCTCAGCCTCGTCCTGCTCGCCACAGTAAACATAATGAATGGCGACTGTAGAACGCAAAAGCCGAATCCCGGACATTTTGAGTGATCTCGAAATCCCCGGCAAACTCGTCACGGAGACTCACTAGTAGCTAATCCTTGTTGTTTTCAACTGCGCTCTCTAACCGGTAGGCGTGGCTTGGGAGTGGCCTCCTAGGGCAGCGAAGCAAGTGCATTCTGGGAGTTGTTGTCTTTCATCCACATAAGCCAAAAATACATTTTCTGGCTTTTCTCAGTCTAGAAAGCTCCAAATTCAAAAATTTCTTCACATTTCTTCTACATAAATGACCTATTTTAAATACACATTCATCTTTCCAGAGGTGAAGTATCCCTTTAATATGCTTCTTAAATCACACAAGGTTGTAAAGAACAAGACAAATGGAAAACTTTTGTGTAAATATTATGACCTATTTCCCGAATTCTCTTAATATTCTTATTTTTCCACCTCTATTTAGTATGTATGTTTTTTTTTTTGTTGTTTTTTTCTTCTTTTTGTTTGTTTTGTTCTTTGTCTCTGGTATGGTATGTCTGTAAATGTTTGATTGTATATTGATGGTTTTACACGTTTGTACCCAATGTTGCCTTCAATAAAAAAAATAAAAATAAAAAAAGTTGGTAAGGAGAATGCGCTGCTAGTTGTTTTTAGCTCATGAAGTGTATGTAGTTATGAGAAGTGTGTTCTTTTAATGTACCTTTTAGAGACACCGCTTTGCTTTGGAGAGCGTGCTGCTGTCTTCCGCTGCACAAGCTCGTTATGATTGTTATTGTTTGCGTGTACTGGATGTGGACGCTGGAGAAGGTATAGGGAGAGTTTGCTAATCTCTCGCTAATCGTGCTCTGTTGTATGAAATGCGTGTTTTTGAAGTGCTAGTTTGTATTTAAGGAAGTGTCCTAATCCATACCCTTTCTCAGTTGTGAGAACCTGAGTTCCCCTCCAGAGAAAGCTACGTTTCGTTTTCCTCGACGATCGGTATGTATTAGTTTTACGTGCATGCATTAAGTTAGAGAATTTATCTAGCAGAGTAACAATCTTATGTTGTTTATAGGGTCCTGTTTATAGGTCTGTAAAGGGCTAACTTATAACTGCCTTCCAGTCGGGGTGCTCCGTGTTCATTTACGGCCGCAGTGCTGTCCTGTTTCGATCCTGTTTCGATCCTGTTTCAACTGTATAACTGTCAACAGATTCAACTTGGGACTTTAGTTGATTTTTTTTTTTTTTTTTTTTTTTTTTTTTGGCTTGTATGTAGTTTTCATTTTTCTTTGGACTTATATTAGCTACAAAGACTGGTGCTAAAATCTGAACTGCAATCTTTGCTCTTCTCTCATTTCAATTTATTTGGATTCTTTCTGCTTGCTCTTTCACTTTCACTTTCACGATTTTGCTTCTAAAGTTGAATTATCTATTCTCCAATTATTTTCTGAAATAATAGTTCATTTCTTTAACTTGCTTTATTTTGCTCCAAATTGCTTGACTTGTTTGCTTGATTAATAATTTTGACTGCAGTTTGGTTTGTTTCCTTTATTGATTTCTTTATATATTTTGCTGTTGTTGACATTTGGGTTTAGTTTCAATCAACTGTTGATTTCAATTTATTAGTTGTAAAATGATTTTGGTTACTTTGATTTGAGCATTAATAATCTTTCCAGCTGTCAAACTGATTATTTTTGTATTTGATTATTTCTGTATTTGATGTATATCTTTTGTGTGTGTTAGCAGGGCCTGAGCACCAGGGGCAGAGGATTCTTATGGGTGACGGTATCTTTTCTCACCGTGTGCAGTGCTTGGTATTAACACCTGTGTGAGTGTGTGTGTGTGTGTGTGTGTGTGTGTGTGTGTGTGTGCAGTGAAGTGCAGTGGTCCTTCATCTGCGGGTGGCATGCTATGACTCTCTGCCTCTGTGCCTCTCGTCCCTGCTTTGACCTGGTTCTAAACCTTTAGGGGTTCATTGAATTTGAACAAAGTGCTTTATATCCTTTTTATACTGTTCTCTTTTAAGAATTGTCAATAAAAGCTATTTTTGTACGATGACCCATGTCTCTGACTCGCTTAGGTGATACGAACCTGTGTGTGCCTTTTGTTGGGGCCTATTCTCATTCTTTGGGTGAAATTCCCAGAGTGGCGTAGTCGGAGTGTGAATGATACAATCTTATTAATTATAATTCTTTAAGAAACCCCATCTTACTGCCCTCCTGTCACCCGCCACATACATAAAGTTGAACTTAAAATGGCAGCATTTAAAAGTCAGGATGCTCTCTGTAACTTCCTCCTGTAAAGGAATAACGTTTATAAAATGTAACATTCAAGAAGGCATTATTTAAGTAAGAACGTTCACAGGTAACCTGTTAGGGGATAACAAACGTTAAGAGATAAACTGTTCTCGGGTATCTGTAATTCAGTTAAGTTCATTCTCTCTGTTACAAGTTCAGTCTTTCTTTGGATTTGGGTTTTCTGAATGTGTATTATCTTTCTTTTCTCTCCGTGTTCTCTCCTTTCCCCTCTGTATATGCAGGGGTGTCTTCCTCTGTTTTGATGAGCTTTCTTCTATTTCGCCTGTACTGCTGTCCGTCTGCTTCCACTAGGTATGACCGTGGCTCGGGTGTTGGTTTTACTACTTTAGCTGGTCTCCACTGCTTACCCTCCCTTAAAACCTACTTTTGGGCTTCACTCCTGGGTCCCAGGTTATTCTGTCTTTGTTGTGCTCGCCTGATTTCACACAAGACAGGCACTGGTCACTATGGTGGCGTTGGTATAGACGTTCCCATAGCGTCAATCTCGACACAACGCTCGTTCCCTCTTCTTTTTTTTTTTTAAAGCAGTTTTTTTTTTTTAGGCTATCAGATTTTTTTATGAAGATCATGCAATCATGACCAATGCCGATTACAGTATCTGTCACTCAGGCTTCACTAACGTGATTGGTACCATAGACTATAGGCTAGACCATAGACTGCCATCAAGGCCTCAATGAAGGGGATTATGTGAAAAGAAAGGGGGTTCACAATGTAAATGTGCAGCCCAGTTACTATTGGGATTCTTAATATTCCAGATTACTAATATTATTTCAAATAAAAAAAAGGCAGTTGACTAAAATCTTCCATATCACAAATGTGAAAGCAAAATGGCCAGGATCTGTGCATGACTTAAGCATTTTCAGAGATTCACATTTATGCACATTATTTGAAAGTGGTAAGAAAAGTTCCACAATTAAATATCAAGCTCTCTGTATTACATACACTTATGCTGATCCTAACAGAACTGCATTTTTTCATAGGTGATTATGACATGTTCCTGCCAGCAGACAGGTGTTTATGACCCCATTCCCTGACCCAAACCAGTTACAATGCAGCTCTAGCCAGGACAAGGGCACACAATGAAATGAACTTTGGCTAACTAAAGGGAAGATGTCAGTGTCTGATAAGTCTGAGGGTTGCACACCTGACAGGGCCTGTGACATTGTTAGAAGCATGTGCCATATTACACAACATTGCCAAAAAAACTAAAAACTTTTTATTAAATGTTTAATAAAAGACAAATATGCTTAGTTCCTTGAGTTTTATTTCAATTGTTCTTTGTAAAGAAAAGCCAGTGGTCAAGTGCCTGCAACAAGAGATATTAGACACATGCCTCATGCAACAAATAAAAAGGAAAAGTTGTCTATCCACTGCCCACCTGTAGGCCTATGTCTCCTCTGTCTGTGCAGACTCTTCTGTAGGCCTTTCTGTAGATGTGGAATCCTGCTACTTATATTGCAGCCATAAAGCATACAAGTATAAATTAAGTAAAGTTATTTATGCACTTGCAGGTAGGCTAGTTCCTCCATATGACAGTTATCTGAGAGGGTTTATTCACTGTCCAGTGCAATGGAAACAAATAGACATTACTAAGTCTTATACTTTCTTTCCTTTGGAAAGTTAGAAAATGTCCACTTACTGCACATATTTCAGCACCACTTTCTTGGGAACAGATACAAGTGTTGGTGTATTATGTAAAAGTGCACAAAAGAGGAAAACACAATGTCATTACAATGAACTACACTCGGGAAAAATGTGATCAATAACTCATGGCAAAATATTTTTACATTAACATAAGTTTATCAGTTTTCACTTTCACAAGTCAAAGCAATTCATCATTACTCAAGATTTAACAGTTGAAATGACTATACAGCCTTAATTTAATGCAGCAAAAATTATTTTACAGTGTAGGCTACTAAGACTGTCTAAGACTAAGTCTGTTTGCTTTTATAAACAGACGACCATTTATTTAACAGTGCCTTTTATAAAAGAGACTATAATATAACAAAAAATTACCATTATATGTAGAATATTTTTGTACTTCACTTTTATTTGTTCCCATGTTCTAGTGTGGTGACTCTGACATTGACTCATCTAGGTGGATGCTGCACATTGGTGGTGCTTGAGGAGATTCCCCCTTCCATGTAAAGCGCTTTGAGTACCTAGAAAAGCGCTATATAAATGTAACGAATTATTATTATTATTACAATGAACAAAGTAATTATGCAATTATTAAAATACAAAAATATAGGCTAATAAGTGATAAAAACATCTAACATGGCCACTTCTAACGGATTTAAATTGTCTGCTACTTTTTGCCAGCCCTCTCTCCTGGCTTTTGCAGACTTTGAGGTGTTCCCTGGCGTTTTGATTAAACATTAAAATTCGGAATAAACTTTGACTATTAGTTCTTGCTCTGCTGAGGAGAAAAACTGAGCGCGCTCTTTGGCCACGCTGAACAGCCAATAGCAGCGTTGCTGATCAATGTTTCTACTATCGATACATATCCCCTTTTAAACCAGCGCATGAACGCACAATTATCTCAGATAACTCAATCCAGCGATACTAATCATATCCGGCAAGTGTGTTCGAAGAACCGAGTTAGCCAGATCATGATTAGCACGATGATATCATCTTGGATGTGTAATTTGATCTCGGATGTTTTAAGCAACGTACGAAGAACGGGCCCCTGATGAGTCCAGAATATGAACGCAACGTTTTTAACTTCACGTTAAGCATTTTCCTCCCATTGAAAACCATTATAAGAACGCTAAATGTGGCTTTATGCATATTAGAATGTGCCCTTATTATGTCGAAATAACGAGATATTCATGTCGAAATAACGAGATATGTCGAAATAAGATATTATGTCGAAATAAGTCAAGTCAAGTCAAGTCAAGTTTATTTGTATAGCGCTTTTCACAATACAGATTGTATCAAAGCAGCTTCACAGTATTAAATTAAAATAATACAACAAAGTTTGTTTCAAGAGGAATTTATTGATTGATAAAATTAAATTAAATATCCCCAAAATATCCCCAACTGAGCAAGCCAAAGGCAACAGTGGCAAGGAACCGAAAAACTTCATCAAGTGACCTAATGGTGTCCTAAAACTCCATCAGGTGACCTAATGGAGAAAAAAAACCTTGGGAGAACCCAGGCTCAGTCGGGGGCCAGTTCTCCTCTGGCATTTATGAGCTAGAGGCCGGATTGTAGTTTGAACTGTAGGATTATATGAATGCCTGGCTGAAGAGATGCGACTTTAATCTAGTTTTAAACTGGGAGAGCGAGTCTGAGCAACGAACAGTATCAGGAAGACTATTCCAGAGTTTTGGAGCCAAATGTGAGAATGCTCTCCCTCCTTTGGTGGTTCTGGATATCCTAGGTATGACCAAAAGCCTTGAATTTAGTGATCTTAAAGAGCGCGATGGATTATAGGGTGATAAAAGATCCGTTAAATAGACTGGAGCTAAGCCGTTTAGGGCTTTATAGGTCAGTAGCAATACCTTGTAATTAATACGGAACTTTATAGGTAACCAATGCAGTGATGATAAAATCGGTGTTATATGATCATATTTTCTTGATCTAGTAAGAACTCTAGCGGCGGCATTTTGGACTAACTGTAGCTTGTTTATTGAGGATGCAGGACAACCAGCTAATAAAGCATTACAGTAATCCAGTCTCGAGGTCATGAATGCATGAACTAACTTTTCTGCATCAGAAACTGATAGCATATTACGTAGCTTAGCAATGTTTCTAAGGTGGAAAAAGGCTGTTTTTGTAACATATGAAATATGATTTTCAAAAGACAGGTTGCAATCGAGTATAACACCCAGGTCTTTTACTGTAGAGGATAAAGTAACAGGACATCCTATGATGTTAAAGTTGTATTGTGCGAGGTTTTGTGGGCGGTTTTTTGAACCGATAAGTATTACCTCTGTCTTGTCTGGATTTAATAAAAGAAAATTACGGGTCATCAGGCGTCAGGTGCTTGCGGAGCACTGGCTGCAATTTTAGTTTTTATGTTGTCTCTTAATGTTGTAGGTTTTAGATTTGAACAGATCTACAAGCATAATGGAAATAACGCATATATACGGGAGCCCGTTTATAAAGTCTGTGGATTCTCTGTGAACGCAGATAACAAACTTTTTGGATATGGCAGTTCTGCTTTGATCACCACGCAGACCCATTTTGCTGTCAGGAACAGAGCTCGTGGAAGGCAGCAGGCTGACGCTTTTGGCACAATATTATCTATCTGTCTGCTGCTCGCCGGAGATATTCACCAGTGTCCGGGGCCAAACGGCTTGCAAATGAAACACCGGCCAAAGACGAGTTGCAACAGTGACTGTCCTAACTGCGGTAAGGCTGTGAGGATTAACGCTAAAGCGGTCGCTTGTGACTTTTGCGATGCTTTTGTTCACATAAAGTGTGGAAATATTGCACCTAAAATCTATGATCTGGCCGTAAGGAGTAATTCTGACATTCCGTTAGCATGTAACAGGTGTTGCATGAATGAAATGTGTCACGTGAACGTCATTGATTGCTTGGAGGAGTTGGATATGCAGTGTTCTGATGATATTTTGGTTGATGCAAGGAATGACTGTGAGGCTGTCTTTAATCGGAAAGGGCTTCACTTTATTCATGTTAATGCAAGGAGCTTGCTGTCTAAACTTGAGGAGATCAGTCAACTTGCAAGAACCTCTAAGGCTGCTGTGATTGCTGTGTCAGAAACCTGGCTTGATGGATCAATACAGGATGTTGAAGTCGAGCTTGCGGATTACTCCATTTACAGGCACGATCGGAACAGAAACGGAGGAGGAGTGTGCCTATTTATAAGGAATGATTTGTCATATAACCCGCGGGCTGATCTACAGGTGGAAGGTTTGGAGACTGCATGGATTGAACTATTGCTTCCTAAAACTAAACCCATTATCATTTGTGTTTGTTATAGACCCCCTAAGCAAACAGATTTTTATGAACTTCTTGAAATGGTCTGCTATAAGAGTAATGTATGTATGGAGAACGAATGTATTCTTATGGGGGATTTTAACACAAATGTATTGCAGCCTAGTAAGAGCAGCCTGAAAGAATCTCTTTTAACTTTTTGCAAGGTGTCGGGCCTAAAACAGTTAATCGCTGAACCTACTAGAGTGTCTGCTAACAGTCAGTCCCTATTAGACTTAATATTAGTTTCAGAACATAAAAATATTTCTCAATCAGGCATCCTTGATATTGCTTTGAGTGATCATAGTGTCACCTATTGCACTCGTAAAATATCTAAATCACTATTGAAGACTGGCAGCCATAGTTCAATTAGATATAGATGTACAAAACATTATACAGCTGAGGAATTTAAAGAAATGCTTTCTAGAAGGAATTGGTCAGATGTTTTCGGAAGCAATGATGTTGATGGGGCCTGGTCTTTGTTTAAACAGCACTTTTTAGAAACTCTTGATAATGTTGCACCAATGAAGGAAACCAGAATTAAACAGAGAAGTGCAATTTGGATGACTTCTGACATTTTGGATCTTATTAGACAACGGGATAAATGGTTCAGAAAGTTTAAGAGGTCAACTTTGTCTTGTGACTATGATAAATATATATATTTTCGTAATCAGGCTAGTTACAAGGTACAGAAAACAAAGTCTGAATTTTATGCTGATGCTATTACGTCAAATTTACATCAGCCTAAAAAGCTGTGGAAAGTTTTTACTGATATGGCTGTTAAAGGAAAATCAAAATCTAAGTCTGGCAATATTGGGTTAGTTATTGAGGATAAAATGATTTCTGACAAACAGCAGGTTGCTTGCGTTTTTAATACTTTTTTTACAACTGTTGCTGCCAGTCTGGTCGATAAGCTGCCGAAGGTGTCAGGTAGATATGGCCCATCATTTGTAAACTCCTTTTATAAAACCAAACATGTCACTTCTGATGTTTTTGAAATTGATCCTGTCTCAGAGGAAAGGGTGAGATTGTGTCTATCCACTTTGTCAATTAACAAAGCTACTGGACAGGACCTTATTCCGTCCAGATTTTTGCGCGATAGTGCCAATGTAATTTCTAGGGTGCTCACCCATATAATAAATTTGTCTTTAAGTCAGGGTATTTTTCCATGTGATATGAAAAGGGCCCGGGTAGTCCCCCTTTTTAAGAAAAATAGTAGATTAGATGTTGGTAATTATAGGCCTGTATCAATTCTGACAGCAATATCAAAGGTGTTTGAGCGTCTTGTGTATGAGCAGGTGGAAGAGTACCTTGTTAAACATAATCTGCTATATGAACTGCAGTCTGGATTTAGAGCAGCATATTCGACTGAAACCTGTCTTATTCATTTATGTGATTATATTCGACAAAACTTTGATGAAGGAAAGTATGTGGGTATGATTCTTCTTGATTTACAAAAAGCCTTTGATACTGTAAATCATGCAATTTTATTATCAAAGCTGCAAAGTATAGGCTTCAGAAATTCTGCGGTGAAATGGTTCACCTCTTACCTCACTGGAAGAACTCAATTTTGTGATGTTGCGGGGGCCATATCAGATTCTCGAGATATTACTTGTGGGGTGCCTCAAGGTTCAATCCTTGGCCCCCTTTTATTTTTAGTTTATATTAATGATATGCCAGCTGCTGTGAAATGTAAGCTGCTTTTATATGCTGATGATTCTGCATTGTTGGTCTCTGGGGATGACATCAGCGAGATTGAGAAGACTCTGGGTAACGAATTAAATAGTGTCAGAAAGTGGCTTATAGACAACAGGCTTTCAATACATCTGGGAAAAACTGAGTCCATTTTATTTGGAACAAAAAAAAAGTTGTCTAGAATAAAATCGCTTAAGATCAAATGTAATGGCACTGAAATAGTGTCTCAGAAAAGTGTTACATACTTGGGGTTAACATTAGACCAGTCATTAACCTGTTCATCTATTGCTGACAAAATACTATCCAAGTGTGCAGGTAAATTGAAATTTTTGTATCGCAGAACAAGGCTTTTAGATTTTTCTATCAAGAAATTACTGGTTGTATCGTTGATTCAATGTCATTTCGATTATGCATGCTCAGCTTGGTACTGTGGATTATCAGTTAAACTTAAAAACAGACTGCAAGTGATGCAAAATAATGTTATCCGCTACCTGTTAAATGCACCCCCTAGGACTCATATTGGCAGAGATGCTTTTAAAAGAGTAGGTCTGTTGCCAGTACAGGTTAGAGTGGAGCAGTTAAAGCTGAATCATATGTATAATGTTATAAATGGTTCTGCTCCCAAATATTTACTGTCCAATATAAAAATGGTTCATACACAGCATTACCATAATACTAGGGCCAGTATCCGTTCTTGTAAAGTGCCCAGAGTCAACAATGCAGCTGGAAGTTCTTTTTTTTATACAGGTATCATGTTGTGGAATAATTTGCCAATTTCCCTCAAAATGGTAAATACCAGAGGGACTTTTAGATACCAGGTTAAGGCCCTTTTATGGAATAGAGTAGCTGATCTTTTTAACTAGCACTGAGTGATTTATGATTGCCTGTTTTTAGGATGTTGTTGAAATCCGGATGATTTGTGTAAATGTTTTTGTCTTTGACTTATAATAGGTCTTTGTTTGTGTGAATTGTTTTACCACCAAGGACCATGTTGGAAATAAGTGTTTACACTTTTACATGCTATCCTTTGGATTATGTATGTCTTTCAATCCATAAATAAATCAAATCAAATCAAATCAAATCCAATCTTTTATATCTTTAACACACTCTGTCAATTTGGAAAATTTTGCGTTTTCATCCGGCCGTGATGAAATATATATTTGAGTGTCATCAGCATAACAATGGAAACTAATTCCATGTTTCCTTATAATATTTCCAAGTGGCATCATATATATTGAAAATAACAGAGGGCCTAATACAGATCCCTGCGGCACTCCATAGTTTACTGGAGTTATGATCGATTTTTCTCCATTTAAATAGACAAAATGGTAGCGGTCAGATAGGTATGATTTGAACCAGCTTAGTGCTTGTCCTTGAACACCAGTATAATTTTGTAGTCTATCTAAGAGTAATGTATGATCTATAGTATCGAACGCAGCACTAAGATCAAGTAAAACTAGTATTGAGATACAGCCTTGGTCAGAAGCTAAAAGTAAATCATTTGTGATTTTAACGAGCGCAGTTTCAGTGCTATGATGCGGTCTGAATCCAGACTGAAACTTTTCATAGATCTCATTTTGTTGCAAGAAAGAGCCCAGTTGAGCGGACACCACTTTTTCTAATATTTTAGACATATATGGAAGATTTGAAATGGGTCTATAATTTGCTAGATTATTATGATCTAATTGTGGTTTCTTAATGAGAGGTTTTATAACTGCCAGTTTAAATGTTCTTGGAACATGACCTAAAGATAAAGACGAGTTAATAATATTGAGGAGAGGATCTTCCACTACAGGTAACACTTCTTTCAGTAGTTTAGTTGGTATAGGATCTAATAAACATGTTGTTGTTTTAGATGAAGTGATAAGTTTATTTAACTCTTTTTGTTCTATAGTTGTAAAGCACTGTAATTGTTCTTTCGGGGTGATAATTGAAGCTGAATTATAAGGCGCGATTGAAGATTGAACGTTTACAATTGTGGTTCTGATGCTTTCTATTTTCTCAGTGAAGAAGTTCATGAAATCATTACTACTGAACTGTAACGGGATATTTTGTTCGGGTGACGTCTGTTTATTTTTTAGTCTAGCCACGGTGTTAAATAAAAACCTTGGATTGTTTTGGTTGTTTTCTATTAGTTTGCGGAGGTGCTCAGCCCTGGCCGCTTTTAGGGCCTTTTTATAACGTGACATACTGTCTTTCCACGCGATTCTAAAGACCTCTAAATTGGTTTGTTTCCATTTACGCTCTAAAATACGCGTTTCTCTCTTTAAAACATGCGTAGTATTGTTATACCATGGTGCTTTATTTTTCTCTCTGACCTTTTTTAATTTAATAGGTGCAACCACATCCAATGTTCTAGAGAGAATGGTGCTCATAGTGCTAGTTAGTTCTTCTAGTTCATCTGTTTGTAACGAGATAATAACGAGATAATTATGTCGAAATAACAAGATATTATGTCGAAATAACGACTTGTCTCTAAATAACGAGATATTCATGTCGAAATAACGAGATATTCATGTCGAAATAACGAGATATGTCGAAATAAGATATTATGTCGAAATAACGAGTTATTATGTTGAAATAATGACTTAATATGTCGAAATAACGAGAAGTTTTCTTTTTTTCCTATGACACTAAAATCATAAAGTATACTAAAAATCAGATGAGTCCAGAATATGAATTTTCCTCCCACTGAAAACCATTATAAGAACGCTTAATGTGGCTTAATGCATACTAGAATGTGCCCTTATTATGTCGAAATAACGAGTTATGTTGAAATAACGACTTATGCCGAAATAACGAGATGTCGAAATAAGATATTATGTCGAAATAACGAGTTATTATGTTGAAATAACGAGTTATTATGTTGAAATAATGAGAAGATTTCTTTTTTTTTTCCTCACCTTGCGGTTCAGGGCTTCTGTACATATATCCTGAAATCCCTCAGAATTTTTTTTTTTTCATCTTGTGTGTAAACAAAATGAAAAAAGAATTTTGCACCTAGCTTTATCATATGTTCAGATCTATCTACCGAAAATATATGCAAAATCGCGCATATTTAATGAGATAATGCATAATTTGCAAAAACTTGTAATTCTTTTTTTAGATATTTGTGTAAGTAATCAACTGAGGAAGTTTCATGGTGATATCTATTATTTTAAAAATGTACCCTATTCACCTGTAGTGTCTCGCCTTAAATCCTCAAGTTGAAGAGGTGCATTTCGGCATAAGTCCTTCTTCTGCTAGATGATTAAATGCACTGATATAATCCTGAGCTTTTATTTCAACAAAGCTGTTTTGGTAATCAGTGAGCTCAATCTATAGAAGGACTAAAGTAACAGCATTCATCTGGTGTGGAGAATGTGTAATTGAGGTTTAAGTTTATGCTAATTCGGGTTGTTTCGAACCCTTGCAGACAGTCGGTCAGAACTGTGTAATGACATCAAATGTAGTGAATTCACTCTGCAAACTCCAAATCTCTTTGAAAGAGTTTAAAGATGATAATTTCAATTTTAACAGATGTGGTTCTAGAACAAAATACAGAAATAAACTTAAATGAGTGACTTACATGAATTTACTTTAACATTTGTAAGTGATATGATTATAAGGCAATGATCTTTACAGGTATGAATATCAATAACTTTGAGCCCTTAATACAAGTATTAGGAAAACAAATAAAACAGCCATTCTACATAAGCCCACAAGATGGCGCCCTTAGCGCATTTACGATGACTGAACACATTTAAATCAATGATAACATGTACTCATAAATCGCGAAATAATCTAACACATTGTCATATTTTACTGTAAATTGCGTGTATTACTTGCAGTACCTATTATGGATTTTGAGGTAGGGATAACAGGACGGCAGTATTACTTAGATAATGCAGATAACACAGATTCCTATGGCACAATGGCGCTAGATACTTCTGAATCGCATATACGATCGGCATATTCTGACTCATGAGTGAACTCCACACTGCTGCTGATCTCGCTGTCACGGGCACGAGCGTCGCAACGTGCGTGATCAGTCTAGCGATGTCCACCCTAGTGGTCCAGGAGCACCATCGTTGGCTCAGCCTGGTTGAGATGGCGAATGCGGACAAGGTTCGGTTCCTGGACTCCCCAATTTCCCAGGTTGGGTTGTTCGGCGATGCGGTGGAGAGCTGCACCCAACAGGTCACCTGACACATCCTACCCCGGCAGCCCCGCTACTGCCTTCACCCGTCCGCCGGGGGCAGATCCTCCGCCTGCTTCCACATCCGTGTTTATACCCGTGCAGCGGGGCAGAGTGTGTAATCACGCATGCCAATGTTGAATTGGCTTGATTAAATAGTAGTACAAAGAAGACAGGCTCACTAGGCGTGATCCCCATTCAGTCGACGTCGACTACGTCCTCCGTTCCCTACTTCAGGGAAGGATACGCAACCAGGATGTTATTTTGTCTTGTAAACATGTAAACATCTGTTAAGTGAAGTAGCCTAGTTAAGGTAGCATTAAATAAATAAAAAAGTTTTAAATATTTACATTTTCAGATTCTGTAAAGTGTATGTACAGTCCCCTTATGTTTACACACAACTGTATGTGTGTTCTTCTGTAGTGTTGGGTGTACATTTGGTCATGTTACTCTTCTTGTAAGTCATGTTTTAATTTCTATTTGAAAAGAAATGTAATTTAATTAAAGCTGCAGTAGGGAACTTTTAGAAAACGTTGACTTAGCCTGAAAATTTGAACAAGCACAGCTTACAGGTCACTCCCCCTCGCTCTCTGCTGCACTACAGCCCTCCCTCCACAGCTCCTCCCTCCACAGCTCCTCCCTCTACAGCTCCTCCCTCCACAGCCCTCCCTCCACAGCTCTCCCTCCACAGCCCTCCCTCCACAGCTCCTCCCTCCACAGCCCTCCCTCCACAGCTCTCCCTCCACAGCTCTCCCTCCACAGCTCTCCCTCCACAGCTCCTCCCTCCACAGCTCCTCCCTCCACAGCTCTCCCTCCACAGCCCTCCCTCCACAGCTCCTCCCTCCACAGCTCCTCCCTCTACAGCTCCTCCCTCCACAGCCCTCCCTCCACAGCTCTCCCTCCACAGCTCTCCCTCCACAGCTCTCCCTCCACAGCTCCTCCCTCCACAGCTCTCCCTCCACAGCCCTCCCTCCACAGCTCCTCCCTCCACAGCTCCTCCCTCTACAGCTCCTCCCTCCACAGCCCTCCCTCCACAGCTCTCCCTCCACAGCTCCTCCCTCCACAGCTCCTCCCTCTACAGCTCCTCCCTCCACAGCTCCTCCCTCCACAGCTCTCCCTCCACAGCCCTCCCTCCACAGCTCCTCCCTCCACAGCTCCTCCCTCTACAGCTCCTCCCTCCACAGCCCTCCCTCCACAGCTCTCCCTCCACAGCTCCTCCCTCCACAGCTCTCCCTCCACAGCCCTCCCTCCACAGCTCCTCCCTCCACAGCTCCTCCCTCTACAGCTCCTCCCTCCACAGCCCTCCCTCCACAGCTCTCCCTCCACAGCTCCTCCCTCCACAGCTCCTCCCTCCACAGCTCTCCCTCCACAGCTCTCCCTCCACAGCTCCTCCCTCCACAGCTCCTCCCTCCACAGCCCTCCCTCCACAGCTCCTCCCTCCACAGCTCCTCCCTCTACAGCCCTCCCTCCACAGCTCTCCCTCCACAGCTCCTCCCTCTACAGCTCCTCCCTCCACAGCTCCTCCCTCCACAGCCCTCCCTCCACAGCTCTCCCTCCACAGCTCCTCCCTCCACAGCTCCTCCCTCCACAGCTCCTCCCTCCACAGCTCCTCCCTCCACAGCCCTCCCTCCACAGCTCCTCCCTCCACAGCTCCTCCCCCACAGCGGAGCCTGCCATGAACGCGCAGGCTAGTAAACATGCAGAGACACTGATGACAGCGGATAAACAGTTATCGCACATTCACTGGTAGCGATGAAACATCAACAATATGCTTTACATTGACTATGGCCTGCCCATACTTTGACTACAAACTTGGTCCTCAAATCATTACGTATTTTGCAATACATGTAATGTAACTTCATAACATTGCACTCTTTCTATAAGTTATAAATAGCTAGCAAAATAATATAATGGTAACGTTAAAGTATGCAAGTAATTATTCTAGCGATGTGTAATGCTAAATAAGGTTTGCTAGTACATTATTTCAGCAACATGACAAGCCAGTGAATTAGCAGGTTTCTATTGTTGCTTTGCACAGTGCGTGACATTTTATCTGTATGTTATGCGGCTAGAGTTTTGACACTGAGTCAATGGGCTCCGACGGGCTTGTTTATCGTCATCTGTCTTTTTCCGTTTACCTGTCTTTGTTGTATGAGCAGGTGCCACTCGAGAAATTGGCAGTTTTAGTTGTTTGTCCCTCATTAGCACAGCTGCGCGGCACACCGGCTATCTTGATTTTGAACGACGGTACGCGCTGTGCGAGAGAGGGGGGTGATGATCAGCGCGTACACAAGCATGATTGACACTGCTAAGACACTCCTCCTGGCTCTGATTGGTTGTTTCTTACCGGGAGCGGTGTATTTCTGCAAATGGCAATAGGACCACTGGGAGGAGCCTGAGGAGCTTGATTTCAGATTTCATGGATTTCACAGGAAATGTCAGTTTCATGTCTTCCTCTTTTAGGAGAGATTCTGTTCTTCCCAGCCTCTCCGACTGTAGACACACGTCTGCCATTCTCATACAAGTCTCTAAATCATAGCTGATGTAATAGTCACTAGGTTCTTTCAGCTTAATATGAAACAGCTCTGGTGACCTTCATCCACCAACACTTCACTACAGCGTTCACTGCACTTGTTGTGGTTTGGTGTGTGTGTTCCTTTTTCTAACCATAGCCAAACTAACTTAAATGCCAAATAGTTGGCCCTTTTTTTCAAGGTGACTCCTTTAAAGGGATACTTCAGGATTTAGCATTAAGCTTTGTATTAGTAGAAAACCTGTAGTGTTTTCGAATTACCGTGCTTTCCACCCTCATATCCCCATGAGACGAGAGATTTATGTATTTTTTGTCTGGAAAAAATCCTCAGATGACGCAAAAATCATCAGGATTTTTTGGCCAGAGGCGAGAGACTACAGCCAGTAGGAGGAGCTGTCCCGCATGTCCTCAACCCGCCCATAGAGGGATCTCACTCACAGAATGTACACATAGTGTCAGCCATCTTTCTTTAGAAGCTAAGCTAGCAGGCTCTTGTTCTGTGGAGAAAGTTAATGGAGTTTCATCTGTTAATCGAACAGTCCCAGAAGTGAAAAGAAAATGGTTGGACATGAAGCTTGACTGCAACACTTGTGACTTGTGGACTTGTGTTTCGTTTGCAGATGCTATTACTGGCTCTCATAATAAAAGTAAAAAGAAAAACCGTATGTAATTACTATATACAATGTACCCCACTATGTAAATATGTACCCGATTAAGGTGAATTAAAATGCAGCCTTATTAATGAGCAAAACGTTCAGATGTTAAACGCACTTACGCGTGGCTGGAGCAGGTGTAGATTTCTTTCGTACCAACTAACATTTGGAAAATACGAACATTTTAATGAATCCAAAAATTTACGCCAGAACCACTTTACACACGATTTACACAAAAATTCGTTCTGCTCGTGTTTCATGAATGAGACCCAATGCATTCCTAATATTTGCCCCACTGTCACCACCAATGACACGGTCTGCAGGGTCTGGTCTTGCATCATAATTTTCATCTTCATTGCCAATGTATTCTTCATTGTGACTCTCACAAAAATTGTGCCAAAACAGCAAAGTTCTCGACACATCTCGATTAAATGTAAGTGCACTCATCATAAAATACACATACAAGATACTATGTGCACTGAAACTAAAGTTTTAACAGCTATATCTCAAGTTTACATTGCGCTGATGTGAACACATACCTCTCTCAGTCAAGTAGAATGCAGACTGAGAAAAGAACGCGAAAATTCAGTATATGACCACCACTCGAGCTCCTATCCAATAGAGGGCGCAATTACACTACAAATAACTCTACCAATACCTATAAGCCACCATGACATGACTGAACAATACAATATTTTGGTGAAATAAACTCACAAACAATAGAAAATAGAAAATGAAACGTTACAAAAATATTTGTCATTCTTTGACCTGTTACACAATCACAGCTTTTTTTAATCATTCTTTTGAGACACATCATTGTTTGATTTGAGAACATAATCCTCTGCCGTCTCGCTTCCGCTTCAAGCCGGACTCGTCTCAGGCTAACGCTAATTCCCTTTCACTGTCCACGTTTTGATTTCAGCAAATCAATTTTGGCGAATGCAAACAACGTGATTATTGTTCATGAGTCCAACATCCAGCCACGCAAGAAAACATGTGATCTACCTAAGGGAATAATATGCTCAAAAAACATTTCTGATTATTATTAATGTTTAAATCAGTTTTTTTTCCCCCCAGGATTATTTAATGAATATAAAGTTCATAAGAGATTTATTTGAAATAGAAAGCATTTGTAACATTATAAATGTCTTTACTGTCACTTTTGATTAATGTAATGCATCCTTGTTGAATAATGACTTTATTTAATTTCTTTCCAAAAAAAAAAAAAAAAAATCTTACTAAACCCCAAACTTCTGAACTGCAGGCCTAGGGTATAATGTTAACAAAGCTTTCTATTTTAGATCAATTCTGTTATTTTGAAAGTTTGTGTATGACATTAAAATTATTTTTAGAATTAAATTGTACATAAATAGGTTAAGCAATACAAATGTGTTTATGTCTGATAACCTTTTAAACACACACTAAACTGCAGACACTGCAGTGACGAACACTGTGTGATAATATTTTGAGTGTCCCTCATTTTCCTATAAAGAACCACGATTGTCCCGCATTTTCCCTTTTCTGAAGTTGGCAACCCTAACAATGACAGACACAAACTTGTATTCTTTCATTCACATTCACGGGACGACCTCAATTACTATATTGTACAAGTTCTCAAATTCTACATGCTCTGGAGTTTTGCTCCTCTTTTTACCTTGATGTAATCTTTTCCAGTCTTCAAAAGGAGCTGAATAAAATACTCTGAATGATATCAATGATATCAAGATCCTAAAGCAAACCATGTTCGTTGTGTGACCAGAGGAGAACTGTACCCAGTGTCAGGGGGTATGCAGCAACCATTTTGGCTCCAGTTCTTATCGATTCTCGATTCCGATTCTTTGAGTGGTGGAGTTGAAACGGGTCACATGCTTATTTCACAGATAAGAGTAACATTTCATTTTGATTCAATGGTTATTTAAAGTTTTTAAAAGTTTAAAAGTTTCACTTTAGAGCGCTAATGTCTATTAACATGAATATTTGCAAGCCTCCAAGCACAGATGTCACACTTTAAATCCGACCTGTTGCCTTTCACCATCCCCTTATTTAGCTGCTGTCGCACCCCTTGACAAGCCGTCTCCTTTTCCCTCTTTCTTTTTCTATTTTTAGTCCCCAACAGCTTTTTTGTTTTATCCATCTTTTGCGACGACAACTCACTCCTCTCGTACCTTCTAATGCTGGAATCTTATGAGGGCGCCTACTCTAGCCTGTTAGTCCTCTAAAATGTTATATAACATTGAGGAAATGCAGAAATTATTTTATAAACGCACAACAGCAGCTACATAATACATTTTATTGTTTTACCATGGCACTGGCGCCTCGCCTCCATGGTGCCCTCTGCGCCGCATACCCACTTTTTGCGCCACTGGGTACAGTAGATACATCTTAATTTTTCTCAAGAAAAACATATATCTCACTAATGCTGTAAACATACAGAGCCCTGTCAGCTGGTATTATTACGGAAGCCCTAAGAGGCCATGGATTGTTATTTTTTTCTATCTTGTTTTCTCGTGATCACGACTTAATTTTCTCGTGATCTCGAGATAACAAAAGTGGTTTACTCGTGATCACGACTTAATTTTCTCGTGATCTCGAGATAACAAAAGTGGTTTACTCATGATCAAGACTTAATTTTCTCGTGATCTCGAGATAACAAAAGTTGTTTTCTCGTGATCACGACTTAATTTCTAATGTATGATCTCGACATAAAACCGTTTTCTCAGTCACGACGTCACGTGTCTCGCGATTCGCCTATGTGCGAGCTGGCGTCTTTGCCCGCAGAAGAGATGGATTTTATAACTGCTTTGAGAGAGAGAGGTGTCCCAGGGGAGAACCTGGCAAAAATGGAGGAAGATAAGGTAAGTTATGTCACTTGCTAAACGTGTGGTTTACTTGTGCTAAGTGGTCGCCTTGATAGCACCTGTTTTGAAAACGAATAGGCCCTATGCCTTATAAGCGGGACGAATACACAACACGTATCCAGTAATAGCACCTGTTTTGAAAACGAATAGGCCATATATGCCTTATAAGCGGGACGAATACACAACACGTATCCAGTAATGTCGGATTTGCAAATCAATAAGTTACTTCTTCATCTTTATTTATATGTAAGTCACGGCTGAGGGCGTTGTTAGATAACCCCTAGATAACCCTGCAACCCCTTCAGCCGTGACTTAGTTATTCACGATACAGCACTAGCCTCGAGTAGCCTACCTTATTTTTTTTTTTAAACGGTTATCTCACAATACAAATATTAAAGCTGAAAAAAATGTGTATCTATGCAACTTTCATGAAGTAAAATCACTAAAAGCCTTCCTTCCGCTGGAACAAATAGTCCCTGACCGTAAACGGCAACAGAAGTTGCATACATTATTTCTCGAATAGATGGCGGAAAAGTATGAGGCGCCACGTAGGATTTAAATCAAACTTCGCTTATCAATACATACATAACACACGTGTATATGCTACACCTATAAATCACTCGCATATACATGTATACTATTGGATGTTCAAAATACATATATGAAATACACGTGCACACTAATATGAAATCCATACCAATTATGTTAGTCATGAATGCATATACACTTGGGAATAACTCGCATACACATATATAGGCCGCTGTCGGTAGCCTAAAAGAGGCCTAGAAATAGGGTTTCGTTCCGACAAACGGGGCACTAATTTTTCTTTTGCTCAATATGTTCAACGTTAATATCATCTGATAGCGGCGATCAAGCTCGATTAACACCCGTAAAGTGTATTCTTCATGTCGGAAAAGATGGTGGGAAAGGTCTGCAGCCCTTTACTGAAGTCCGATGGGAAAAAATCAAGCATAGGAATCTCTCTCTCTCTCTCTCTCTCTCTCTCTCTCTCTCTCTCTCTCTCTCTCTCTCTCTCTCTCTCTCTCTCTCTCTCTCTCTCTCTCTCTCTCTCTCTCTCACACACACACACACACACACACACACACACACACACACACACACACACACCGACCCCTAACCCTACCCATCACACACATACACACAAGTCAAGCGTCTATAAAACGCCGATAGCAGGCCGGGTGAAACCCGTAGTTGTTGGGACATCAGAGACCGGTTTGTCCAGGAGGGCAACATGTTATAGCAATAGCTAACGTTAGCTCCGTAGTGTCCGACGTTTTGAGCCATTCCTATGCTTGATTTTTTCCCATCGGACTTCAGTAAAGGGCTGCGGACCTTTCCCACCATATTTTCCGACATGAAGAATACACTTTACGGGTGTTAATCGAGCTTGATCGCCGCTATCAGATGAAGATGCGCTGCTTACGTCCTCCTCCATGTTTACATGTGCGTAGTGATATTGGCTTGATTTCGGCTGTGACCTACTTACATTTTCGATGCTGATTGGTTGAAAATCTAGCTCAACAGTTTTACAAGTCTCAATACGCAGTCAATATAGTGCGCCAATAAATTACAATTTCTCATTAACTGCAGGATAATGCGTGGAGAACTTTTTGCTTGGATACCTTTTATTAACGTTGAACATATTGAGCAAAAGAAAAATTAGTGCCCCGTTTGTCGGAACGAAACTGAACGATACAGCTCACGTACAGCGGCCTAATAAACTTGACGCACGCATACACCTATAAATACTCGCACATACATATAAACTTCCATGTATATACACCTATAAACACTCGCACATACATATACACTCGCTGCACGCAGACACACCTATAAACACTCGCACATACATATACACCTATAAACACTCGCACATACATATACACCTATAAACACTCGCACATACACTCGCTGCACGCAGACACACCTATAAACACTCGCACATACATATACACCTATAAACACTTGCACATACACTCGCTGCACGCAGACACACCTATAAACACTCGCACATACATATACACCTATAAACACTCGCACATACATATACACCTATAAACACTCGCACATACATATACACCTATAAACACTCGCACATACATATACACCTATAAACACTCGCACATACATATACACCTATAAACACTTGCACATACACTCGCTGCACGCAGACACACCTATAAACACTCGCACATACATATACACCTATAAACACTCGCACATACATATACACCTATAAACACTCGCACATACATATACACCTATAAACACTCGCACATACATATACACCTATAAACACTCGCACATACATATACACTCGCTGCACGCAGACACACCTATAAACACTCGCACATACATATACACCTATAAACACTCGCACATACATATAAACTCGATGCGCGCATACACAAAATAAAACGTGGATGTGTGCTTTAGTTGTGTATATATGTAGGCTATATGCGAGTGATTTCATATGTGGATGTGCGTGAACTTTTCAGTGCAACCGGAAGGCATTTCAGTGTAAAAGTCATTTGTGTCATTTTGATAGTTTGTTTTCCAATTTGAAATGAAATAAGCATAAACGAGAAAACGGCCCCTTTATTCGTTTTTTCGTTTTTTTTTTCAAACGGATTTTTTTTTTTATTATGAATATAGGACTGACCTTTATTTATATCTTTTGCTGTAGTGTGTCAGCAAGAAATATCAGTTTACATTTCCAAACATTCCTTTTGCTATTAATTGTTATAATCCAGTGACATTTTTGTATGCACTGGGAGTGTTTTAAACACAAAGGCTGGTCACACCAAATAGTTATTTCATTTAGTTAATACAAGTTAATTGATAAATAAAATCTGTTTATGACATTATTTTTTAAAAGCATCCTCACTTTACAGCAGGTGTTAGAGCTCAATTGCTGAAAATGTTTCACTGTACTGTAGCTTTCTCTCAGTTTTTTCATGTAATCACAGACAGACTCGATGATGGTGAGATCAGATCATACCGGCTGCTGTCAGACTCCTTGTGCATACAAAATTTTTTGGGGTGCAAATACAAATTTTATATTTATATTATATGAATTTATATATATATATTTATATATATATATAAAATATAAAATATGAATATGCGGAATTGCGGCTCAGATAACTTCTTTAGCCCTTATTTTTTAAAACACTTTAACACCTAAAACTAAACGCAAACTAAACGCATACTAAAAGCATATTATGATGATGTGTTTCAGATTGATCCTGCTGTTGCCAGACTTATGAATGAAGAGGAACTGTCTAAGTATATTCCTCGATATGGCGACAGGGTCTTTGCAAAGAACTGGATGCCGATAAATGCAGAGGATCATGGGAATGAAGACAGAAAACAGAAATTGATTAACCAAATACGAGAAAAAATGAAACTTCCAGCAATTCAAAATCAGAAAAAAAAGTATGGAGTTGGCAATAAGAATGCTGAAAGCAAGACAAGGAAAATTGAGCTTGGCTGGATGAGCTACCAAGATGGCAGTTACAAACAAGTTAGAAGACCCAAAGGTGGTGGAACACGAGAAATTGTTGTTAAAAAAGAAGACACTGTGTCAAATGTTCTGGATATCGGGAGAAAACTTTTTTTCCCTGATGGTGAATCAGCAAAAGGGAATGCTGACGATTTCAACTTTATGGTTTGTGTCAGTGGGTGTGAAGAACCACTCAAAAAAGATCAGACAGTTGGCGGCTTGTACGAGGCAACACATTACAAAATTCTTAGACTGTATGTGTGCACAAGACTGAAAGATCAGGACTCTGATCAGAGTGATGAAACTGACAGGAATCTGACTCTAAAGAGACCCCGGCTTACTTCCACGCCAGACGTAACTCCATGTACTTCAGGATGTAACAATCAGACCAGAATTCAAACTTTGCATTCCCCTCCTTCTATGCCTGTAAGCTCCAATGATGATGTACTCCCGTCTTCTGATGATGAAGTGGTGTTCCTGGGTAATGATGTGAACACATCTTTTGACATGGTTTCTGACACACTTGTGTATTCACCTGTACATGTTGATTATGTGGGGAACGAAATATTTGTTGAAACAATACTGGAAAAAGTTCCATCTGAGTCAGATTCAGTCTTCATTCCAGGTAGCACATTCTATGAAGTTACAGATGCTGAAGGAATGGTGTCAGAAGTGCCACAAGATCCACCACAGACAACTGATTCCCAGGAGCCAATGAACAATGACTCGTTCTTTGAAAATCCGAGACATGTGACTGAAAGTGAAACAGTTATTATTCGCAGAGTTCACTGTGTAAGTGATATGATTCAAGCTTTCTCAGACAATAACATTCTGCTTGCAAATGTAAAATTTAAACGGGTACTCGAAAATGGGGAGGAGGAAGCTGGAATCGGCGATGGAGTGTTCCAGGACTGTATTACTGAATTCTGGGACACATTTTTTGCAACAAGAACTTGTGGAACAACTTACAAGATACCTACTCTGCATCACAGTTACCAAGAAAGCGAGTGGGAAGCTGTTGCACGTATTTTTGCCATTGGATGGCTGCGCTTTGGTTACTTGCCAATTCAGCTGGCACCTCCTTTTCTAAAAGAAGCACTGTCCCTTCCTTCACCAGAAACCAGTCTAATGGAGGTGTTTTTCAATTACATTAGTCCAACAGAGAAGGATGTTTTAAGTGAAGCGCTCCAAGACTTCCAAAGTGCTGACATGGATGAAGTACTCAGTGTTCTCAGCAGTCACAGCTGCACAGTGCTACCTAATGAAAACAATCTCCAGAAAATACTGGAAGAAATTGCACATAAAGAGATGGTGCAACAACCAGCCTACATAATAAAATGCTGGAAACCCATTCTGCGATCTATTGGGGAAACCATGACTGCTGAAAATCTGGACAAGATAACTGAAAATCTCCAACCAAAGGCAAGAAATGTGGCAAAATCCATTAAGTTCCAACAATCAATGTCCCAGTCTGAAACAACCGTATCAAATCATCTCTTACGATTCATTAGGGAGAGAGACCAGAAGGAGCTTGGTCTTTTTCTCAGATACTGCACAGGGTCTGATTTATTTCTCTCTAAGACAATTGAAGTAA
The DNA here is from genome assembly GCA_021554675.1 of Leuciscus idus. Classification (NCBI taxonomy): domain Eukaryota; kingdom Metazoa; phylum Chordata; class Actinopteri; order Cypriniformes; family Leuciscidae; genus Leuciscus; species Leuciscus idus. Next base: position 3,423,979 of record CM038626.1, read on the forward strand.
CATTTAAAGAAATGAGTGAGTTTTCAAGAAGGCCCATTGCCCACACCTGTACACAGCACCTGGAACTGGCAAGCGACTACAGCACCTATGCAGAATTTAGGGCAGAGTTTTGCTCTGTGTTAAACAGTGGAGTGTGGGTAATGGATATGTCATAGACATATGAAGGTTAAAGTTGAAGTGCCTGCATAAAAGGAAAAGATGTCCATGATGAGTTGTTAAATTATCATTATAAACTCAAGGTAATGTTTACATGTTATATGCCATTCATGAAGTTGAAATAGGAGTACTTTTAAAAAGTACTGGGAATGAAAGAGTGGTTGTCAATTTAATATAAATTTAGTTAGTTTGAATGGGACAGTTTTATGTTCTCCTGTCAGGTTTTTATTCCATGTTTACACTTTTTCCCATTTAGACATCCAACACTAAATCTAAATCTATGGTTGAAGCAATATTGTTGCACATGAATTGTTTTATTTGCATCAACTGATTCATATATTTTTGTAAACAATAGTGTACTACGTTATCATTATAAATTGAAAGTAATGTTTTCATTAGGGCCCAAGCCCTGAAAGGGCGAAGGCCCTATTGTTTTCGGTAGAATTATTAGGGCCCAAGCCCTGAAAGGGCGAAGGCCCTATTGTTTTCGGTAGAATTATTTATTATTATTTAGGGCCCAAGCCCTGAAAGGGCGAAGGCCCTATTGTTTTCGGTAGAATTATTAGGGCCCAAGCCCTGAAAGGGCGAAGGCCCTATTGTTTTCGGTAGAATTATTTATTATTAGGGCCCAAGCCCTGAAAGGGCGAAGGCCCTATTGTTTTCGGTAGAATTATTTATTATTAGGGCCCAAGCCCTGAAAGGGCGAAGGCCCTATTGTTTTCGGTAGAATTATTAGGGCCCAAGCCCTGAAAGGGCGAAGGCCCTATTGTTTTCGGTAGGATTATTTATTAGGGCCCAAGCCCTGAAAGGGCGAAGGCCCTATTGTTTCCGGTAGGATTATTTATTATTATTATTATTATTATTATTATTAGGGCCCAAGCCCTGAAAGGGCGAAGGCCCTATTGTTTTCGGTAGAATTATTTATTATTATTCTTCTTATTCTTATTTTTCTGTCAACCTTTCGGGCACTTTTGAGACCCTTAACGTGCTCGAAAACTCTTGAAACTTTGCACACGGGTCAGAACCCGCGGCCATCAGGGCCGGGCTGAAGCTGGTACCCGGGCGTGGCAGGGGGGCTCGACAGCGCCCCCTTGAACGGGGTCCGAAAACTTGGTCCATAAATCAGACACGCTTGCATGTAATAATATGAAACTCGGTACACATATAGATCTCATCGGGCCGAACAACTTTCGTACTTTTACTTTTTACGCCAGCCCAACAGGAAGTCGGCTATTATGGGTTGTTTGGAAACGCATGCTGTGGAATTTAATGTACTCCTCCTAGGGAATTCATCCATTCGCCTCCAAACTCAGTCAGCATGAAGTCAAGACATTGAGGATGCTAAATTGCGAACAGATTTTTGATATCTCGAACGGTTTGGCCGTGGCGAGGACACGAATTGATGGCGAATAATGGAAACAGGAAGTGTGTTATAACTTCTGCATACATTAACTGATCTTGATTAAACTTCAGCAGTGTGTTCGTTGTAAGAGGCCGATCACATGGATGTGACTATTGTGAGTCAAAGTTATAGCGCCACCAACTGGCAGCAGGAAGTGTGTCCCTTTCAAAATGCTTTGAAATCACCCTCTTATTTTTACCCGATTTGCTTCAAAGTTTATGTGTATAATGTAAACACACGGCAGATGTAGACCTGTGAAAGGATTTTTGATATCTTTAATACTGTTGCCATGGCAACGCTTCAAACTTTAATATTCTTTTTTGATGCTTTTGAGACTCTTAACATACTTGAAATTGGATGAAACTCGACAGACACATCACATTTATTAGCCCGTAGACATGTGCAAAGTTTCAGAAACGGGCGTGGTGAGGGGCTCAGTAGCGCCACCTTTAGTCATAAGTGGGGGGGTTAGTTTTATCAACAACAACAAAACTTGGTATGTGTATTGTTCTCATCAAGACGGACAACTTTCTAACTTACATTAACGATCTCCGACCAACAGGAAGAGAGATATTTTGGTTTGAATGTGGATTTTCTGAAGAATTTTCTCTCCCTCTCTCTGTGTCTCTGTGTGTGTGAGGGGAGGGGGGATTTGACTATTGCTTTTATATTGTTAATCAAGGTTTCAGGGGCTTTTGGGGTCCTTAACGTGCTCAAAAACTCTTGAAACTTTACATACAAGTCGGAACCCCCTGCCATCAGGGACGGGTTGAAGCTGGTACCCGGGCGTGGCAGGGGGGCTCAACAGCGCCCCCTTGAACGGGGTCCCAAAACATGGTCCATAGATCAAACACGCTTGCATGAATTAATTTGAAACTCGGTACACATATAGATATCATCGGGCCGAACAACTTTCCCCTGGTCAAGTTTTACGCCAGCCCAACAGGAAGTCGGCTATTATGGGTTGTTTGGAAAACGCTTGCTGTGGAATGCGAAGTACTCCTCCTAGAGAATTCATCCAATCCCCACCAACCTCGGTGTGCATGAAGTCAAGACATTGAGGATTCTAAATTGCGGACGGATTTTTGATATCTCGAACGGTTTGGCCGTGGCGAGGAAACGAATTTATGGCGAGAAAAGAGAAACACGAAGTGGAATAACTTCTGCATACATTAACTGATCTTGATGAAACTTCAGCAGTGTGTTCGTGGTAAGAGGCCGATCAGATGGATGTAACTATTGTGAGTCAAAGTTATAGCGCCACCAACTGGCAGCAGGAAGTGTGTCACTTTCAACATGCTTTTGACAAAAGTGGGCGGGTTAGTTTTAACTACAGTAAAAAATAAATAGTTTGTATATTGTACTCATCAAGCCGGACAACTTTCTAATTTACATTCATTAGCTCCGGCCATCAGGAAGTCAGATATTTTGGTCTGAATGTGGATTTTTTTGCAAAATCAGCCTCTGAATTTTTAGCCACTCCTCTTAAACTATTTATTTTATTCCCACCAAACTTTTTCAACATGATGAAAATACATTAAATATGCTAAATTGTGAACGGATAATAAATATCTCAAACGGTTTTGCTATGGCGAGGGATTAATGTCCAAAAAGGAAACACTAAAAAGCCTCAAATCTTCTAAAAATGTAATTATATACCATTTATTTCTATATAAAAGTATACAAATATTACAACTAAACCCATTTTTTTCTGTTTTTAAAAAGAATTTTATTCTAATTTTATTCTAAAATTAAAAACAGTAAAGTAAAAAAAAAAAAAAAAGTCATGCATAGGGCTATTCTGCCCTCTTGTGTCCAAAAGGACATCAAAATAGTATATACAACTTTTTACTAGGTAGGCCAATATTGTATTTAAATATACATTTATTAGGTATGTGTCTGAGGATATTTTCCCACCGGTTAATCGACGTGTGACACGAGCAGGTGCTTTTAAATTGCTTATATAAATGTGAAAGAAAAATACGGACGTCCGCACGGACATTGATAATGTTGCACACACAAATCACACACACGTTGGAAAGAATGATACTTTTAAACATAACACTAAACCGCCATTAAGTGTCGCCAGGCGACCGTCTTAATGAGTGAGTCATTGATTCATTCGTTCAAACGATTCGTTTGAATGACTGAGTCATTCATGATTAAGACATATGTTTATGGATTGATCATTCAATCTTTGAGTCAACCGATTCGTTCAAAATGCTGAATCATTCAGAAATGAGAAAACACATTGCTGAGAGATGCGCGTGATGATTCTGCTGTGATCTTTTTGTTTAACTATTTTCGCTGCTGAAACAGAACAAAAACAGTCAATATTGCATCTAAAATGTAAGTGACTTGATTGTAACTGTTTTTTAACCTGTTGTATGAAATCAATGTCACAGTTTCAATCGTGATTGTATTCAGGAAACAGCCTTCTCGTCAAGTGAGGTTGCTTAACTGTTATAAAATATATCAAAACTCCATATTTATAATTTTTATAGTCAGTAAGTTGTTAACTGAGTTTGTTTTTTGTGTGCTGATCTCATTTGTTTACATTTCTCCTGGAGAAGCTGCATGAGATGAGCCTCAGCAGCGCAACCTTGTTACCATTGATCAACTGATTACTGGTAATCCATTTATTAACAACTGTTGATTGCAACTTAAAATGAATGTAATAAAATTAGAATAATCTCTCGTTTTAGTGATTCCCAAGTTATTTTTTTGTCATTGACGTTCTAATCAGGCTACTCTGGTCGGGCAAGTAAAATTCTCTTTCAGGTTGGCCTATTGTATTTATATATAAATATATTAGGGATGTGACTGTGGGAAAATTTTCCCACCGGTTAATCGATGTGTGACACCGCTGGGGGCTTTTGAATCGGTAACTTAAAAACGAAAGTAAAATATGTTCGTCCGCACAGACATTGATAATGGTGCAGAGCGAGCGCATTGCAATCTTGATATCGCAGTCTGTTCATTATAGCCTTTATAAAATATAATAATAAAATAGTCAACCTAACATATAAAAATTACACTGCTCTGAATAGTATGAATTGTACTGACTATTTAAACACAGTAATCACCGCTAAACTGTGATGTTTCCAAGCACATATTTGCGCATGTGAAGAGGATAATTTTTCCCTTCAATAGTGGAACGTGAGTGAAGTACAAAGCCTATAATAAACAAATGTTTAGCATCCAAAAAATGTAATATATATATATATATATATATATATATATATATATATATATATATATAACAAAAAAAAATAATAATATATATATATATATATATATATAAACACAAAAAAAAAAAAAAAAAAAAAAAAATATATATATATATATATTTTGTTTTTGTTGTTATATATATATATATATATATATATATATATATATATATATATATATATATAAATATAGCTGCGAGCAGCGATGGAGGGCCCAAGCCGGTGAAACCGCCACCCCGGTGCCTTTAGTGTAACTAAAGGCACCAGGGTGGCGGTGCCACCGGCTTAGGCCCGCAATCGCTGCTCGCAGCTATATTTATTCTTATTTTTCTGTCAACCTTTCGGGCACTTTTGAGACCCTTAACGTGCTCTAAAACTCTTGAAACTTTGCACACGGGTCAGAACCCGCGGCCATCAGGGCCGGGCTGAAGCTGGTACCCGGGCGTGGCAGGGGGGCTCGACAGCGCCCCCTTGAACGGGGTCCGAAAACTTGGTCCATAAATCAGACACGCTTGCATGTAATAATATGAAACTCGGTACATATATAGATCTCATCGGGCCGAACAACTTTCGTACTTTTACTTTTTACGCCAGCCCAACAGGAAGTCGGCTATTATGGGTTGTTTGGAAACGCATGCTGTGGAATTTAATGTACTCCTTCTAGAGAATTCATCCAATCGCCTCCAAACTCGGTGTGCATGAAGACAAGACATTGAGGATGCTAAATTGCGGACGGATTTTTGATATCTTGAACGGTTTGGCCGTGGCGAGGACACGAATTGATGGCGAATAAGGGACACAGGAAGTGTATTATAACTTCAGCATACATTAACTGATCTTGATTAAACTTCAGCAGTGTGTTCGTTGTAAGAGGCCGATCACATGGATGTGACTATTGTGAATCAAAGTTATAGCGCCACCAACTGGCAGCAGGAAGTGTGTCCCTTTCAAAATGCTTTGAAATCACCCTCTTATTTTTACCCGATTTGCTTCAAAGTTTATGTGTATAATGTAAACACACGGCAGATGTAGACCTGTGAAAGGATTTTTGATATCTTTAATACTGTTGCCATGGCAACGCTTCAAACTTTAATATTCTTTTTTGATGCTTTTGAGACTCTTAACATACTTGAAATTGGATGAAACTCGACAGACACATCACATTTATTAGCCCGTAGACATGTGCAAAGTTTCAGAAACGGGCGTGGTGAGGGGCTCAGTAGCGCCACCTTTAGTCATAAGTGGGGGGGGTTCGTTTTATCAACAGCAACAAAACTTGGTATGTGTATTGTTCTCATCAAGACGGACAACTTTCTAATTTACATTAACGATCTCCGACCAACAGGAAGAGAGATATTTTGGTTTGAATGTGGATTTTCTGAAGAATTTTCTCTCCCTCTCTCTGTGTCTCTGTGTGTGTGAGGGGAGGGGGGATTTGACTATTGCTTTTATATTGTTAATCAAGGTTTCAGGGGCTTTTGGGGTCCTTAACGTGCTCAAAAACTCTTGAAACTTTACATACAAGTCGGAACCCCCTGCCATCAGGGACGGGTTGAAGCTGGTACCCGGGCGTGGCAGGGGGGCTCAACAGCGCCCCCTTGAACGGGGTCCGAAAACTTGGTCCATAGATCAAACACGCTTGCATGAATTAATTTGAAACTCGGTACACATATAGATCTCATCGGGCCGAACAACTTTCCCCCGGTCAAGTTTTGCGCCAGCCCAACAGGAAGTCGGCTATTATGGGTTGTTTGGAAAACGCTTGCTGTGGAATGCGAAGTACTCCTCCTAGAGAATTCATCCAATCCCCACCAAACTCGGTGTGCATGAAGTCAAGACATTGAGGATTCTAAATTGCGGACGGATTTTTGATATCTCGAACGGTTTGGCCGTGGCGAGGAAACGAATTTATGGCGAGAAAAAAGAAACACGAAGTGGAATAACTTCTGCATACATTAACTGATCTTGATGAAACTTCAGCAGTGTGTTCGTGGTAAGAGGCCGATCAGATGGATGTAACCATTGTGAGTCAAAGTTATAGCGCCACCAACTGGCAGCAGGAAGTGTGTCACTTTCAACATGCTTTTGACAAAAGTGGGCGGGTTAGTTTTAACTACAGTAAAAAAAAAATAGTTTGTATATTGTACTCATCAAGCCAGACAACTTTCTAATTTACATTCATTAGCTCCGGCCATCAGGAAGTCAGATATTTTGGTCTGAATGTGGATTTCTTTGCAAAATCAGCCTCTGAATTTTTAGCCACTCCTCTTAAACTATTTATTTTATTCCCACCAAAATTTTTCAACATGATGAAAATACATTAAATATGCTAAATTGTGAACGGATAATAAATATCTCAAACGGTTTTGATATGGCGAGGGATTAAAGTAATGTCAAAAAAGGAATCAGAAAACATCTCATATCTTCTACAAATGTAATTATACACCGTTTATTTTTATAGAAAATTATACAAATATTAGAACTAAACCCATTTTATTCTGTTTTTGCAATTCAAGAAGTATAAAAAAAGTTAAAAACAGGCTATTTAGTGCTATTTGGTTCAACAAAAAAGCAAACATAGGGCTATACTGACCTCTTGTGTCCAAAAGGATACAAAAATAGTATATTAAACTTTTTACTAGGTAGGCCTATATTGTATTTAAATATAAATGTATTAGGTATATGACTGTGAGGATATTTTCCCATCGGTTAATCCACGTGTGACACGAGCGGGTGCTTTTAAATCGCTAATATAAAAGTGAAAGTAAAATTCGGACTTCCGCACGGACATTGATAATGGTGCACACACGTTGGAAAGAATGATACTTTTAAACATAACACTAAACCGCCATTAGGTGTCGCCAGGCGACCGTCTTAATGAGCGAGTCATTGATTCATTCGTTCAAACGATTCGTTCGAATGACTGAGTCATTCATGATTGAGACAGATGTTTATGGATTGATCATTGAATCTTTGAGTCAACCGATTCGTTCAAAATGCTGAATCATTCAGTAATGAGAAAACAAGTTGGCGTGAGATTCGCGACGGTTCTGCTGTGATCTTTGTTTAACTATTTTTGCTACTGAAACAGAACAAAAACAGTCAATATTGCATCTAAAATGTAAGTGACTTAATTATAACTGTTTATTAACCTGTTGTATGAAATCAATGTCACAGTTTCAATCGTGATTGTATTCAGGAAACGGTAGCCTACTCGTCAAGTGAGGTTGCTTAACTCTATCATAGGTTATAAAATATATAAAAACTCCATATTTGTAATTTTTATAGTCAGTATGTTTTTAACTGGGTTTCTTTTTTGTGTGCTGCGCTCATTTGTTTACGTTTCTCCTGGAGAAGCTGCACGAGCCTCAGCAGCGCAACCTTGTTACCATTGATCAGTAATACATTTATTATCAACTGTTGATTGCAACTTGAAATGAATGTAATAAAATTAGAATAATCTCTCGTTTTTTTGTGATTCCCAAGTAATTTTTTGTCATTGACGTTCTAATCAGGCTACTCTGGTCGGGCTAAATTCTCTTTCAGGTAGGCCTATTGTATATAAATATATTAGGGATGTCGGTTAATCGACGTGTGACACCGCTGGGGGCTTTTAAATCGCTAACTTAAAGTAAAATACAGATGTCTGCACAGACTTTAATAATGGTGCTGAGTAGAGCGAGCATTTTCAATGAATTCCTATGGAAGTAGGAATTAACTAAAAAACGTTTGCTCTGTTCTGCTCGTTCCTCGCCGTGGGCGCTCACAGTTATGAATGCCTGTTTAGCCAAGAGCTTTTAGTTTAATTTTAAAATGAACGCCATTTCGGGGGGTGGATTGCTTGAATTTATTTTACAAAAGCACAATGTTGTGTTTTATTGCGAGTGTATATAAATATAAGTAAACACTTTGCAGTTTGAATGATGTCCTGTATGAACAAAATTATGTGCCAATTATGTTTTTATGTGTCTACTGTTAAATCACACACACATTCCAGCATTGCAAACTTGACATCGCAGCCTGTTCATTATAGCCTTAATAAAATATAATAAAATAGTAAACCTAACATATACACACTGCTCTGTTTAAATAGTCAGTAGTACAGTTCGTACATTCACAGTAAGCACTGCTCCACTGTGATTTTTCCAAGCACATTTTTGCGCGTGTGAAGAGGATGATTTTTTCCGTCGATATTGGAACACGAGTGAAGTACAAAGCCTATAATAAAGAATAGTTTAGCATCCAAATACATCACAACTGTTGAAACGTTTTGATTCTAATGAAAGGGTTACGTGAGCCCAACACTTACTTTCGTTTTTATTTTTACATTAAATTTAAAGGATTTATTGTGGAATATTTTGAGTGTATCATAAAATCAGAATAAGGTAAGACAAGTAATATTTTCTGTCTTTATTATATATATATATATATATATATATATATATATATGTAAATATAGCTGTGAGCAGCGATGGAGGGCCCAAGCCGGTGGAACCGCCACCCCGGTGCCTTTAGTGTAACTAAAGGCACCAGGGTGGCGGTGCCACCGGCTTGGGCCCGCAATCGCTGCTCGCAGCTATATTTATTATTATTCTTCTTCTTATTCTTATTTTTCTGTCAACCTTTCGGGCACTTTTGAGACCCTTAACGTGCTCGAAAACTCTTGAAACTTTGCACACGGGTCAGAACCCGCGGCCATCAGGGCCGGGCTGAAGCTGGTACCCGGGCGTGGCAGGGGGGCTCGACAGCGCCCCCTTGAACGGGGTCCGAAAACTTGGTCCATAAATCAGACACGCTTGCATGTAATAATATGAAACTCGGTACACATATAGATCTCATCGGGCCGAACAACTTTCGTACTTTTACTTTTTACGCCAGCCCAACAGGAAGTCGGCTATTATGGGTTGTTTAGAAACGCATGCTGTGGAATTTAATGTACTCCTCCTAGGGAATTCATCCATTCGCCTCCAAACTCAGTCAGCATGAAGTCAAGACATTGAGGATGCTAAATTGCGGACAGATTTTTGATATCTCGAACGGTTTGGCCGTGGCGAGGACACGAATTGATGGCGAATAATGGAAACAGGAAGTGTGTTATAACTTCTGCATACATTAACTGATCTTGATTAAACTTCAGCAGTGTGTTCGTTGTAAGAGGCCGATCACATGGATGTGACTATTGTGAGTCAAAGTTATAGCGCCACCAACTGGCAGCAGGAAGTGTGTCCCTTTCAAAATGCTTTGAAATCACCCTCTTATTTTTACCCGATTTGCTTCAAAGTTTATGTGTATAATGTAAACACACGGCAGATGTAGACCTGTGAAAGGATTTTTGATATCTTTAATACTGTTGCCATGGCAACGCTTCAAACTTTAATATTCTTTTTTGATGCTTTTGAGACTCTTAATATACTTAAAATTGGATGAAACTCGACAGACACATCACATTTATTAGCCCGTAGACATGTGCAAAGTTTCAGAAACGGGCGTGGTGAGGGGCTCAGTAGCGCCACCTTTAGTCATAAGTGGGGGGGTTAGTTTTATCAACAACAACAAAACTTGGTATGTGTATTGTTCTCATCAAGACGGACAACTTTCTAATTTACATTAACGATCTCCGACCAACAGGAAGAGAGATATTTTGGTTTGAATGTGGATTTTCTGAAGAATTTTCTCTCCCTCTCTCTGTGTCTCTGTGTGTGTGAGGGGAGGGGGGATTTGACTATTGCTTTTATATTGTTAATCAAGGTTTCAGGGGCTTTTGGGGTCCTTAACGTGCTCAAAAACTCTTGAAACTTTACATACAAGTCGGAACCCCCTGCCATCAGGGACGGGTTGAAGCTGGTACCCGGGCGTGGCAGGGGGGCTCAACAGCGCCCCCTTGAACGGGGTCCCAAAACTTGGTCCATAGATCAAACACGCTTGCATGAATTAATTTGAAACTCGGTACACATATAGATATCATCGGGCCGAACAACTTTCCCCCGGTCAAGTTTTACGCCAGCCCAACAGGAAGTCGGCTATAATGGGTTGTTTGGAAAACGCTTGCTGTGGAATGCGAAGTACTCCTCCTAGAGAATTCATCCAATCCCCACCAAACTCGGTGTGCATGAAGTCAAGACATTGAGGATTCTAAATTGCGGACGGATTTTTGATATCTCGAACGGTTTGGCCGTGGCGAGGAAACGAATTTATGGCGAGAAAAGAGAAACACGAAGTGGAATAACTTCTGCATACATTAACTGATCTTGATGAAACTTCAGCAGTGTGTTCGTGGTAAGAGGCCGATCAGATGGATGTAACTATTGTGAGTCAAAGTTATAGCGCCACCAACTGGCAGCAGGAAGTGTGTCACTTTCAACATGCTTTTGACAAAAGTGGGCGGGTTAGTTTTAACTACAGTAAAAAAAAAATAGTTTGTATATTGTACTCATCAAGCCGGACAACTTTCTAATTTACATTCATTAGCTCCGGCCATCAGGAAGTCAGATATTTTGGTCTGAATGTGGATTTTTTTGCAAAATCAGCCTCTGAATTTTTAGCCACTCCTCTTAAACTATTTATTTTATTCCCACCAAACTTTTTCAACATGATGAAAATACATTAAATATGCTAAATTGTGAACGGATAATAAATATCTCAAACGGTTTTGCTATGGCGAGGGATTAATGTCCAAAAAGGAAACACTAAAAAGCCTCAAATCTTCTAAAAATGTAATTATATACCATTTATTTCTATATAAAAGTATACAAATATTACAACTAAACCCATTTTTTTCTGTTTTTAAAAATAATTTTATTCTAATTTTATTCTAAAATTAAAAACAGTAAAGTAAAAAAAAAAAAAAAAGTCATGCATAGGGCTATTCTGCCCTCTTGTGTCCAAAAGGACATCAAAATAGTATATACAACTTTTTACTAGGTAGGCCAATATTGTATTTAAATATACATTTATTAGGTATGTGTCTGAGGATATTTTCCCACCGGTTAATCGACGTGTGACACGAGCGGGTGCTTTTAAATTGCTAATATAAATGTGAAAGAAAAATACGGACGTCCGCACGGACATTGATAATGTTGCACACACAAATCACACACACGTTGGAAAGAATGATACTTTTAAACATAACACTAAACCGCCATTAAGTGTCGCCAGGCGACCGTCTTAATGAGTGAGTCATTGATTCATTCGTTCAAACGATTCGTTTGAATGACTGAGTCATTCATGATTAAGACATATGTTTATGGATTGCTCATTCAATCTTTGAGTCAACCGATTCGTTCAAAATGCTGAATCATTCAGAAATGAGAAAACACATTGCTGAGAGATGCGCGTGATGATTCTGCTGTGATCTTTTTGTTTAACTATTTTCGCTGCTGAAACAGAACAAAAACAGTCAATATTGCATCTAAAATGTAAGTGACTTGATTGTAACTGTTTTTTAACCTGTTGTATGAAATCAATGTCACAGTTTCAATCGTGATTGTATTCAGGAAACAGCCTTCTCGTCAAGTGAGGTTGCTTAACTGTTATAAAATATATCAAAACTCCATATTTATAATTTTTATAGTCAGTAAGTTGTTAACTGAGTTTGTTTTTTGTGTGCTGATCTCATTTGTTTACATTTCTCCTGGAGAAGCTGCATGAGCCTCAGCAGCGCAACTTTGTTACCATTGATCAACTGATTACTGGTAATCCATTTATTAACAACTGTTGATTGCAACTTAAAATGAATGTAATAAAATTAGAATAATCTCTCGTTTTAGTGATTCCCAAGTTATTTTTTTGTCATTGACGTTCTAATCAGGCTACTCTGGTCGGGCAAGTAAAATTCTCTTTCAGGTTGGCCTATTGTATTTATATATAAATATATTAGGGATGTGACTGTGGGAAAATTTTCCCACCGGTTAATCGATGTGTGACATCGCTGGGGGCTTTTGAATCGGTAACTTAAAAACGAAAGTAAAATATGTTCGTCCGCACGGACATTGATAATGGTGCAGAGCGAGCGCATTGCAATCTTGATATCGCAGTCTGTTCATTATAGCCTTTATAAAATATAATAATAAAATAGTCAACCTAACATATAAAAATTACACTGCTCTGAATAGTATGAATTGTACTGACTATTTAAACACAGTAATCACCGCTAAACTGTGATGTTTCCAAGCACATATTTGCGCATGTGAAGAGGATAATTTTTCCCTTCAATAGTGGAACGTGAGTGAAGTACAAAGCCTATAATAAACAAATGTTTAGCATCCAAAAAATGTAATATATATATATATATATATATATATAACAAAAAAAAAAAATATATATATACATATATATATATATAAACACACTTAAAAAAAAAAAAAAAAAAACATATATATATATATATTTTGTTTTTGTTTTTGTTGTTATATATATATATATATATATATATATATAAATATAGCTGCGAGCAGCGATGGAGGGCCCAAGCCGGTGAAACCGCCACCCCGGTGCCTTTAGTGTAACTAAAGGCACCAGGGTGGCGGTGCCACCGGCTTGGGCCCGCAATCGCTGCTCGCAGCTATATTTATTATTATTTTTCTTACGACTATTCAGGCACTTTTGGGGCCCTTAACATGCTCAAAAACTCTTGAAACTTTGCACACGAGTCAGAACCCGCGGCCATCAGGGCCGGGCTGAAGCTGGTACCCGGGCGTGGCAGGGGGGCTCGACAGCGCCCCCTGGAATGGTGTCCGAAAACTTGGTCCATAAATCAAACACACTTGCATATAATAATATGAAACTCAGTACACATATAGAACTCATCGGGCCGAACAACTTTTGTGCTCTAAGTTTTACGCCAGCCCAACAGGAAGTAAACTATTATGTGTTGTTTGAAAAACGCATCCTCTGGAATTTGAAATACTCCTCCTAGAAAATTCGTCCAATCACAACCAAACTCGGTCAGCATAAAGACAAGACGTTGAGGATGCTAAATTGCGGACGGATTTTTGATATCTCGAACGGTTTGGCCGTGGCGAGGAAACGAATTTATAGCGAGAAAAGATAAACAGGAAGTGTGTTATAACTTCTGCATACATTAACTGATCTTGATTAAACTTCAGCAGTGTGTTCGTTGTAAGAGGCCGATCACATGGATGTGACTATTGTGAGTCAAAGTTATAGCGCCACCAACTGGCAGCAGGAAGTGTGTCCCTTTCAAAATGCTTTGAAATCACCCTCTTATTTTTACCCGATTTGCTTCAAACTTTATGTGTATAATGTAAACACACGGCAGATGTAGACCTATGAAAGGATTTTTGATATCTTTAATACTGTTGCCATGGCAACGCTTCAAACTTTAATATTCTTTTTTGATGCTTTTGAGACTCTTAACATACTTGAAATTGGATGAAACTCGACAGACACATCACATTTATTAGCCAGTAGACATGTGCAAAGTTTCAGAAACGGGCGTGGTGAGGGGCTCAGTAGCGCCACCTTTAGTCATAAGTGGGGGGGTTAGTCTTATCAACAGCAACAAAACTTGGTATGTGTATTGTTCTCATCAAGACGGACAACTTTCTAATTGACATTAACTACCTCCGACCAACAGGAAGAGAGATATTTTGGTTTGAATGTGGATTTTCTGAAGAATTTTCTCTCCCTCTCTCTGTGTCTCTGTGTGTGTGAGGGGAGGGGGGGATTTGACTATTGCTTTTATATTGTTAATCAAGGTTTCAGGGGCTTTTGGGGTCCTTAACGTGCTCAAAAACTCTTGAAACTTTGCACACAAGTCAGAACCCCCTGCCATCAGGGACGGGCTGAAGCTGGTACCCGGGCGTGGCTGGGGGGCTCAACAGCGCCCCCTTGAACGGGGTTCTAAAACTTGGTCCATATATCAAACACGCTTGCATGAATTAATATGAAACTCGGTACACATATAGATCTCATTGTGCCGAACAACTTTCCCCTGGTCAAGTTTTACGCCAGCCCAACAGGAAGTCGGCTATTATGGGTTGTTTGGAAAACGCTTGCTGTGGAATGTGAAATACTCCTCCTAGAAAATTCACCGTGTCCCCTCCAAACTCGGTGTGCATGTAGTCAAGACTTTGAGGATGCTAAATTGCGGACGGATTTTTGATATCTCGAACGGTTTGGCCGTGGCGAGGAATCGAATTTATGGCGAGAAAAGAGAAACACGAAGTGGAATAACTTCTGCATGCATTAACTGATCTTGATGAAACTTCAGCAGTGTGTTCGTGGTAAGAGGCCGATCAGATGGATGTAACTATTGTGAGTCAAAGTTATAGCGCCACCAACTGGCAGCAGGAAGTGTGTCACTTTCAAAATGTTTTTGACAAAAGTGGGGGGGTTAGTTTTACCCACAATTACAAAAATCAGTACGTATATTGGTCTCATCGAGCCGGACAACTTTCTAATTTAAAGTCATTAGCTCTGACCATCAGGAAGTCAGATATTTTGGTCTGAATGTGGATTTTTTTGCTAAATCAGCCTCTGAATTTTTAGCCACCTTTATCTAAGTGGTTTATTTTATTCCCACCAAACTTTTTCAACATGATAAAAATATATTAATGATGCTAAATTGTGAACGGATAATAAATATCTCAAACGGTTTTGCTATGGCGAGGGATTAAAGTATTGTCTAAAAAGGAAACACTCAAAGGCTCATATATTCTAAAAATGTAATTATACACCATTTATTACTATATAAAAGTATACAAATATCAGAACTTAACTCATTTTATTCTTTTTTTTCAATTTAAGAATGTTTAAGTTTAAAAACTGCCAGAATGGTTGTTTAGTCTAAACAATAAATAAATAAAGTCAAACATAGTGCTATACTGCCCTCTTGTGTTCAAAATCAGGTAGGCCTATTATATCTATATAAAAATATACTAGGTATGTGACGGTGAGAATATTTTACCACTGGTTAACTGACGTGTGACACCGCTGGGGGCTTTTTAATCGCTAACTTAAAAACAAAAGTAAAATATGTTCGTCCGCACGGACATTGATAATGGTGCGGAGCAGAGCGAGCGTTTTCAAAAAATTTCTATGGAAGGAGGAATGACCTAAAAAACGTTGACTCTGTTCTGCTCGTTCCTCGCTGAGGACGCGCACCATTATGAATGCCTGTGCAGCCGTGAGCATTTTAGTTTCATTTTCGGGGCGGATTGCTTGAATGTATTTTAAAAAAGCACAATGTTGTGTTTTATTGCTACTGTACAAAAATATAAGTTAACACTTTGCAGTTTGAATGATGTTCTGAACAAAATGACAGAGTATGTTTTTATGTGTCCACTGTTCAATCGCGCCCCCGTTTTATTGATTCCCAAGTTATTTTTTCATTTAAGTTTTTTTCATTGTTCTAATCAGGTCAGGCAAGTAAAATTATCTGTGTCTTATCCCTTACATTTTTATATAATATATATACACTACTGTTCAAAAATTTGGCGTCAGTAAGATTTTTAAGCGAAGTTTCTTCTGCTCACCAAGGCTGCATTTATTTGATTAAAAATACAAACAAAAACAGTAATATTGTAAAATATTATTCCAATTTAAAACAGCTGCTTTCTATTTTAATATATTTTAAACTGTTATTTATTCCTGTGATCAAAGCTGAGTTTTCAGCATCATTACTCCAGTCGTCACTGTCACATGATCCTTCAGAAATTATTCTAATATGATGATTGATGCTCAAGAAACATTCATTATTATTTTAAATGTCGAAAACAGTTGTGTACAGTCTTTGATGAATAGAAAGTTCAAAAGAACAGCATTTATCTGAAATCTAAAGCTTTTGTAACATTAAACACTACCGTTCAGAAGTTTGGGGTCAGTAATAATTTTAATTTTATTTTTGGGGAAAAGAAATAAAATAAATCAATACTTTTATTCATCGAGAATGAGTTAAACTGATTAAAAGTTACAGTACAGACATTTATAATGTTAAAAAAATTATATTTGAAATAAATGCTGTTCTTTTGAACTTTACATTCATCAACGCATTTTGAAAAAAAATCTGTACACAACTGTTTTCAACATTGAAAATAATAATTCATATTTATTGACCATCAATCATCATATTAGAATGGTTTCTGAAGGATCATGTGACACTGAAGACGGGAGTAATGATGCTGAAAACTCAGCTTTGATCACATAAATTAATTACAGTGTAAAATATTTTAAAATAGAAAACAGCTGTTGTAAATTGGAATAATATTTCACAATATTACTGTTTTTGTTTGTATTTTTAATCAAATAAATGCAGCCTTGGTGAGCAGAAGAGACTTCTCCTAAAAACATTAAAAATCTTCCTGACCCCAAACTTTTGAACGGTGTATATATATATATATACACATATATAAATACATATATATATATATATATATATATATGTTTGTATAATATATATATATATATATATATATATATATATATATATATATATATATATATAAATATAGCTGCGAGCAGCGATGGAGGGCCAAAGCCGGCGGTACCGCCACCCCGGTGCCTTTAGGTAACTAAAGGCACCGGGGTTGCGGTGCCACCGGCTTGGGCCCGTAATCGCTGCTCGCAGCTATATTTATATATATATATATATATATATATATATATATATATATATATATATATATATATATATTATACAAACATATATATATATATATATATATATGTATTTATATATGTGTATATATATATATATACACCGTTCAAAAGTTTGGGGTCAGGAAGATTTTTAATGAGACCCTTAACATACTCTAAAACTCTTGAAACTTTGCACACGGGTCAGAACCCGCGGCCATCAGGGCCGGGCTGAAGCTGGTACCCGGGCGTGGCAGGGGGGCTCAACAGCGCCCCCTTGAACGGGGTCCGAAAACTTGGTCCATAAATCAGACACGCTTGCATGTAATAATATGAAACTCGGTACATATATAGATCTCATCGGGCCGAACAACTTTCGTACTTTTACTTTTTTCGCCAGCCCAACAGGAAGTCGGCTATTATGGGTTGTTTGGAAACGCATGCTGTGGAATTTAATGTACTCCTTCTAGAGAATTCATCCAATCGCCTCCAAACTCGGTGTGCATGAAGTCAAGACATTGAGGATGCTAAATTGCGGACGGATTTTTGATATCTTGAACGGTTTGGCCGTGGCGAGGACACGAATTGATGGCGAATAAGGGACACAGGAAGTGTATTATAACTTCAGCATACATTAACTGATCTTGATTAAACTTCAGCAGTGTGTTCGTTGTAAGAGGCCGATCACATGGATGTGACTATTGTGAGTCAAAGTTATAGCGCCACCAACTGTCAGCAGGAAGTGTGTCCCTTTCAAAATGCTTTGAAATCACCCTCTTAATTTTACCCGATTTGCTTCAAAGTTTATGTGTATAATGTAAACACACGGCAGATGTAGACCTGTGAAAGGATTTTTGATATCTTTAATACTGTTGCCATGGCAACGCTTCAAACTTTAATACTCTTTTTTGATGCTTTTGAGACTCTTAACATACTTGAAATTGGATGAAACTCGACAGACACATCACATTTATTAGCCCGTAGACATGTGCAAAGTTTCAGAAACGGGCGTGGTGAGGGGCTCAGTAGCGCCACCTTTAGTCATAAGTGGGGGGGTTAGTTTTATCAACAGCAACAAAACTTGGTATGTGTATTGTTCTCATCAAGACGGACAACTTTTTAATTTACATTAACGATCTCCGACCAACAGGAAGAGAGATATTTTGGTTTGAATGTGGATTTTCTGAAGAATTTTCTCTCCCTCTCTCTGTGTCTCTGTGTGTGTGAGGGGAGGGGGGATTTGACTATTGCTTTTATATTGTTAATCAAGGTTTCAGGGGCTTTTGGGGTCCTTAACGTGCTCAAAAACTCTTGAAACTTTACATACAAGTCGGAACCCCCTGCCATCAGGGACGGGTTGAAGCTGGTACCCGGGCGTGGCAGGGGGGCTCAACAGCGCCCCCTTGAACGGGGTCCCAAAACTTGGTCCATAGATCAAACACGCTTGCATGAATTAATTTGAAACTCGGTACACATATAGATATCATCGGGCCGAACAACTTTCCCCCAGTCAAGTTTTACGCCAGCCCAACAGGAAGTCGGCTATTATGGGTTGTTTGGAAAACGCTTGCTGTGGAATGCGAAGTACTCCTCCTAGAGAATTCATCCAATCCCCACCAAACTCGGTGTGCATGAAGTCAAGACATTGAGGATTCTAAATTGCGGACGGATTTTTGATATCTCGAACGGTTTGGCCGTGGCGAGGAAACGAATTTATGGCGAGAAAAGAGAAACACGAAGTGGAATAACTTCTGCATACATTAACTGATCTTGATGAAACTTCAGCAGTGTGTTCGTGGTAAGAGGCCGATCAGATGGATGTAACTATTGTGAGTCAAAGTTATAGCGCCACCAACTGGCAGCAGGAAGTGTGTCACTTTCAACATGCTTTTGACAAAAGTGGGCGGGTTAGTTTTAACTACAGTAAAAAAAAAATAGTTTGTATATTGTACTCATCAAGCCGGACAACTTTCTAATTTACATTCATTAGCTCCGGCCATCAGGAAGTCAGATATTTTGGTCTGAATGTGGATTTCTTTGCAAAATCAGCCTCTGAATTTTTAGCCACTCCTCTTAAACTATTTATTTTATTCCCACCAAACTTTTTCAACATGATGAAAATACATTAAATATGCTAAATTGTGAACGGATAATAAATATCTCAAACGGTTTTGCTATGGCTGGGATTCAATTAATGTCAAAAAGGAAGCAGGAAACATCTCATAACTTCTAAAAATGTAATTATACACCATTTATTTTTATATAAAATTATACAAATATTAGAACTAAACCCATTTTATTCTGTTTTTGCAATTCAAGGAGTATGAAAAAGTTAAAAACAGGCTATTTAGTGCTATTTGGTTCAACAAAAAAAGAAAACATAGGGCTATACTGCCCTCTTGTGTCCAAAAGGATATCAAAATAGTATATAAAACCTTTTACTAGGTAGGCCTATTGTATTTAAATATAAATGTATTAGGTATATGACTGTGAGGATATTTTCCCATCGGTTAATCGACGTGTGACACGAGCGGGTGCTTTTAAATCGCTAATATAAAAGTGAAAGTAAAAAACGGACGTCCGCACGGACATTGATAATGGTGCACGTTGGAAAGAATGATACTTTTAAACATAACACTAAACCGCCATTAGGTGTCGCCAGGCGACCATCTTAATGAGCGAGTCATTGATTCATTCGTTCAAACGATTCGTTTGAATGACTGAGTCATTCATGATTGAGACAGATGTTTATGGATTGACCATTGAATCTTTGAGTCAACCGATTCGTTTCAAAATGCTGAATCATTCAGTAATGAGAAAACAAGTTGCCGTGAGATGCGCGATGGTTCTGCTGTGATCTTTGTTTAACTATTTTTGCTGCTGAAACAGAACAAAAACAGTCAATATTGCATCTAAAATGTAAGTGACTTAATTGTAACTGTTTATTAACCTGTTGTATGAAATCAATGTCACAGTTTCAATCGTGATTGTATTCAGGAAATAGTAGCCTACTCGTCAAGTGAGGTTGCTTAACTCTATGTTATAAAATATATAAAAACTCCATATTTGTCATTTTTATAGTCAGTATGTTGTTAACTGGGTTGCTTTTTTGTGTGCTGCGCTCATTTGTTTACAATTCTCTTGGAGAAGCTGCATGAGCCTCAGCAGGGCAACCTTGTTACCATTGATCAGTAATCCATTTATTATTAACTGCTGATTGCAACTTAAAATGAATGTAATGAAATTAGAATAATCTCTCGTTTTAGTGATTCCCAAGTTATTTTTTGTTTGTTATTGACGTTCTAATCATGCTATACTCTGGTCGGGCAAGTAAAATTCTCTTTCAGGTAGGCCTATTGTATTTATATATAAATATATTAGGGATGTGACTGTGATACAATTTTCCCACCGGTTAATCGACGTGTGACACCGCTGAGGGCTTTTAAATCGCTAACTTAAAAGCGAAAGTAAAATACAGACGTCCGCACAGACATTGATAATGGTGCGGAGTAGAGCGAGCATTTTCAATGTATTCCTATGGAAGTAGGAATAAACTAATACATTTTATTTATGTTTTTATGTGTCCACTGTTCAACCGCAACAGCGTCACACACACACACACACACACATTCCAGAATTGCAATCTTGACATCGCAGCCTGTTCATTATAGCCCTAATACAATATAATAATAAAAATAGTCAACATAAGATATACGAATTACACTGCTCTGTTTAAATAGTCAGTAGTACAATTTGTACCATTCACAGTAAGCAGAGCTCCGCTGTGATGTTTCCAAGCACATTTTTGCGCGTGTGAAGAGGATGATTTTTTCCATCGATATTGGAACACGAGTGAAGTACAAAGCCTATAATAAAGAATAGTTTAGCATCCAAATACATCGCAAATATTGAAACATTTTGATTCTACTGAGAGGGTTACGTGAGACCAACACGGCTTACTTTCGTTTTTATTTTTACATTAAATTTAAAGGATTTGTTGTGGAATATTTTGAGTGTATCATAAAATCAGAGACAAGTAATATTTTCTGTCTTATATATATATATATATATATATATATATGTGTGTGTGTGTGTGTATATATATATATATATATATATATATATGTATGTGTGTGTGTGTGTATATATATATATATATATATATATATATATATATAGCTGCGAGCAGCGATGGAGGGCCAAAGCCGGCGGCACCGCCACCCCGGTGCCTTTAGGTAACTAAAGGCACCGGGGTTGCGGTGCCACCGGCTTGGGCCCGCAATCGCTGCTCGCAGCTATATTTATTATTATTCTTATTTTTCTGTCAACCTTTCGGGCATTTTTGGGGCCTTTAACATGCTCGAAAACTCTTGAAATTTTGCACACAGGTCAGAACCTGCGGCCATCAGGGCCGGGCTGAAGCTGGTACCCGGGCGTGGCAGGGGGGCTCAACAGCGCCCCCTTGAACGGGGTCCGAAAACTTGGTCCATAAATCAGACACGCTTGCATGTAATCATATGAAACTCAATACACATATAGATCTCATCGGGCCAAACAACTTTCGTACTTTTACTTTTTACGCCAGCCCAACAGGAAGTCGGCTATTATGGGTTGTTTGGAAACGCATGCTGTGGAATTTAATGTACTCCTCCTAGGGAATTCATCCATTCGCCTCCAAACTCAGTCAGCATGAAGTCAAGACATTGAGGATGCTAAATTGCGAACAGATTTTTGATATCTCGAACGGTTTGGCCGTGGCGAGGACACGAATTGATGGCGAATAATGGAAACAGGAAGTGTGTTATAACTTCTGCATACATTAACTGATCTTGATTAAACTTCAGCAGTGTGTTCGTTGTAAGAGGCCGATCACATGGATGTGACTATTGTGAGTCAAAGTTATAGCGCCACCAACTGGCAGCAGGAAGTGTGTCCCTTTCAAAATGCTTTGAAATCACCCGCTTATTTTTACCCGATTTGCTTCAAAGTTTATGTGTATAATGTAAACACACGGCAGATGTAGACCTGTGAAAGGATTTTTGATATCTTTAATACTGTTGCCATGGCAACGCTTCAAACTTTAATATTCTTTTTTGATGCTTTTGAGACTCTTAACATACTTGAAATTGGATGAAACTCGACAGACACATCACATTTATTAGCCCGTAGACATGTGCAAAGTTTCAGAAACGGGCGTGGTGAGGGGCTCAGTAGCGCCACCTTTAGTCATAAGTGGGGGGGTTAGTTTTATCAACAGCAACAAAACTTGGTATGTGTATTGTTCTCATCAAGACGGACAACTTTCTAATTTACATTAACGATCTCCGACCAACAGGAAGAGAGATATTTTGGTTTGAATGTGGATTTTCTGAAGAATTTTCTCTACCTCTTTCTGTGTCTCTGTGTGTGTGAGGGGAGGGGGGATTTGACTATTGCTTTTATATTGTTAATCAAGGGTTCAGGGGCTTTTGGGGTCCTTAACGTGCTCAAAAACTCTTGAAACTTTACATACAAGTCGGAACCCCCTGCCATCAGGGACGGGTTGAAGCTGGTACCCGGGCGTGGCAGGGGGGCTCAACAGCGCCCCCTGGAATGGGGTCCGAAAACTTGGTCCATAGATCAAACTAGCTTGCATGAATTAATATGAAACTCAGCACACATATAGATCTCATCGGGCCGAACAACTTTCGTGCTCTAAGTTTTGCGCCAGCCCAACAGGAAGTCGGCTATTATGGGTTGTTTGGAAAACGCTTGCTGTGGAATGTGAAATACTCCTCCTAGAGAATTCGTCCAATCCCCACAAAACTCGGTCAGCATGAAGTCAAGACATTGAGGATTCTAAATTGCGGACGGATTTTTGATATCTCGAACGGTTTGGCCGTGGCGAGGAAACGAATTTATGGCGAGAAAAGAGAAACACGAAGTGTTATAACTTCTGCACACATTAACTGATCTTGATGAAACTTCAGCAGTGTGTTCGTGGTAAGAGGCCGATCAGATGGATGTAACTATTGTGAGTCAAAGTTATAGCGCCACCAATTGGTAGCAGGAAGTGTGTCACTTTCAAAATGCTTTTGACAAAAGTGGGGGGGTTAGTTTTACCCACAGTTATAAAAATCAGTACGTATATTGGTCTCATCAAGCCGGACAACTTTCTAATTTACAGTCATTAGCTCAGACCAACAGGAAGTCAGATATTTTGGTTTGAAAGTGGATTTCTTTGCAAAATCAGCCTCTGAATTTTTACCCAGTCCTCTTAAGTGGTTTATTTTATTCCCACAAAACTTTTTCAACATGATGAAAATACATTAAAGATGCTAAATTGTAAACGAATAATAAATATCTCAAACGGTTTTGCTATGGCGAGGGATTAAAGTAATGTCAAAAAAGGAAACACTAAAAACCTCCTATCATCTAAAAATGTAATTATACACCATGTATTTCTATATAAAATTATACAAATATCAGAACTAAACCCATTTTATTCTTTTTTTTTTTTCTATTTAATAATTGTTTAAGTTTAAAAACATCCAGAATGTTTTTTTTATGTAATTCATAGTGCTATACTGCCCTCTTGTGTTCAAAATCAGGTAGGCCTATTGTATCTATATGAAAATATACTAGGTTTGTGACGGTGAGAATATTTCCCCACCGGTTAATCAATGTGTGACACCGCTGGGGGCTTTTGAATCGCTAACTTAAAAAAGAAAGTAAAAAATGAGTGTCCGCACAGACATTGATAATGGTGCGGAGCAGAGCAAGCGTTTTCAATGAATTCCTATGGAAGTAGGAATGAATATATATATATATATAAATATAGCTGCGAGCAGCGATGGAGGGCCCAAGCCGGTGACACCGCCACCGCGGTGCCTTTAGTGTAACTAAAGGCACCAGGGTGGCGGTGCCACCGGCTTGGGCCCGCAATCGCTGCTCGCAGCTATATTTAGGGCCCAAGCCCTGAAAGGGCGAAGGCCCTATTGTTTTCGTTAGGATTATTATTATTATTATTATTATTATTGTTGTTCAAGGTTTCGGGGGCTTTTGGGGCCCTTAACGTGCTCAAAAACTCATGAAACTTTGCACACAGGTCAGAAGCTGCGGCCATTAGGGCCGGGCTGAAGATGGTACCCGGGCGTGGCAGGGGGACTCGACAGCGCCCCCTGGAACGGGATCCGAACACTTGTCCATAAATCAAACACACTTGCATGTAATAATATGAAACTCAGTACACATATAGATCTCATCGGGCCGAACAACTTTCGTGCTCTAAGTTTTACGCCAGCCCAACAGGAAGTCGGCTATTAAGGGTTGTTTGGAAACGCATGGTCTGGTATTTGAAACACTTCTCCTAGGGAATTCACCCAATCGCCACCAAACTCGGTGTGTATGAAGTCAAGGCATTGAGGATGCTAAATTGCCGACGAATTTTTGATATCTCGAACGGTTTGGCCGTGGCGAGGAAATGAATTTATGGCGAATAATGCAAACAGGAAGTGTGTTATAACTTCTGCATACATTATCTGATCTTGATGATACTTCCGCAGTGTGTTCGTTGTAAGAGGCCGATCACATGGATGTGACTATTGTGAGTCAAAGTTATAGCGCCACCAACTGGCAGCAGGAAGTGTGTCCCTTTCAAAATGCTTTGAAATCACCCTCTTATTTTTACCCGATTTGCTTCAAAGTTTATGTGTATAATGCAAACACACGGCAGATGTAGACCTGTGAAAGGATTTTTGATATCTTTAATACTGTTGCCATGGCAACGCATCAAACTTTAATATTCTTTTTTGTTGCTTTTGAGACTCTTAACATACTTGAAATTGGATGAAACTCGACAGACACATCACATTTATTAGCCCGTAGACATGTGCAAAGTTTCAGAAACGGGCGTGGTGAGGGGCTCAGTAGCGCCACCTTTAGTCATAAGTGGGGGGGTTAGTTTTATCAACAGCAACAAAACTTGGTATGTGTATTGTTCTCATCAAGACGGACAACTTTCTAATTTACATTAACGATCTCCGACCAACAGGAAGAGAGATATTTTGGTTTGAATGTGGATTTTCTGAAGAATTTTCTCTCCCCCTCTCTGTGTATCTGTGTGTGTGAGGGGAGGGGGGATTTGACTATTGCTTTTATATTGTTAATCAAGGTTTCAGGGGCTTTTGGGGTCCTTAACGTGCTCAAAAACTCTTGAAACTTTACATACAAGTCGGAACCCCCTGCCATCAGGGACGGGTTGAAGCTGGTACCCGGGCGTGGCAGGGGGGCTCAACAGCGCCCCCTTGAACGGGGTCCCAAAACTTGGTCCATAGATTAAACACGCTTGCATGAATTAATTTGAAACTCGGTACACATATAGATATCATCGGGCCGAACAACTTTCCCCCGGTCAAGTTTTACGCCAGCCCAACAGGAAGTCGGCTATTATGGGTTGTTTGGAAAACGCTTGCTGTGGAATGCGAAGTACTCCTCCTAGAGAATTCATCCAATCCCCACCAAACTCGGTGTGCATGAAGTCAAGACATTGAGGATTCTAAATTGCGGACGGATTTTTGATATCTCGAACGGTTTGGCCGTGGCGAGGAAACGAATTTATGGCGAGAAAAGAGAAACACGAAGTGGAATAACTTCTGCATACATTAACTGATCTTGATGAAACTTCAGCAGTGTGTTCGTGGTAAGAGGCCGATCAGATGGATGTAACTATTGTGAGTCAAAGTTATAGCGCCACCAACTGGCAGCAGGAAGTGTGTCACTTTCAACATGCTTTTGACAAAAGTGGGCGGGTTAGTTTTAACTACAGTAAAAAAAAAATAGTTTGTATATTGTACTCATCAAGCCGGACAACTTTCTAATTTACATTCATTAGCTCCGGCCATCAGGAAGTCAGATATTTTGGTTTGAATGTGGATTTCTTTGCAAAATCAGCCTCTGAATTTTTACCCAGTCCTGCTAAGTGGTTTATTTTATTCACACCAAACTTTTTCAACATGATGAAAATACATTAAAGATGCTAAATTGTGAACGGATATTGAATATCTCAAACGGTTTTGATATGGCGAGGGATTAAAGTAATGTCAAAAAAGGAATCAGAAAACATCTCATATCTTCTACAAATGTAATTATACACCGTTTATTTTTATATAAAATTATACAAATATTAGAACTAAACCCATTTTATTCTGTTTTTGCAATTCAAGAAGTATAAAAAAAGTTAAAAACAGGCTATTTAGTGCTATTTGGTTCAACAAAAAAGCAAATATAGGGCTATACTGCCCTCTTGTGTCCAAAAGGATATAAATATAGTATATAAAACTTTTTACTAGGTAGGCCTATATTGTATTTAAATATAAATGTATTAGGTATATGACTGTGAGGATATTTTCCCAACGGTTAATCGACGTGTGACACGAGCGGGTGCTTTTAAATCGCTAATATAAAAGTGAAAGTAAAAAACGGACGTCCGCACTGACATTGATAATGGTGCACGTTGGAAAGAATGATACTTTTAAACATAACACTAAACCGCCATTAGGTGTCGCCAGGCGACCATCTTAATGAGCGAGTCATTGATTCATTCGTTCAAACGATTCATTCGAATGACTGAGTCATTCATGATTGAGACAGATGTTTATGGATTGACCATTGAATCTTTGAGTCAACCGATTCGTTTCAAAATGCTGAATCATTCAGTAATGAGAAAACAAGTTGCTGTGAGATGCGCAATGGTTCTGCTGTGATCTTTGTTTAACTATTTATGCTGCTGAAACAGAACAAAAACAGTCAATATTGCATCTAAAATGTAAGTGACTTAATTGTAACTGTTTATTAACCTGTTGTATGAAATCAATGTCACAGTTTCAATCGTGATTGTATTCAGGAAATAGTAGCCTACTCGTCAAGTGAGGTTGCTTAACTCTGTTATAAAATATATAAAAACTCCATATTTGTAATTTTTATAGTCAGTATGTTGTTAACTGGGTTGCTTTTTTGTGTGCTGCGCACATTTGTTTACAATTCTCCTGGAGAAGCTGCATGAGCCTCAGCAGGGCAACCTTGTTACCATTGATCAGTAATACATTTATTATTAACTGCTGATTGCAACTTAAAATGAATGTAATGAAATTAGAATAATCTCTCGTTTTAGTGATTCCCAAGTTATTTTTTTTTGTTCTTGACGTTCTAATCAGGCTATACTCTGGTCGGGCAAGTAAAATTCTCTTTCAGATAGGCCTATTGTATTTATATATAAATATATTAGGGATGTGACTGTGATAACATTTTCCCACCTATGGAAGTAGGAATAAACTAATACATTTTATTTATGTTTTTATGTGTCCACTGTTCAACTGCAACCGCGTCACACACACACACACACACACATTCCAGAATTGCAATCTTGACATCGCAGCCTGTTCATTATAGCCCTAATACAATATAATAATAAAAATAGTCACCATAACATATACGAATTACACTGCTCTGTTTAAATAGTAAGTAGTACAATTTGTACCATTCACAGTAAGCAGAGCTCCACTGTGATGTTTCCAAGCACATTTTTGCGCGTGTGAAGAGGATGATTTTTTCCATCGATATTGGAACACGAGTGAAGTACAAAGCCTATAATAAAGAATAGTTTAGCATCCAAATACATCGCAAATATTGAAACATTTTGATTCTAATGAGAGGGTTACGTGAGACCAACACGGCTTACTTTCGTTTTTATTTTTACATTAAATTTAAAGGATTTGTTGTGGAATATTTTGAGTGTATCATAAAATCAGAATAAAGTAAGACAAGTAATATTTTCTGTCTTATATATATATATATATATATATATATATATATATATATATATATATATGTGTGTGTGTGTGTGTGTGTGTGTGTGTATATATATAGAGAGAGATATAGATATAGATAGATAGATATTTATATATATATATATGTGTGTGTGTGTGTGTGTGTGTGTGTGTGTGTGTGTGTATATATATATATATATATATATATATATATACATAAATATATATATATATATATATATAAATATAGCTGCGAGCAGCGATGGAGGGCCAAAGCCGGCGGCACCGCCACCCCGGTGCCTTTAGGTAACTAAAGGCACCGGGGTTGCGGTGCCACCGGCTTGGGCCCGCAATCGCTGCTCGCAGCTATATTTATTCTTATTCTTATTTTTCTGTCAACCTTTCGGGCACTTTTGAGACCCTTAACGTGCTCGAAAACTCTTGAAACTTTGCACACGGGTCAGAACCCGCGGCCATCAGGGCCGGGCTGAAGCTGGTACCCGGGCGTGGCAGGGGGGCTCGACAGCGCCCCCTTGAACGGGGTCCGAAAACTTGGTCCATAAATCAGACACGCTTGCATGTAATAATATGAAACTCGGTACACATATAGATCTCATCGGGCCGAACAACTTTCGTACTTTTACTTTTTACGCCAGCCCAACAGGAAGTCGGCTATTATGGGTTGTTTGGAAACGCATGCTGTGGAATTTAATGTACTCCTCCTAGGGAATTCATCCATTCGCCTCCAAACTCAGTCAGCATGA
Source organism: Leuciscus idus (assembly GCA_021554675.1). NCBI lineage: Eukaryota > Metazoa > Chordata > Actinopteri > Cypriniformes > Leuciscidae > Leuciscus > Leuciscus idus. The sequence continues at coordinate 3,452,930 of CM038626.1, forward strand.
AGTCAAGACATTGAGGATGCTAAATTGCGGACAGATTTTTGATATCTCGAACGGTTTGGCCGTGGCGAGGACACGAATTGATGGCGAATAATGGAAACAGGAAGTGTGTTATAACTTCTGCATACATTAACTGATCTTGATTAAACTTCAGCAGTGTGTTCGTTGTAAGAGGCCGATCACATGGATGTGACTATTGTGAGTCAAAGTTATAGCGCCACCACCTGGCAGCAGGAAGTGTGTCCCTTTCAAAATGCTTTGAAATCACCCTCTTATTTTTACCCGATTTGCTTCAAAGTTTATGTGTATAATGTAAACACACGGCAGATGTAGACCTGTGAAAGGATTTTTGATATCTTTAATACTGTTGCCATGGCAACGCTTCAAACTTTAATATTCTTTTTTGATGCTTTTGAGACTCTTAACATACTTGAAATTGGATGAAACTCGACAGACACATCACATTTATTAGCCCGTAGACATGTGCAAAGTTTCAGAAACGGGCGTGGTGAGGGGCTCAGTAGCGCCACCTTTAGTCATAAGTGGGGGGGTTAGTTTTATCAACAACAACAAAACTTGGTATGTGTATTGTTCTCATCAAGACGGACAACTTTCTAATTTACATTAACGATCTTCGACCAACAGGAAGAGAGATATTTTGGTTTGAATGTGGATTTTCTGAAGAATTTTCTCTCCCTCTCTCTGTGTCTCTGTGTGTGTGAGGGGAGGGGGGATTTGACTATTGCTTTTATATTGTTAATCAAGGTTTCAGGGGCTTTTGGGGTCCTTAACGTGCTCAAAAACTCTTGAAACTTTACATACAAGTCGAAACCCCCTGCCATCAGGGACGGGTTGAAGCTGGTACCCGGGCGTGGCAGGGGGGCTCAACAGCGCCCCCTTGAACGGGGTCCCAAAACTTGGTCCATAGATCAAACACGCTTGCATGAATTAATTTGAAACTCAGTACACATATAGATATCATCGGGCCGAACAACTTTCGTGCTCTAAGTTTTACGCCAGCCCAACAGGAAGTCGGCTATTATGGGTTGATTGGAAAACGCTTGCTGTGGAATGCGAAGTACTCCTCCTAGAGAATTCATCCAATCCCCACCAAACTCGGTGTGCATGAAGTCAAGACATTGAGGATTCTAAATTGCGGACGGATTTTTGATATCTCGAACGGTTTGGCCGTGGCGAGGAAACGAATTTATGGCGAGAAAAGAGAAACACGAAGTGGAATAACTTCTGCATACATTAACTGATTTTGATGAAACTTCAGCAGTGTGTTCGTGGTAAGAGGCCGATCAGATGGATGTAACTATTGTGAGTCAAAGTTATAGCGCCACCAACTGGCAGCAGGAAGTGTGTCACTTTCAACATGCTTTTGACAAAAGTGGGCGGGTTAGTTTTAACTACAGTAAAAAAAAAATAGTTTGTATATTGTACTCATCAAGCCGGACAACTTTCTAATTTACATTCATTAGCTCCGGCCATCAGGAAGTCAGATATTTTGGTCTGAATGTGGATTTTTTTTGCAAAATCAGCCTCTGAATTTTTAGCCACTCCTCTTAAACTATTTATTTTATTCCCACCAAACTTTTTCAACATGATACAAATATATTAATGATGCTAAATTGTAAACGGATATTGAATATCTCAAACGGTTTTGCTATGGCGAGGGATTAAATTAATGTCAAAAAGGAAGCAGGAAACATCTCATAACTTCTAAAAATGTAATTATACACCATTTATTTTTATATAAAATTATACAAATATTAGAACTAAACCCATTTTATTCTGTTTTTGCTATTCAAGGAGTATGAAAAAGTTAAAAACAGGCTATTTAGTGCTATTTGGTTCAACAAAAAAGCAAACATAGGGCTATACTGCCCTCTTGTGTCCAAAAGGAAATCAAAATAGTATATAAAACGTTTTACTAGGTAGGCCTATTGTATTTAAATATAAATGTATTAGGTATGACTGTGAGGATATTTTCCCATCGGTTAATCGACGTGTGACACGAGCGGGTGCTTTTAAATCGCTAATATAAAAGTGAAAGTAAAAAACGGACGTCCGCACTGACATTGATAATGGTGCACGTTGGAAAGAATGATGCTTTTAAACACTAAACCGCCATTAGGTGTCGCCAGGCGACCATCTTAATGAGCGAGTCATTGATTCATTCGTTCAAACGATTCGTTCGAATGACTGAGTCATTCATGATTGAGACAGATGTTTATGGATTGACCATTGAATCTTTGAGTCAACCGATTCGTTTCAAAATGCTGAATCATTCAGTAATGAGAAAACAAGTTGCTGTGAGATGCGCGATGGTTCTGCTGTGATCTTTGTTTAACTATTTTTGCTGCTGAAACAGAACAAAAACAGTCAATATTGCATCTAAAATGTAAGTGACTTAATTGTAACTGTTTATTAACCTGTTGTATGAAATCAATGTCACAGTTTCAATCGTGATTGTATTCAGGAAATAGTAGCTTACTCGTCAAGTGAGGTTGCTTATATGTTATAAAATATATAAAAACTCCATATTTGTCATTTTTATAGTCAGTATGTTGTTAACTGGGTTGCTTTTTTGTGTGCTGCGCTCATTTGTTTACAATTCTCCTGGAGAAGCTGCATGAGCCTCAGCAGGGCAACCTTGTTACCATTGATCAGTAAGACATTTATTATTAACTGCTGATTGCAACTTAAAATGAATGTAATGAAATTAGAAAAATCTCTCATTTTAGTGATTCCCAAGTAATTTGTTTTGTTATTGACGTTCTAATCAGGCTATACTCTGGTCGGGCAAGTAAAATTCTCTTTCAGGTAGGCCTATTGTATTTATATATTAGGGATGTGACTGTGATAACATTTTCCCACCGGTTAATCGACGTGTGACACCGCTGAGGGTTTTTAAATCGCTAACTTAAAAGCGAAAATAAAATACAGATGTCCGCACAGACATTGATAATGGTGCGGAGTAGAGCGAGCATTTTCAATGTATTCCTATGGAAGTAGGAATAAACTAATACATTTTATTTATGTTTTTATGTGTCCACTGTTCAACCGCAACCGCGTCACACACACACACACACACACACACACACACACACACACACATTCCAGAATTGCAATCTTGACATCGCAGCCTGTTCATTATAGCCCTAATACAATATAATAATAAAAATAGTCAACATAACATATACGAATTACACTGCTCTGTTTAAATAGTCAGTAGTACAATTTGTACCATTCACAGTAAGCAGAGCTCCACTGTGATGTTTCCAAGCACATTTTTGCGCGTGTGAAGAGGATGATTTTTTCCATCGATATTGGAACACGAGTGAAGTACAAAGCCTATAATAAAGAATAGTTTAGCATCCAAATACATCGCAAATATTGAAACATTTTGATTCTAATGAGAGGGTTACGTGAGACCAACACGGCTTACTTTCGTTTTTATTTTTACATTAAATTTAAAGGATTTGTTGTGGAATATTTTGAGTGTATCATAAAATCAGAATAAGGTAAGACAAGTAAAATTTCCCGTCTTTATTATATATATATATATATATATATATATATATATATATATATATATATGTGTATATATATATATATATATATATATATATATATATATATATATATATATATATTTATATATATATATATATATATTTATATATAAATATAGCTGCGAGCAGCGATGGAGGGCCCAAGCCGGTGACACCGCCACCCCGGTGCCTTTAGTGTAACTAAAGGCACCAGGGTGGCGGTGCCACCGGCTTGGGCCCGCAATCGCTGCTCGCAGCTATATTTTATTATTATTCTTATTCTTATTTTTCTGTCAACCTTTCGGGCACTTTTGAGACCCTTAACGTGCTCGAAAACTCTTGAAACTTTGCACACGGGTCAGAACCCGCAGCCATCAGGGCCGGGCTGAAGCTGGTACCCGGGCGTGGCAGGGGGACTCGACAGCGCCCCCTTGAACGGGGTCCGAAAACTTGGTCCATAAATCAGACACGCTTGCATGTAATAATATGAAACTCGGTACACATATAGATCTCATCGGGCCGAACAACTTTCGTACTTTTACTTTTTACGCCAGCCCAACAGGAAGTCGGCTATTATGGGTTGTTTGGAAACGCATGCTGTGGAATTTAATGTACTCCTCCTAGGGAATTCATCCATTCGCCTCCAAACTCAGTCAGCATGAAGTCAAGACATTGAGGATGCTAAATTGCGGACAGATTTTTGATATCTCGAACGGTTTGGCCGTGGCGAGGACACGAATTGATGGCGAATAATGGAAACAGGAAGTGTGTTATAACTTCTGCATACATTAACTGATCTTGATTAAACTTCAGCAGTGTGTTCGTTGTAAGAGGCCGATCACATGGATGTGACTATTGTGAGTCAAAGTTATAGCGCCACCAACTGGCAGCAGGAAGTGTGTCCCTTTCAAAATGCTTTGAAATCATCCTCTTATTTTTACCCGATTTGCTTCAAAGTTTATGTGTATAATGTAAACACACGGCAGATGTAGACCTGTGAAAGGATTTTTGATATCTTTAATACCGTTGCCATGGCAACGCTTCAAACTTTAATATTCTTTTTTGATGCTTTTGAGACTCTTAACATACTTGAAATTGGATGAAACTCGACAGACACATCACATTTATTAGCCCGTAGACATGTGCAAAGTTTCAGAAACGGGCGTGGTGAGGGGCTCAGTAGCGCCACCTTTAGTCATAAGTGGGGGGGTTAGTTTTATCAACAACAACAAAACTTGGTATGTGTATTGTTCTCATCAAGACGGACAACTTTCTAATTTACATTAACGATCTCCGACCAACAGGAAGAGAGATATTTTGGTTTGAATGTGGATTTTCTGAAGAATTTTCTCTCCCTCTCTCTGTGTCTCTGTGTGTGTGAGGGGAGGGGGGATTTGACTATTGCTTTTATATTGTTAATCAAGGTTTCAGGGGCTTTTGGGGTCCTTAACGTGCTCAAAAACTCTTGAAACTTTACATACAAGTCGGAACCCCCTGCCATCAGGGACGGGTTGAAGCTGGTACCCGGGCGTGGCAGGGGGGCTCAACAGCGCCCCCTTGAACGGGGTCCCAAAACTTGGTCCATAGATCAAACACGCTTGCATGAATTAATTTGAAACTCAGTACACATATAGATATCATCGGGCCGAACAACTTTCCCCCGGTCAAGTTTTACGCCAGCCCAACAGGAAGTCGGCTATTATGGGTTGTTTGGAAAACGCTTGCTGTGGAATGCGAAGTACTCCTCCTAGAGAATTCATCCAATCCCCACCAACCTCGGTGTGCATGAAGTCAAGACATTGAGGATTCTAAATTGCGGACGGATTTTTGATATCTCGAACGGTTTGGCCGTGGCGAGGAAACGAATTTATGGCGAGAAAAGAGAAACACGAAGTGGAATAACTTCTGCATACATTAACTGATCTTGATGAAACTTCAGCAGTGTGTTCGTGGTAAGAGGCCGATCAGATGGATGTAACTATTGTGAGTCAAAGTTATAGCACCACCAACTGGCAGCAGGAAGTGTGTCACTTTCAACATGCTTTTGACAAAAGTGGGGGGGTTAGTTTTAACTACAGTAAAAAAAAAATAGTTTGTATATTGTACTCATCAAGCCGGACAACTTTCTAATTTACATTCATTAGCTCCGGCCATCAGGAAGTCAGATATTTTGGTCTGAATGTGGATTTTTTTGCTAAATCAGCCTCTGAATTTTTAGCCACTCCTCTTAAACTATTTATTTTATTCCCACCAAACTTTTTCAACATGATGAAAATACATTAAATATGCTAAATTGTGAACGAATAATAAATATCTCAAACGGTTTTGCTATGGCGAGGGATTAATGTCCAAAAAGGAAACACTAAAAAGCCTCAAATCTTCTAAAAATGTAATTATATACCATTTATTTCTATATAAAAGTATACAAATATTACAACTAAACCCATTTTTTTCTGTTTTTAAAAAGAATTTTATTCTAATTTTATTCTAAAATTAAAAACAGTAAAGTAAAAAAAAAAAAAAAAAAAAAGTCATGCATAGGGCTATTCTGCCCTCTTGTGTCCAAAAGGACATCAAAATAGTATATACAACTTTTTACTAGGTAGGCCAATATTGTATTTAAATATACATTTATTAGGTATGTGTCTGAGGATATTTTCCCACCGGTTAATCGACGTGTGACACGAGCGGGTGCTTTTAAATTGCTAATATAAAAGTGAAAGAAAAATACGGACGTCCGCACGGACATTGATAATGTTGCACACACAAATCACACACACGTTGGAAAGAATGATACTTTTAAACATAACACTAAACCGCCATTAAGTGTCGCCAGGCGACCGTCTTAATGAGTGAGTCATTGATTCATTCGTTCAAACGATTCGTTTGAATGACTGAGTCATTCATGATTAAGACATATGTTTATGGATTGATCATTCAATCTTTGAGTCAACCGATTCGTTCAAAATGCTGAATCATTCAGAAATGAGAAAACACATTGCTGAGAGATGCGCGTGATGATTCTGCTGTGATCTTTTTGTTTAACTATTTTCGCTGCTGAAACAGAACAAAAACAGTCAATATTGCATCTAAAATGTAAGTGACTTGATTGTAACTGTTTTTTAACCTGTTGTATGAAATCAATGTCACAGTTTCAATCGTGATTGTATTCAGGAAACAGCCTTCTCGTCAAGTGAGGTTGCTTAATTGTTATAAAATATATCAAAACTCCATATTTATAATTTTTATAGTCAGTAAGTTGTTAACTGAGTTTGTTTTTTGTGTGCTGATCTCATTTGTTTACATTTCTCCTGGAGAAGCTGCATGAGCCTTAGCAGCGCAACTTTGTTACCATTGATCAACTGATTACTGGTAATCCATTTATTAACAACTGTTGATTGCAACTTAAAATGAATGTAATAAAATTTGAATAATCTCTCGTTTTAGTGATTCCCAAGTTATTTTTTTGTCATTGACGTTCTAATCAGGCTACTCTGGTCGGGCAAGTAAAATTCTCTTTCAGGTTGGCCTATTGTATTTATATATAAATATATTAGGGATGTGACTGTGGGAAAATTTTCCCACCGGTTAATCAATGTGTGACACCGCTGGGGGCTTTTGAATCGGTAACTTAAAAACGAAAGTAAAATATGTTCGTCCACACGGACATTGATAATGTTGCAGAGCGAGCGCATTGCAATCTTGATATCGCAGTCTGTTCATTATAGCCTTTATAAAATATAATAATAAAATAGTCAACCTAACATATAAAAATGACACTGCTCTGAATAGTATGAATTGTACTGACTATTTAAACACAGTAATCACCGCTAAACTGTGATGTTTCCAAGCACATATTTGCGCATGTGAAGAGGATAATTTTTCCCTTCAATAGTGGAACGTGAGTGAAGTACAAAGCCTATAATAAAGAATAGTTTAGCATCCAAATACATCGCAAATATTGAAACATTTTGATTCTAATGAGAGGGTTACGTGAGACCAACACGGCTTACTTTCGTTTTTATTTTTACATTAAATTTAAAGGATTTGTTGTGGAATATTTTGAGTGTATCATAAAATCAGAATAAGGTAAGACAAGTAAAATTTCCCGTCTTTATTATATATATATATATATATATATATATATATATATATATATATAAATATAGCTGCGAGCAGCGATGGAGGGCCCAAGCCGGTGACACCGCCACCCCGGTGCCTTTAGTGTAACTAAAGGCACCAGGGTGGCGGTGCCACCGGCTTGGGCCCGCAATCGCTGCTCGCAGCTATATTTATATATATTTATTCTTATTCTTATTTTTCTGTCAACCTTTCGGGCACTTTTGAGACCCTTAACGTGCTCTAAAACTCTTGAAATTTTGCACATAGGTCAGAACCTGCGGCCATCAGGGCCGGGCTGAAGCTGGTACCCGGGCGTGGCAGGGGGGCTCAACAGCGCCCCCCTTGAACGGGGTCCGAAAGTTTGGTCCATAAATCAGACACGCTTGCATGTAATAATATGAAACTCAATACACATATAGATCTCATCGGGCCAAACAACTTTCGTACTTTTACTTTTTACGCCAGCCCAACAGGAAGTCGGCTATTATGGGTTGTTTGGAAACGCATGCTGTGGAATTTAATGTACTCCTCCTAGGAAATTCATCCATTCGCCTCCAAACTCAGTCAGCATGAAGTCAAGACATTGAGGATGCTAAATTGCGGACAGATTTTTGATATCTCGAACGGTTTGGCCGTGGCGAGGACACGAATTGATGGCGAATAATGGAAACAGGAAGTGTGTTATAACTTCTGCATACATTAACTGATGTTGATTAAACTTCAGCAGTGTGTTCGTTGTAAGAGGCCGATCACATGGATGTGACTATTGTGAGTAAAAGTTATAGCGCCACCAACTGGCAGCAGGAAGTGTGTCCCTTTCAAAATGCTTTGAAATCACCCTCTTATTTTTACCCGATTTGCTTCAAAGTTTATGTGTATAATGTAAACACACGGCAGATGTAGACCTGTGAAAGGATTTTTGATATCTTTAATACTGTTGCCATGGCAACGCTTCAAACTTTAATATTCTTTTTTGATGCTTTTGAGACTCTTAACATACTTGAAATTGGATGAAACTCGACAGACACATCACATTTATTAGCCCGTAGACATGTGCAAAGTTTCAGAAACGGGCGTGGTGAGGGGCTCAGTAGCGCCACCTTTAGTCATAAGTGGGGGGGTTAGTTTTATCAACAGCAACAAAACTTGGTATGTGTATTGTTCTCATCAAGACGGACAACTTTCTAATTTACATTAACGATCTCCGACCAACAGGAAGAGAGATATTTTGGTTTGAATGTGGATTTTCTGAAGAATTTTCTCTCCCTCTCTCTGTGTCTCTGTGTGTGTGAGGGGAGAGGGGATTTGACTATTGCTTTTATATTGTTAATCAAGGTTTCAGGGGCTTTTGGGGTCCTTAACGTGCTCAAAAACTCTTGAAACTTTACATACAAGTCGGAACCCCCTGCCATCAGGGACGGGTTGAAGCTGGTACCCGGGCGTGGCAGGGGGGCTCAACAGCGCCCCCTTGAACGGGGTCCCAAAACTTGGTCCATAGATCAAACACGCTTGCATGAATTAATTTGAAACTCAGTACACATATAGATATCATCGGGCCGAACAACTTTCGTGCTCTAAGTTTTACGCCAGCCCAACAGGAAGTCGGCTATTATGGGTTGTTTGGAAAACGCTTGCTGTCGAATGCGAAGTACTCCTCCTAGAGAATTCATCCAATCCCCACCAAACTCGGTGTGCATGAAGTCAAGACATTGAGGATTCTAAATTGCGGACGGATTTTTGATATCTCGAACGGTTTGGCCGTGGCGAGGAAACGAATTTATGGCGAGAAAAGAGAAACACGAAGTGGAATAACTTCTGCATACATTAACTGATCTTGATGAAACTTCAGCAGTGTGTTCGTGGTAAGAGGCCGATCAGATGGATGTAACTATTGTGAGTCAAAGTTATAGCGCCACCAACTGGCAGCAGGAAGTGTGTCACTTTCAACATGCTTTTGACAAAAGTGGGCGGGTTAGTTTTAACTACAGTAAAAAAAAAATAGTTTGTATATTGTACTCATCAAGCCGGACAACTTTCTAATTTACATTCATTAGCTCCGGCCATCAGGAAGTCAGATATTTTGGTCTGAATGTGGATTTTTTTTTGCAAAATCAGCCTCTGAATTTTTAGCCACACCTCTTAAACTATTTATTTTATTCCCACCAAACTTTTTCAACATGATACAAATATATTAATGATGCTAAATTGTAAACGGATATTGAATATCTCAAACGGTTTTGCTATGGCGAGGGATTAAATTAATGTCAAAAAGGAAGCAGGAAACATCTCATAACTTCTAAAAATGTAATTATACACCATTTATTTTTATATAAAATGATACAAATATTAGAACTAAACCCATTTTATTCTGTTTTTGCTATTCAAGGAGTATGAAAAAGTTAAAAACAGGCTATTAAGTGCTATTTGGTTCAACAAAAAAGCAAACATAGGGCTATACTGCCCTCTTGTGTCCAAAAGGAAATCATAATAGTATATAAAACGTTTTACTAGGTAGGCCTATTGTATTTAAATATAAATGTATTAGGTATGACTGTGAGGATATTTTCCCATCGGTTAATCGACGTGTGACACGAGCGGGTGCTTTTAAATCGCTAATATAAAAGTGAAAGTAAAAAACAGACGTCCGCACTGACATTGATAATGGTGCACATTGGAAAGAATGATACTTTTAAACACTAAACCGCCATTAGGTGTCGCCAGGCGACCATCTTAATGAGCGAGTCATTGATTCATTCGTTCAAACGATTCGTTCGAATGACTGAGTCATTCATGATTGAGACAGATGTTTATGGATTGACCATTGAATCTTTGAGTCAACCGATTCGTTTCAAAATGCTGAATCATTCAGTAATGAGAAAACAAGTTGCTGTGGTTCTGCTGTGATCTTTGTTTAACTATTTTTGCTGCTGAAACAGAACAAAAACAGTCAATATTGCATCTAAAATGTAAGTGACTTAATTGTAACTGTTTATTAACCTGTTGTATGAAATCAATGTCACAGTTTCAATCGTGATTGTATTCAGGAAATAGTAGCCTACTCGTCAAGTGAGGTTGCTTATATTTTATAAAATATATAAAAACTCCATATTTGTCATTTTTATAGTCAGTATGTTGTTAACTGGGTTGCTTTTTTTGTGTGCTGCGCTCATTTGTTCACAATTCTCCTGGAGAAGCTGCATGAGCCTCAGCAGGGCAACATTGTTACCATTGATCAGTAAGACATTTATTATTAACTGCTGATTGCAACTTAAAATGAATGTAATGAAATTAGAATAATCTCTCATTTTAGTGATTCCCAAGTAATTTGTTTTGTTATTGACGTTCTAATCAGGCTATACTCTGGTCGGGCAAGTAAAATTCTCTTTCAGGTAGGCCTATTGTATTTATATATTAGGGATGTGACTGTGATAACATTTTCCCACCGGTTAATCGACGTGTGACACCGCTGAGGGCTTTTAAATCGCTAACTTAAAAGCGAAAATAAAATACAGATGTCCGCACAGACATTGATAATGGTGCGGAGTAGAGCGAGCATTTTCAATGTATTCCTATGGAAGTAGGAATAAACTAATACATTTTATTTATGTTTTTATGTGTCCACTGTTCAACCGCAACCGCGTCACACACACACACACACACACACACACACACACACACACACACACACACACACACACATTCCAGAATTGCAATCTTGACATCGCAGCCTGTTCATTATAGCCCTAATACAATATAATAATAAAAATAGTCAACATAACATATACGAATTACACTGCTCTGTTTAAATAGTCAGTAGTACAATTTGTACCATTCACAGTAAGCAGAGCTCCACTGTGATGTTTCCAAGCACATTTTTGCGCGTGTAAAGAGGATGATTTTTTCCATCGATATTGGAACACGAGTGCAGTACAAAGCCTATAATAAAGAATAGTTTAGCATCCAAATACATAGCAAATATTGAAACATTTTGATTCTAATGAGAGGGTTACGTGAGACCAACACGGCTTACTTTCGTTTTTATTTTTACATTAAATTTAAAGGATTTGTTGTGGAATATTTTGAGTGTATCATAAAATCAGAATAAGGTAAGACAAGTAAAATTTCCCGTCTTTATTATATATATATATATATATATATATATATATATATATATATATATATATGTGTGTGTGTATATATATATATATATATATATATATATATATATATATATATATATATAAATATAGCTGCGAGCAGCGATGGAGGGCCCAAGCCGGTGACACCGCCACCCCGGTGCCTTTAGTGTAACTAAAGGCACCAGGGTGGCGGTGCCACCGGCTTGGGCCCGCAATCGCTGCTCGCAGCTATATTTATATATATATATATTCTTATTCTTATTTTTCTGTCAACCTTTCGGGCACTTTTGAGACCCTTAACGTGCTCGAAAACTCTTGAAACTTTGCACACGGGTCAGAACCCGCGGCCATCAGGGCCGGGCTGAAGCTGGTACCCGGGCGTGGCAGGGGGGCTCGACAGCGCCCCCTTGAACGGGGTCCGAAAACTTGGTCCATAAATCAGACACGCTTGCATGTAATAATATGAAACTCGGTACACATATAGATCTCATCGGGCCGAACAACTTTCGTACTTTTACTTTTTACGCCAGCCCAACAGGAAGTCGGCTATTATGGGTTGTTTGGAAACGCATGCTGTGGAATTTAATGTACTCCTCCTAGGGAATTCATCCATTCGTCTCCAAACTCAGTCAGCATGAAGTCAAGACATTGAGGATGCTAAATTGCGGACAGATTTTTGATATCTCGAACGGTTTGGCCGTGGCGAGGACACGAATTGATGGCGAATAATGGAAACAGGAAGTGTGTTATAACTTCTGCATACATGAACTGATCTTGATTAAACTTCAGCAGTGTGTTCGTTGTAAGAGGCCGATCACATGGATGTGACTATTGTGAGTCAAAGTTATAGCACCACCAACTGGCAGCAGGAAGTGTGTCCCTTTCAAAATGCTTTGAAATCACCCTCTTATTTTTACCCAATTTGCTTCAAAGTTTATGTGTATAATGTAAACACACGGCAGATGTAGACCTGTGAAAGGATTTTTGATATCTTTAATACTGTTGCCATGGCAACGCTTCAAACTTTAATATTCTTTTTTGATGCTTTTGAGACTCTTAACATACTTGAAATTGGATGAAACTCGACAGACACATCACATTTATTAGCCCGTAGACATGTGCAAAGTTTCAGAAACGGGCGTGGTGAGGGGCTCAGTAGCGCCACCTTTAGTCATAAGTGGGGGGGTTAGTTTTATCAACAACAACAAAACTTGGTATGTGTATTGTTCTCATCAAGACGGACAACTTTCTAATTTACATTAACGATCTCCGACCAACAGGAAGAGAGATATTTTGGTTTGAATGTGGATTTTCTGAAGAATTTTCTCTCCCTCTCTCTGTGTCTCTGTGTGTGTGAGGGGAGGGGGGATTTGACTATTGCTTTTATATTGTTAATCAAGGTTTCAGGGGCTTTTGGGGTCCTTAACGTGCTCAAAAACTCTTGAAACTTTACATACAAGTCGGAACCCCCTGCCATCAGGGACGGGTTGAAGCTGGTACCCGGGCGTGGCAGGGGGGCTCAACAGCGCCCCCTTGAACGGGGTCACAAAACTTGGTCCATAGATCAAACACGCTTGCATGAATTAATTTGAAACTCAGTACACATATAGATATCATCGGGCCGAACAACTTTCGTGCTCTAAGTTTTACGCCAGCCCAACAGGAAGTCGGCTATTATGGGTTGTTTGGAAAACGCTTGCTGTGGAATGCGAAGTACTCCTCCTAGAGAATTCATCCAATCCCCACCAACCTCGGTGTGCATGAAGTCAAGACATTGAGGATTCTAAATTGCGGACGGATTTTTGATATCTCGAACGGTTTGGCCGTGGCGAGGAAACGAATTTATGGCGAGAAAAGAGAAACACGAAGTGGAATAACTTCTGCATACATTAACTGATCTTGATGAAACTTCAGCAGTGTGTCCGTGGTAAGAGGCCGATCAGATGGATGTAACTATTGTGAGTCAAAGTTATAGCGCCACCAACTGGCAGCAGGAAGTGTGTCACTTTCAACATGCTTTTGACAAAAGTGGGGGGGTTAGTTTTAACTACAGTAAAAAAAAAATAGTTTGTATATTGTACTCATCAAGCCGGACAACTTTCTAATTTACATTCATTAGCTCCGGCCATCAGGAAGTCAGATATTTTGGTCTGAATGTGGATTTTTTTGCTAAATCAGCCTCTGAATTTTTAGCCACTCCTCTTAAACTATTTATTTTATTCCCACCAAACTTTTTCAACATGATGAAAATACATTAAATATGCTAAATTGTGAACGGATAATAAATATCTCAAACGGTTTTGCTATGGCGAGGGATTAATGTCCAAAAAGGAAACACTAAAAAGCCTCAAATCTTCTAAAAATGTAATTATATACCATTTATTTCTATATAAAAGTATACAAATATTACAACTAAACCCATTTTTTTCTGTTTTTAAAAAGAATTTTATTCTAATTTTATTCTAAAATTAAAAACAGTAAAGTAAAAAAAAAAAAAAAAAGTCATGCATAGGGCTATTCTGCCCTCTTGTGTCCAAAAGGACATCAAAATAGTATATACAACTTTTTACTAGGTAGGCCAATATTGTATTTAAATATACATTTATTAGGTATGTGTCTGAGGATATTTTCCCACCGGTTAATCGACGTGTGACACGAGCGGGTGCTTTTAAATGGTTTTGATATGGCGAGGGATTAAAGTAATGTCAAAAAAGGAATCAGAAAACATCTCATATCTTCTACAAATGTAATTATACACCGTTTATTTTTATATAAAATTATACAAATATTAGAACTAAACCCATTTTATTCTGTTTTTGCAATTCAAGAAGTATAAAAAAGTTAAAAACAGGCTATTTAGTGCTATTTGGTTCAACAAAAAAAGCAAATATAGGGCTATACTGCCCTCTTGTGTCCAAAAGGATATAAATATAGTATATTAAACTTTTTACTAGGTAGGCCTATATTGTATTTAAATATAAATGTATTAGGTATATGACTGTGAGGATATTTTCCCAACGGTTAATCGACGTGTGACACGAGCGGGTGCTTTTAAATCGCTAATATAAAAGTGAAAGTAAAAAACGGACGTCCGCACGGACATTGATAATGTTGCACACACAAATCACACACACGTTGGAAAGAATGATACTTTTAAACATAACACTAAACCGCCATTAAGTGTCGCCAGGCGACCGTCTTAATGAGTGAGTCATTGATTCATTCGTTCAAACGATTCGTTTGAATGACTGAGTCATTCATGATTAAGACATATGTTTATGGATTGATCATTCGATCTTTGAGTCAACCGATTCGTTCAAAATGCTGAAACATTCAGAAATGAGAAAACACATTGCTGAGAGATGCGCGTGATGATTCTGCTGTGATCTTTTTGTTTAACTATTTTCGCTGCTGAAACAGAACAAAAACAGTCAATATTGCATCTAAAATGTAAGTGACTTGATTGTAACTGTTTTTTAACCTGTTGTATGAAATCAATGTCACAGTTTCAATCGTGATTGTATTCAGGAAACAGCCTTCTCGTCAAGTGAGGTTGCTTAACTGTTATAAAATATATCAAAACTCCATATTTATAATTTTTATAGTCAGTAAGTTGTTAACTGAGTTTGTTTTTTGTGTGCTGATCTCATTTGTTTACATTTCTTCTGGAGAAGCTGCATGAGCCTCAGCAGCGCAACCTTGTTACCATTGATCAACTGATTACTGGTAATCCATTTATTAACAACTGTTGATTGCAACTTAAAATGAATGTAATAAAATTAGAATAATCTCTCGTTTTAGTGATTCCCAAGTTATTTTTTTGTCATTGACGTTCTAATCAGGCTACTCTGGTCGGGCAAGTAAAATTCTCTTTCAGGTTGGCCTATTGTATTTATATATAAATATATTAGGGATGTGACTGTGAGAAAATTTTCCCACCGGTTAATCGATGTGTGACACCGCTGGGGGCTTTTGAATCGGTAACTTAAAAACGAAAGTAAAATATGTTCGTCCGCACGGACATTGATAATGGTGCAGAGCGAGCGCATTGCAATCTTGATATCGCAGTCTGTTCATTATAGCCTTTATAAAATATAATAATAAAATAGTCAACCTAACATATAAAAATTACACTGCTCTGAATAGTATGAATTGTACTGACTATTTAAACACAGTAATCACCGCTAAACTGTGATGTTTCCAAGCACATATTTGCGCATGTGAAGAGGATAATTTTTCCCTTCAATAGTGGAACGTGAGTGAAGTACAAAGCCTATAATAAACAAATGTTTAGCATCCAAAAAATGTTATATATATATATATATATATATATATATATATATAAACACACTTAAAAAAAAAAATATATATATATATATATATATATATTTTGTTTTTGTTTTTTTTGTTTTATATATATATATATATATATATATATATATAAATATAGCTGCGAGCAGCGATGGAGGGCCCAAGCCGGTGAAACCGCCACCCCGGTGCCTTTAGTGTAACTAAAGGCACCAGGGTGGCGGTGCCACCGGCTTGGGCCCGCAATCGCTGCTCGCAGCTATATTTTATTATTATTAGGGCCCAAGCCCTGAAAGGGCGAAGGCCCTATTGTTTTCGGTAGGATTATTTATTAGGGCCCAAGCCCTGAAAGGGCGAAGGCCCTATTGTTTCCGGTAGGATTATTTATTATTCTTATTCTTATTTTTCTGTCAACCTTTCGGGCACTTTTGAGACCCTTAACGTGCTCGAAAACTCTTGAAACTTTGCACACGGGTCAGAACCCGCGGCCATCAGGGCCGGGCTGAAGCTGGTACCCGGGCGTGGCAGGGGGGCTCGACAGCGCCCCCTTGAACGGGGTCCGAAAACTTGGTCCATAAATCAGACACGCTTGCATGTAATAATATGAAACTCGGTACACATATAGATCTCATCGGGCCGAACAACTTTCGTACTTTTACTTTTTACGCCAGCCCAACAGGAAGTCGGCTATTATGGGTTGTTTGGAAACGCATGCTGTGGAATTTAATGTACTCCTCCTAGGGAATTCATCCATTCGCCTCCAAACTCAGTCAGCATGAAGTCAAGACATTGAGGATGCTAAATTGCGGACAGATTTTTGATATCTCGAACGGTTTGGCCGTGGCGAGGACACGAATTGATGGCGAATAATGGAAACAGGAAGTGTGTTATAACTTCTGCATACATTAACTGATCTTGATTAAACTTCAGCAGTGTGTTCGTTGTAAGAGGCCGATCACATGGATGTGACTATTGTGAGTCAAAGTTATAGCGCCACCAACTGGCAGCAGGAAGTGTGTCCCTTTCAAAATGCTTTGAAATCACCCTCTTATTTTTACCCAATTTGCTTCAAAGTTTATGTGTATAATGTAAACACACGGCAGATGTAGACCTGTGAAAGGATTTTTGATATCTTTAATACTGTTGCCATGGCAACGCTTCAAACTTTAATATTCTTTTTTGATGCTTTTGAGACTCTTAACATACTTGAAATTGGATGAAACTCGACAGACACATCACATTTATTAGCCCGTAGACATGTGCAAAGTTTCAGAAACGGGCGTGGTGAGGGGCTCAGTAGCGCCACCTTTAGTCATAAGTGGGGGGGTTAGTTTTATCAACAACAACAAATCTTGGTATGTGTATTGGTCTCATCAAGACGGACAACTTTCTAATTTACATTAACGATCTCCGACCAACAGGAAGAGAGATATTTTGGTTTGAATGTGGATTTTCTGAAGAATTTTCTCTCCCTCTCTCTGTGTCTCTGTGTGTGTGAGGGGAGGGGGGATTTGACTATTGCTTTTATATTGTTAATCAAGGTTTCAGGGGCTTTTGGGGTCCTTAACGTGCTCAAAAACTCTTGAAAATTTACATACAAGTCGGAACCCCCTGCCATCAGGGACGGGCTGAAGCTGGTACCCGGGCGTGGCAGGGGGGCTCAACAGCGCCCCCTTGAACGGGGTCACAAAACTTGGTCCATAGATCAAACACGCTTGCATGAATTAATTTGAAACTCAGTACACATATAGATATCATCGGGCCGAACAACTTTCGTGCTCTAAGTTTTACGCCAGCCCAACAGGAAGTCGGCTATTATGGGTTGTTTGGAAAACGCTTGCTGTGGAATGCGAAGTACTCCTCCTAGAGAATTCATCCAATCCCCACCAAACTCGGTGTGCATGTAGTCAAGACATTGAGGATTCTAAATTGCGGACGGATTTTTGATATCTCGAACGGTTTGGCCGTGGCGAGGAATCGAATTTATGGCGAGAAAAGAGAAACACGAAGTGGAATAACTTCTGCATGCATTAACTGATCTTGATGAAACTTCAGCAGTGTGTTCGTGGTAAGAGGCCGATCAGATGGATGTAACTATTGTGAGTCAAAGTTATAGCGCCACCAACTGGCAGCAGGAAGTGTGTCACTTTCAAAATGTTTTTGACAAAAGTGGGGGGGTTAGTTTTACCCACAATTACAAAAATCAGTACGTTTATTGGTCTCATCGAGCCGGACAACTTTCTAATTTAAAGTCATTAGCTCTGACCATCAAGAAGTCAGATATTTTGGTCTGAATGTGGATTTTTTTGCTAAATCAGCCTCTGAATTTTTAGCCACCTTTATCTAAGTGGTTTATTTTATTCCCACCAAACTTTTTCAACATGATAAAAATATATTAATGATGCTAAATTGTGAACGGATAATAAATATCTCAAACGGTTTTGCTATGGCGAGGGATTAAAGTATTGTCTAAAAAGGAAACACTCAAAGGCTCATATATTCTAAAAATGTAATTATACACCATTTATTACTATATAAAAGTATACAAATATCAGAACTTAACTCATTTTATTCTTTTTTTTCAATTTAAGAATGTTTAAGTTTAAAAACTGCCAGAATGGTTGTTTAGTCTAAACAATAAATAAATAAAGTCAAACATAGTGCTATACTGCCCTCTTGTGTTCAAAATCAGGTAGGCCTATTATATCTATATAAAAATATACTAGGTATGTGACGGTGAGAATATTTTACCACTGGTTAACTGACGTGTGACACCGCTGGGGGCTTTTTAATCGCTAACTTAAAAACGAAAGTAAAATATGTTCGTCCGCACGGACATTGATAATGGTGCGGAGCAGAGCGAGCGTTTTCAATAAATTCCTATGGAAGGAGGAATGACCTAAAAAACGTTGACTCTGTTCTGCTCGTTCCTCGCTGAGGACGCGCACCATTATGAATGCCTGTGCAGCCGTGAGCATTTTAGTTTCATTTTCGGGGCGGATTGCTTGAATGTATTTTAAAAAAGCACAATGTTGTGTTTTATTGCTACTGTACAAAAATATAAGTTAACACTTTGCAGTTTGAATGATGTTCTGAACAAAATGACAGAGTATGTTTTTATGTATCCACTGTTCAATCGCGCCCCCGTTTTATTGATTCCCAAGTTATTTTTTCATTTAAGTTTTTTTCATTGTTCTAATCAGGTCAGGCAAGTAAAATTATCTGTGTCTTATCCCTTACATTTTTATATAATATATATACACTACTGTTCAAAAATTTGGCGTCAATAAGATTTTTAAGCGAAGTTTCTTCTGCTCACCAAGGCTGCATTTATTTGATTAAAAATACAAACAAAAACAGTAATATTGTAAAATATTATTCCAATTTAAAACAGCTGCTTTCTATTTTAATATATTTTAAACTGTTATTTATTCCTGTGATCAAAGCTGAGTTTTCAGCATCATTACTCCAGTCGTCACTGTCACATGATCCTTCAGAAATTATTCTAATATGATGATTGATGCTCAAGAAACATTCATTATTATTTTAAATGTCGAAAACAGTTGTGTACAGTCTTTGATGAATAGAAAGTTCAAAAGAACAGCATTTATCTGAAATCTAAAGCTTTTGTAATATTAAACACTACCGTTCAGAAGTTTGGGGTCAGTAATAATTTTAATTTTATTTTTGGGGAAAAGAAATAAAATAAATCAATACTTTTATTCATCGAGAATGAGTTAAACTGATTAAAAGTTACAGTACAGACATTTATAATGTTAAAAAAATTATATTTGAAATAAATGCTGTTCTTTTGAACTTTACATTCATCAACGCATTTTGAAAAAAAATCTGTACACAACTGTTTTCAACATTGAAAATAATAATTAATATTTATTGACCATCAATCATCATATTAGAATGGTTTCTGAAGGATCATGTGACACTGAAGACGGGAGTAATGATGCTGAAAACTCAGCTTTGATCACATTAATTACAGTGTAAAATATTTTAAAATAGAAAACAGCTGTTGTAAATTGGAATAATATTTCACAATATTACTGTTTTTGTTTGTATTTTTAATCAAATAAATGCAGCCTTGGTGAGCAGAAGAGACTTCTCCTAAAAACATTAAAAATCTTCCTGACCCCAAACTTTTGAACGGTGTATATATATATATATATACACATACACACACATATATATATATATATCTATATATATATATACATTTATATATATATATATATATATATATATATATATAAATATAGCTGCGAGCAGCGATGGAGGGCCAAAGCCGGCGGTACCGCCACCCCCGGTGCCTTTAGGTAACTAAAGGCACCGGGGTTGCGGTGCCACCGGCTTGGGCCCGTAATCGCTGCTCGCAGCTATATTTATTATTATTCTTCTTCTTATTCTTATTTTTCTGTCAACCTTTCGGGCACTTTTGAGACCCTTAACGTGCTCGAAAACTCTTGAAACTTTGCACACGGGTCAGAACCCGCGGCCATCAGGGCCGGGCTGAAGCTGGTACCCGGGCGTGGCAGGGGGGCTCGACAGCGCCCCCTTGAACGGGGTCCGAAAACTTGGTCCATAAATCAGACACGCTTGCATGTAATAATATGAAACTCGGTACACATATAGATCTCATCGGGCCGAACAACTTTCGTACTTTTACTTTTTACGCCAGCCCAACAGGAAGTCGGCTATTATGGGTTGTTTGGAAACGCATGCTGTGGAATTTAATGTACTCCTCCTAGGGAATTCATCCATTCGCCTCCAAACTCAGTCAGCATGAAGTCAAGACATTGAGGATGCTAAATTGCGGACAGATTTTTGATATCTCGAACGGTTTGGCCGTGGCGAGGACACGAATTGATGGCGAATAATGGAAACAGGAAGTGTGTTATAACTTCTGCATACATTAACTGATCTTGATTAAACTTCAGCAGTGTGTTCGTTGTAAGAGGCCGATCACATGGATGTGACTATTGTGAGTCAAAGTTATAGCGCCACCAACTGGCAGCAGGAAGTGTGTCCCTTTCAAAATGCTTTGAAATCACCCTCTTATTTTTACCCGATTTGCTTCAAAGTTTATGTGTATAATGTAAACACACGGCAGATGTAGACCTGTGAAAGGATTTTTGATATCTTTAATACTGTTGCCATGGCAACGCTTCAAACTTTAATATTCTTTTTTGATGCTTTTGAGACTCTTAATATACTTGAAATTGGATGAAACTCGACAGACACATCACATTTATTAGCCCGTAGACATGTGCAAAGTTTCAGAAACGGGCGTGGTGAGGGGCTCAGTAGCGCCACCTTTAGTCATAAGTGGGGGGGTTAGTTTTATCAACAACAACAAAACTTGGTATGTGTATTGTTCTCATCAAGACGGACAACTTTCTAATTTACATTAACGATCTCCGACCAACAGGAAGAGAGATATTTTGGTTTGAATGTGGATTTTCTGAAGAATTTTCTCTCCCTCTCTCTGTGTCTCTGTGTGTGTGAGGGGAGGGGGGATTTGACTATTGCTTTTATATTGTTAATCAAGGTTTCAGGGGCTTTTGGGGTCCTTAACGTGCTCAAAAACTCTTGAAACTTTACATACAAGTCGGAACCCCCTGCCATCAGGGACGGGTTGAAGCTGGTACCCGGGCGTGGCAGGGGGGCTCAACAGCGCCCCCTTGAACGGGGTCCCAAAACTTGGTCCATAGATCAAACACGCTTGCATGAATTAATTTGAAACTCGGTACACATATAGATATCATCGGGCCGAACAACTTTCCCCCGGTCAAGTTTTACGCCAGCCCAACAGGAAGTCGGCTATTATGGGTTGTTTGGAAAACGCTTGCTGTGGAATGCGAAGTACTCCTCCTAGAGAATTCATCCAATCCCCACCAAACTCGGTGTGCATGAAGTCAAGACATTGAGGATTCTAAATTGCGGACGGATTTTTGATATCTCGAACGGTTTGGCCGTGGCGAGGAAACGAATTTATGGCGAGAAAAGAGAAACACGAAGTGGAATAACTTCTGCATACATTAACTGATCTTGATGAAACTTCAGCAGTGTGTTCGTGGTAAGAGGCCGATCAGATGGATGTAACTATTGTGAGTCAAAGTTATAGCGCCACCAACTGGCAGCAGGAAGTGTGTCACTTTCAACATGCTTTTGACAAAAGTGGGCGGGTTAGTTTTAACTACAGTAAAAAAAAAATTTTTTGTATATTGTACTCATCAAGCCAGACAACTTTCTAATTTACATTAATTAGCTCCGGCCATCAGGAAGTCAGATATTTTGGTCTGAATGTGGATTTTTTTGCAAAATCAGCCTCTGAATTTTTAGCCACTCCTCTTAAACTATTTATTTTATTCACACCAAACTTTTTCAACATGATGAAAATACATTAAATATGCTAAATTGTGAACGGATATTGAATATCTCAAACGGTTTTGATATGGCGAGGGATTAAAGTAATGTCAAAAAAGGAATCAGAAAACATCTCATATCTTCTACAAATGTAATTATACACCGTTTATTTTTATATAAAATTATACAAATATTAGAACTAAACCCATTTTATTCTGTTTTTGCAATTCAAGAAGTATAAAAAAAGTTAAAAACAGGCTATTTAGTGCTATTTGGTTCAACAAAAAAGCAAACATAGGGCTATACTGCCCTCTTGTGTCCAAAAGGATATAAAAATAGTATATTAAACTTTTTACTAGGTAGGCCTATATTGTATTTAAATATAAATGTATTAGGTATATGACTGTGAGGATATTTTCCCATCGGTTAATCGACGTGTGACACGAGCGGGTGCTTTTAAATCGCTAATATAAAAGTGAAAGTAAAATTCGGACGTCCGCACGGACATTGATAATGGTGCACACACGTTGGAAAGAATGATACTTTTAAACATAACACTAAACCGCCATTAGGTTAGTCTTACATTAGTCTTAATGAGCGAGTCATTGATTCATTCGTTCAAACGATTCGTTCAAATGACTGAGTCATTCATGATTGAGACAGATGTTTATGGATTGATCATTGAATCTTTGAGTCAACCGATTCGTTCAAAATGCTGAATCATTCAGTAATGAGAAAACAAGTTGCCGTGAGATGCGCGACGGTTCTGCTGTGATCTTTGTTTAACTATTTTTGCTACTGAAACAGAACAAAAACAGTCAATATTGCATCTAAAATGTAAGTGACTTAATTATAACTGTTTATTAACCTGTTGTATGAAATCAATGTCACAGTTTCAATCGTGATTGTATTCAGGAAACAGTAGCCTACTCGTCAAGTGAGGTTGCTTAACTCTATCATAGGTTATAAAATATATAAAAACTCCATATTTGTAATTTTTATAGTCAGTATGTTGTTAACTGGGTTTCTTTTTTGTGTGCTGATCTCATTTGTTTACGTTTCTCCTGGAGAAGCTGCACGAGCCTCAGCAGCGCAACCTTGTTACCATTGATCAGTAATACATTTATTATCAACTGTTGATTGCAACTTAAAATGAATGTAATAAAATTAGAATAATCTCTCGTTTTAGTGATTCCCAAGTTATTTTTTGTCATTGACGTTCAAATCAGGCTACTCTGGTCGGGCAAGCCAAATTCTCTTTCAGGTAGGCCTATTGTATATAAATATATTAGGGATGTCGGTTAATCGACGTGTGACACCGCTGGGGGCTTTTAAATCGCTAACTTAAAGTAAAATACAGATGTCTGCACAGACTTTAATAATGGTGCTGAGTAGAGCGAGCATTTTCAATGAATTCCTATGGAAGTAGGAATTAACTAAAAAACGTTCACTCTGTTCTGCTCGTTCCTCGCCGTGGGCGCTCACAGTTATGAATGCCTGTTTAGCCAAGAGCTTTTAGTTTCATTTTAAAATGAATGCCATTTCGGGGGGTGGATTGCTTGAATTTATTTTATAAAAGCACAATGTTGTGTTTTATTGCGAGTGTATATAAATATAAGTAAACACTCTGCAGTTTGAATGATGTCCTGTATGAACAAAATTATGTGCCAATTATGTTTTTATGTGTCTACTGTTAAATCACACACACATTTTTGCGCGTGTGAAGAGGATGATTTTTTCCGTCGATATTGGAACACGAGTGAAGTACAAAGCCTATAATAAAGAATAGTTTAGCATCCAAATACATCGCAACTGTTGAAACGTTTTGATTCTAATAAAAGGGTTACGTGAGCCCAACACTTACTTTCGTTTTTATTTTTACATTAAATTTAAAGGATTTGTTGTGGAATATTTTGAGTGTATCATAAAATCAGAATAAGGTAAGACAAGTAAAATTTCCCGTCTTTATTATATATATATATATATATTTTATATATATATATATATATATATATATATATATATATAAATATAGCTGCGAGCAGCGATGGAGGGCCCAAGCTGGTGACACCGCCACCCCGGTGCCTTTAGTGTAACTAAAGGCACCAGGGTGGCGGTGCCACCGGCTTGGGCCCGCAATTTTAAGTCAGCTATTATGCGTTGTTTGAAAAACGTACGCTCTGGAATTTAAAATACTCCTCCTAGGAAATTCATCCATTCGCCTCCAAACTCGATCAGCATAAAGTCAAGACATTGAGGATGCTAAATTGCGGACGGATTTTTGATATCTCGAACGGTTTGGCCGTGGCGAGGAAACGAATTTATGGCGAGAAAAGAGAAACAGGAAGTGCTTTATAACTTCTGCATACATTAACTGATCTTGATGAAACTTCAGCAGTGTGTTTGTTGTAAGAGGCCGATCACATGGATGTGACTATTGTGAGTCAAAGTTATAGCGCCACCAACTGGCAACAGGAAGTGTGTCACTTTCAAAATGCTTTGAAATCATCCTCTTATTTTTACCCGATTTGCTTAAAACTTTATGTGTATAATGTAGACACACGGCAGATGTAGACCTGTGAAAGGATTATTGATATCTTAGATACTGTTGCCGTGGCAACGAATCAAACTTTAAGATTCTTTTCAGATGCTTTTGAGACTCTTCACATAATTGAAATTGCATGAAACTCGACAGACACATCACATTTATTATCCAGTAGACATGTGCAAAGTTTCAGAAACGAGCGTGGTGGAATGGCTCAGTAGCGCCACCTTTAGTCAAAAATGGGGGCTTAGTTTTTCCTAAAATCACAAAACTTGGTACGTATATTGTTCTCATCAAGCCGGACAACTTTCTAATTTACAGTCATTAGCTCAGACCAGCAGGAAGTCAGATATTTTGGTTTGAATGTGGACTTTCTGGAGAATTTTCTCTCTCTCTCTGTGTGTCTGTGTGTGTGTGTGTGTGGGGGGGGGGGGGGAGGGTTGTCTATTCCACTTAATCTTTGTTTTTCAAGGTTTCAGGGGCTTTTGGGGCCCTTAACGTGCTCAAAAACTCTTGAAACTTTTCACACAGGTCAGAACCCAAGGTCATCAGGGCCGGGCTGAAGCTGGTACCCGGGGCGTGGCAGGGGGGCTCAACAGCGCCCCCTTGAACACGGTCTGAAAACTTGGTCCATATATCAAACACGCTTGCATGAATTAATATGAAACTCGGTACACATATAGATCTCTTCGGGCCGAACAACTTCTGCACTCTAAGTTATTAGCTCCGCCCAACAGGAAGTCGGCTATTATGGGTTGTTTGGAAAACGCTTGCTGTGGAATTTGAAACACTCCTCCTAGAGAATTAATTCAGTCGCCTCCAAACTCGGGCAGCATGAAGTCAAGACATTGAGGATGCTAAATTGCGGACGGATTTTTGATATCTCAAACGGTTTGGCCGTGGCGAGGAAACGAATTTATGGCGAGAAAAGAGAAAAACGAAGTGTTATAACTTCTGCATACATTAACTGATCTTGATGAAACTTCAGCAGTGTGTTTGTGGTAAGAGGCCGATCAGATGGATGTAACTATTGTGAGTCAAAGTTGTAGCGCCACCAACTGGCAGCAGGAAGTGTGTCACTTTCTAAATGCTTTTGAAAAAAGTGGGGGGGTTAGTTTTACCCACAGTTATAAAAATCAGTACGTATATTGGTCTCATCGAGCCGGACAACTTTCTAATTTACAGTCATTATCTCCGACCAACAGGAAGTCAGATATTTTGGTTTGAAGTGGGTTTTTTGGAGAATTTTCTCTCTCTCTCACACAGTGTTTTTTAAATAAGTTAGATTTTTTATATATATTTTTTTATATTATTTTATGCCTAAACATACCCAGTCACAAAAAAAATATTAAAGCTATTCTATGGCTTTATATCACTTTAACACGTTAAAGGGCTCATACTGTAGGCCTACATTTTGGCTAATTATTTCCAATGCTATCACGGATCATAACCTCATCATCTAGAAACTGCCACTCAGAATACATACATAGGACATAAAGACATCATAGGGGATTGTGAACATAATTCACCATATTTCAACTTCATCTTCATTACATATATATATATATATAAATATATATATATATATATTTTTTTTTTGTGACAAGACAGAGAATATTACTTGTCTGATATATATATATATATATATATATATATATATATATATATATTTTTTTTTTTTTTTTGTTACATTTTTATATATATATATATATATATATATATATATATATATATATAAATATAGCTGCGAGCAGCGATGGAGGGCACAAGCCGGTGACACCGCCACCCCGGTGCCTTTAGTGTAACTAAAGGCACCAGGGTGGCGGTGCCACCGGCTTGGGCCCGCAATCGCTGCTCGCAGCTATATTTATATATATATATATATATATATATATATATATTTCTTCTTATTCTTATTTTTCTGTCAACCTTTCGGGCACTTTTGAGACCCTTAACGTGCTCGAAAACTCTTGAAACTTTGCACACGGGTCAGAACCCGCGGCCATCAGGGCCGGGCTGAAGCTGGTACCCGGGCGTGGCAGGGGGGCTCGACAGCGCCCCCTTGAACGGGGTCCGAAAACTTGGTCCATAAATCAGACACGCTTGCATGTAATAATATGAAACTCGGTACACATATAGATCTCATCGGGCCGAACAACTTTCGTACTTTTACTTTTTACGCCAGCCCAACAGGAAGTCGGCTATTATGGGTTGTTTGGAAACGCATGCTGTGGAATTTAATGTACTCCTCCTAGGGAATTCATCCATTCGCCTCCAAACTCAGTCAGCATGAAGTCAAGACATTGAGGATGCTAAATTGCGGACAGATTTTTGATATCTCGAACGGTTTGGCCGTGGCGAGGACACGAATTGATGGCGAATAATGGAAACAGGAAGTGTGTTATAACTTCTGCATACATTAACTGATCTTGATTAAACTTCAGCAGTGTGTTCGTTGTAAGAGGCCGATCACATGGATGTGACTATTGTGAGTCAAAGTTATAGCGCCACCAACTGGCAGCAGGAAGTGTGTCCCTTTCAAAATGCTTTGAAATCACCCTCTTATTTTTACCCGATTTGCTTCAAAGTTTATGTGTATAATGTAAACACACGGCAGATGTAGACCTGTGAAAGGATTTTTGATATCTTTAATACTGTTGCCATGGCAACGCTTCAAACTTTAATACTTTTTTGATGCTTTTGAGACTCTTAACATACTTGAAATTGGATGAAACTCGACAGACACATCACATTTATTAGCCCGTAGACATGTGCAAAGTTTCAGAAACGGGCGTGGTGAGGGGCTCAGTAGCGCCACCTTTAGTCATAAGTGGGGGGGTTAGTTTTATCAACAACAACAAAACTTGGTATGTGTATTGTTCTCATCAAGACGGACAACTTTCTAATTTACATTAACGATCTCCGACCAACAGGAAGAGAGATATTTTGGTTTGAATGTGGATTTTCTGAAGAATTTTCTCTCCCTCTCTCTGTGTCTCTGTGTGTGTGAGGGGAGGGGGGATTTGACTATTGCTTTTATATTGTTAATCAAGGTTTCAGGGGCTTTTGGGGTCCTTAACGTGCTCAAAAACTCTTGAAACTTTACATACAAGTCGGAACCCCCTGCCATCAGGGACGGGTTGAAGCTGGTACCCGGGCGTGGCAGGGGGGCTCAACAGCGCCCCCTTGAACGGGGTCCCAAAACTTGGTCCATAGATCAAACACGCTTGCATGAATTAATTTGAAACTCAGTACACATATAGATATCATCGGGCCGAACAACTTTCGTGCTCTAAGTTTTACGCCAGCCCAACAGGAAGTCGGCTATTATGGGTTGTTTGGAAAACGCTTGCTGTGGAATGCGAAGTACTCCTCCTAGAGAATTCATCCAATCCCCACCAAACTCGGTGTGCATGAAGTCAAGACATTGAGGATTCTAAATTGCGGACGGATTTTTGATATCTCGAACGGTTTGGCCGTGGCGAGGAAACGAATTTATGGCGAGAAAAGAGAAACACGAAGTGGAATAACTTCTGCATACATTAACTGATCTTGATGAAACTTCAGCAGTGTGTTCGTGGTAAGAGGCCGATCAGATGGATGTAACTATTGTGAGTCAAAGTTATAGCGCCACCAACTGGCAGCAGGAAGTGTGTCACTTTCAACATGCTTTTGACAAAAGTGGGCGGGTTAGTTTTAACTACAGTAAAAAAAAAATAGTTTGTATATTGTACTCATCAAGCCGGACAACTTTCTAATTTACATTCATTAGCTCCGGCCATCAGGAAGTCAGATATTTTGGTCTGAATGTGGATTTTTTTTGCAAAATCAGCCTCTGAATTTTTAGCCACTCCTCTTAAACTATTTATTTTATTCCCACCAAACTTTTTCAACATGATACAAATATATTAATGATGCTAAATTGTAAACGGATATTGAATATCTCAAACGGTTTTGCTATGGCGAGGGATTAAATTAATGTCAAAAAGGAAGCAGGAAACATCTCATAACTTCTAAAAATGTAATTATACACCATTTATTTTTATATAAAATTATACAAATATTAGAACTAAACCCATTTTATTCTGTTTTTGCTATTCAAGGAGTATGAAAAAGTTAAAAACAGGCTATTTAGTGCTATTTGGTTCAACAAAAAAGCAAACATAGGGCTATACTGCCCTCTTGTGTCCAAAAGGAAATCAAAATAGTATATAAAACGTTTTACTAGGTAGGCCTATTGTATTTAAATATAAATGTATTAGGTATGACTGTGAGGATATTTTCCCATCGGTTAATCGACGTGTGACACGAGCGGGTGCTTTTAAATCGCTAATA
Organism: Leuciscus idus; assembly: GCA_021554675.1. Taxonomy (NCBI): domain Eukaryota; kingdom Metazoa; phylum Chordata; class Actinopteri; order Cypriniformes; family Leuciscidae; genus Leuciscus; species Leuciscus idus. Next base: position 3,482,314 of record CM038626.1, read on the forward strand.
TAAAAGTGAAAGTAAAAAACGGACGTCCGCACTGACATTGATAATGGTGCACGTTGGAAAGAATGATACTTTTAAACACTAAACCGCCATTAGGTGTCGCCAGGCGACCATCTTAATGAGCGAGTCATTGATTCATTCGTTCAAGCGATTCGTTCGAATGACTGAGTCATTCATGATTGAGACAGATGTTTATGGATTGACCATTGAATCTTTGAGTCAACCGATTCGTTTCAAAATGCTGAATCATTCAGTAATGAGAAAACAAGTTGCTGTGAGATGCGCGATGGTTCTGCTGTGATCTTTGTTTAACTATTTTTGCTGCTGAAACAGAACAAAAACAGTCAATATTGCATCTAAAATGTAAGTGACTTAATTGTAACTGTTTATTAACCTGTTGTATGAAATCAATGTCACAGTTTCAATCGTGATTGTATTCAGGAAATAGTAGCCTACTCGTCAAGTGAGGTTGCTTATATGTTATAAAATATATAAAAACTCCATATTTGTCATTTTTATAGTCAGTATGTTGTTAACTGGGTTGCTTTTTTGTGTGCTGCGCTCATTTGTTTACAATTCTCCTGGAGAAGCTGCATGAGCCTCAGCAGGGCAACCTTGTTACCATTGATCAGTAAGACATTTATTATTAACTGCTGATTGCAACTTAAAATGAATGTAATGAAATTAGAATAATCTCTCATTTTAGTGATTCCCAAGTAATTTGTTTTGTTATTGACGTTCTAATCAGGCTATACTCTGGTCGGGCAAGTAAAATTCTCTTTCAGGTAGGCCTATTGTATTTATATATTAGGGATGTGACTGTGATAACATTTCCCCACCGGTTAATCGACGTGTGACACCGCTGAGGGCTTTTAAATCGCTAACTTAAAAGCGAAAATAAAATACAGATGTCCGCACAGACATTGATAATGGTGCGGAGTAGAGCGAGCATTTTCAATGTATTCCTATGGAAGTAGGAATAAACTAATACATTTTATTTATGTTTTTATGTGTCCACTGTTCAACCGCAACCGCGTCACACACACACACACACACACACACACACACACACACACACACACACACACACACACACACACACACATTCCAGAATTGCAATCTTGACATCGCAGCCTGTTCATTATAGCCCTAATACAATATAATAATAAAAATAGTCAACATAACATATACGAATTACACTGCTCTGTTTAAATAGTCAGTAGTACAATTTGTACCATTCACAGTAAGCAGAGCTCCACTGTGATGTTTCCAAGCACATTTTTGCGCGTGTGAAGAGGATGATTTTTTTCATCGATATTGGAACACGAGTGAAGTACAAAGCCTATAATAAAGAATAGTTTAGCATCCAAATACATCGCAAATATTGAAACATTTTGATTCTAATGAGAGGGTTACGTGAGACCAACACGGCTTACTTTGTTTTTATTTTTACATTAAATTTAAAGGATTTGTTGTGGAATATTTTGAGTGTATCATAAAATCAGAATAAGGTAAGACAAGTAAAATTTCCCGTCTTTATTATATATATATATATATATATATATATATATATATATATATATATATATATATGTGTGTATATATATATATATATATATATATAAATATAGCTGCGAGCAGCGATGGAGGGCCCAAGCCGGTGACACCGCCACCCCGGTGCCTTTAGTGTAACTAAAGGCACCAGGGTGGCGGTGCCACCGGCTTGGGCCCGCAATCGCTGCTCGCAGCTATATTTAGGGCCCAAGCCCTGAAAGGGCGAAGGCCCTATTGTTTTCGGTAGGATTATTATTATTATTATTATTATTTTTCTTACGACTATTCAGGCATTTTTGGGGCCCTTAACATGCTCAAAAACTCTTGAAACTTTGCACACGGGTCAGAACCCGCGGCCATCAGGGCCGGGCTGAAGCTGGCACCCGGGCGTGGCAGGGGGGCTCGACAGCGCCCCCTGGAACGGGGTCCGAAAACTTGGTCCATAAATCAAACACGCTTGCATGTAATAATATGAAACTCGGTACACATAAAGATCTCATCGGGCCGAACAACTTTCGTGCTCTAAGTTTTACGCAAGCCCAACAGGAAGTCGGCTATTATGGGTTGTTTGAAAAACGTACGCTCTGGAATTGAAATACTCCTCCTAGAGAATTCATCCGATCCCCACCAAACTCGGTGTGCATGAAGTCAAGACATTGAGGACGCTAAATTGCGGACAGATTTTTGATATCTCAAACGGTTTGGCTGTGGCGAGGAAGCAAATTTATGGCGAATAATGGAAACAGGAAGTGTGTTATAACTTCTGCATACATTAACTGATCTTGATTAAACTTCAGCAGTGTGTTCGTTGTAAGAGGCCGATCACATGGATGTGACTATTGTGAGTCAAAGTTATAGCGCCACCAACTGGCAGTAGGAAGTGTGTCCCTTTCAAAATGCTTTGAAATCACCCTCTTATTTTTACCCGATTTGCTTCAAACTTTATGTGTATAATGTAAACACACGGCAGATGTAGACCTGTGAAAGGATTTTTGATATCTTTAATACTGTTGCCATGGCAATGCTTCAAACTTTAATATTCTTTTTTGATGCTTTTGAGACTCTTAACATACTTGAAATTGGATGAAACTCGACAGACACATCACATTTATTAGCCCGTAGACATGTGCAAAGTTTCAGAAACGGGCGTGGTGAGGGGCTCAGTAGCGCCACCTTTAGTCATAAGTGGGGGCTTAGTTTTAAGTAGAGTCACAAAAATCGTTATGTATATTGTTCTCATCAAGCCGGACAACTTTCTAATTTATAGTCATAAGCTGTGACCAACAGGAAGTGAGATATTTTGGTTTGAATGTGATTTTTTGGAGAATTCTCTCCCTCTCTCTCTCTGCCTCTGCGTCTCTGTGTGTGTGAGGGGTGGGGGGATTTGTCTTTTGAGTGAGATTTGTTTAAAATTCCTGTTTTTCAAGGTTTCAGGGGCTTTTGGGGCCTTAAACGTGCTCGAAAACTCTTGAAACTTTGCACACAGGTCAGAACGTGCGGCCATCAGGGCCGGGCTGAAGCTGGTACCCGGGCGTGGCAGGGGGGCTCAACAGCGCCCCCTGGAACGGGATCCGAACACTTGTCCATAAATCAAACACACTTGCATGTAATGATATGAAACTCGGTACACATATAGATCTCATCGGGCCGAACAACTTTCGTGCTCTAAGTTTTACGCCAGCCCAACAGGAAGTCGGCTATTATGGGTTGTTTGGAAAACGCTTGCTGTGGAATGCGAAGTACTCCTCCTAGAGAATTCATCCAATCCCCACCAAACTCGGTGTGCATGAAGTCAAGACATTGAGGATTCTAAATTGCAGACGGATTTTTGATATCTCGAACGGTTTGGCCGTGGCGAGGAAACGAATTTATGGCGAGAAAAGAGAAACACGAAGTGGAATAACTTCTGCATACATTAACTGATCTTGATGAAACTTCAGCAGTGTGTTCGTGGTAAGAGGCCGATCAGATGGATGTAACTATTGTGAGTCAAAGTTATAGCGCCACCAAGTGGCAGCAGGAAGTGTGTCACTTTCAACATGCTTTTGACAAAAGTGGGCGGGTTAGTTTTAACTACAGTAAAAAAAAAATAGTTTTTATATTGTACTCATCTAGCCGGACAACTTTCTAATTTACATTCATTAGCTCCGGCCATCAGGAAGTCAGATATTTTGGTCTGAATGTGGATTTTTTTGCAAAATCAGCCTCTGAATGTTTAGCCACTCCTCTTAAACTATTTATTTTATTCCCACCAAACTTTTTCAACATGATGAAAATACATTAAATATGCTAAATTGTGAATGGATAATAAATATCTCAAACGGTTTTGATATGGCGAGGGATTAAAGTAATGTCAAAAAGGAATCAGAAAACATCTCATATCTTCTACAAATGTAATTATACACCGTTTATTTTTATAGAAAATTATACAAATATTAGAACTAAACCCATTTTATTCTGTTTTTGCAATTCAAGAAGTATAAAAAAAGTTAAAAACAGGCTATTTAGTGCTATTTGGTTCAACAAAAAAGCAAACATAGGGCTATACTGCCCTCATGTGTCCAAAAGGATATAAAAATAGTATATTAAACTTTTTACTAGGTAGGCCTATATTGTATTTAAATATAAATGTATTAGGTATATGACTGTGAGGATATTTTCCCATCGATTAATCGACGTGTGACACGAGCGGGTGCTTTTAAATCGCTAATATAAAAGTGAAAGTAAAATTCGGACGTCCGCACGGACATTGATAACGGTGCACACACGTTGGAAAGAATGATACTTTTAAACATAACACTAAACCGCCATTAGGTGACGCCAGGCGACCGTCTTAATGAGCGAGTCATTGATTAATTCGTTCAAACGATTCGTTCGAATGACTGAGTCATTCATGATTGAGACAGATGTTCATGGATTGATCATTGAATCTTTGAGTCAACCGATTCGTTCAAAATGCTGAATC